>OY992526.1:19555848-20155848 GCA_963921215.1 Scoparia ambigualis
TCATAAATTCGAAGATCACAATAATCTTTAAAAATAAAAATATACCCAAACAGTATTAAAAATATAATCATAAACAAACATTACAATTAGTTAAACTTAAGATACTTACTTGGAGACTAACGCCCGAAATTAATAATCAATCCTAATCCATTTTACACTATCCAAGATCGCGATTACAGAAAACGAAACGAAACGCTATTGATTTCTCTATCACTCTTCCGTAGGTGGATTTATTCGATTTCAACAAGCGATTGTCATCATGGATAAAGTAATACCTATTATTAAAAAACAACTAAAGTTTCATATTAATTTTGAATACTACCGACTACATGCAAACGGTGCTTTATTTATGTTTTTAATATTTATTTATAATAGGCACTTTTCAAAAATATGACTTTCTTCAAGAACTCTGAAGAAGTGATTCGGTTGTTTTCTAATTAGTTTTTTCTAAATCACAAAACTATGGGTTCCCGCGTGTCCCCGCTATATGGGGGCACACCCCTCCTCCTGTCTCCCCCCTCCGACTGCCGCCGATTACTAAAGCAACCCCGTGGGCTGAATTAGCTCTATTTCAAAATCTACACATTTTGCGACCTGCGCAATATAAGATCTGCTTGCACATTTTGGTATCTGCTCAATATGAAATCTGCACATTTTGCGATCTACTTATTGTGAGATCTGCACATTTTGCGATCTGCCCATTGTGAGATCTGCACATTTTGCGATTTGCTCATTTTACGCAGCCTGCACATTTTGCGACTTGCACATTTGGCTATGTATCCGTTTTTTTGTCCGAAACGTATTTTTTTTTGTTCTTCGCGACATCACGTAAAAGAGTATTTTAGCGTAGGCACTTTATTAGTGTCGTAGATTATAAAAAACGCCGACATGAAAAAGAGGACAATGCTCTAGATTGATGATGTAGCGGTTCACAGTTAACCACAGGTATAGCACCTGGCAGCCCAGGATCAACCTGACCCTGGTGGCATGTGTGGGGAAGTGCAGGAGATTTTAGAGAGTATGCCCTTCTAAGGGGCGAGTCCCACCTAACCATCTGCGTTTTCCTGGGCGCAGTGGTATGAGTAATGCATGCCTGTATAAAATAAAAGTATTGGCACGGAATGACAGAAGGACATTCCGCTTGTTAAAATAAATACAAATTATTTGTCGGTATTCAATACTAAGTTTTTATTTTAAAATAATGACAGATATTATTATAGTCATTATGTTACATGTCAGCGCCGGCCACACGCGCGCGCTACACTACATAGTAGTTGCGCTTTTGAACTGCGTGATGGATGATTATGAAACGCAACTACTATCTAGTGTAATTGTAACCGCGCGCGTGTGGCCGGCGCAGATCAAACGCGTGACTGTGAAATCAGCCTAATACTCTTTCTTATTTCCCTCCTATTCTTAGATTTAACTTTCTTCTAAATTCGAAAATATTCAGGGTAATTTTTTAAAATAAAGGTATTAATAATATGTTTATTGGCGACCCGCCCGAGCCCTAGTCCACGATAACTTAGGCTCGTATTATAAAATCAAACTCACACTCAAATTTCTGCTTGAGTAAATAATATATAGTACTCTATGAATCAGCCTTAATTAAAACTGCAGACATGACACTGCACTTTCCCACCCAAATAGTCCCAGCTTTAACTTCAAATGATTGTGATCACTCCTTATTCCACAGAGCAGTGGCCCGGAAAGTCATGATTCGCCAAGACGAAGTCCAGTGAGTTTTATTATTGTCATCTTTGTTTATTTTTAAACTTAAATAACTTTTCCTTTACAATATTTAAAAGAAACAATAGTTGCAGGTTTTTTTTTATCAGTGCACAAATTTTTTTTTTTTTAAATTGATTATTTATTTTATTTGTCCGGCACAATAAAAAATAACTCGTGGATACGGGTTACTCGCATAATGACTAATTACGTACACGCATATTGACATACACGCGTTTTGACTTACACGCACATACTCGCATAATGACTAATTACGTACACGCATATTGACATACACGCGTTTTGACTTACACGCACATACTCGCATAATGACTAATTACGTACACGCATATTGACACACACGCGTTTTGACTTACACGCACATACTCGCATAATGACTAATTACGTACACGCATATTGACATACACGCGTTTTGACTTACACGCACATACTCGCATAATGACTAATTACGTACACGCATATTGACATACACGCGTTTTGACTTACACGCACATACTCGCATAATGACTAATTACGTACACGCATATTGACATACACGCGTTTTGACTTACACGCACATACTCGCATAATGACTAATTACGTACACGCATATTGACATACACGCGTTTTGACTTACACGCACATACTCGCATAATGACTAATTACGTACACGCATATTGACATACACGCGTTTTGACTTACACGCACATACTCGCATAATGACTAATTACGTACACGCATATTGACATACACGCGTTTT
The DNA here is from genome assembly GCA_963921215.1 of Scoparia ambigualis. Taxonomy (NCBI): domain Eukaryota; kingdom Metazoa; phylum Arthropoda; class Insecta; order Lepidoptera; family Crambidae; genus Scoparia; species Scoparia ambigualis. The sequence goes on from OY992526.1 coordinate 19,558,337, forward strand.
GACTTACACGCACATACTCGCATAATGACTAATTACGTACACGCATATTGACATACACGCGTTTTGACTTACACGCACATACTCGCATAATGACTAATTACGTACACGCATATTGACATACACGCGTTTTGACTTACACGCGTTTAGACCCCTAGAAATGGTCAAAGTCGATCGGAGGGCTATAAGCCCGTTTATAGGACTAATACCTTAAGCATTTTTATTTATCCTTCCATTGGTGATTTAAAATCAATAAAAATAAAAAATAAAAATCCTTTAATAAAAAACTAGCTTTTATTTAAATGCGCTAAAAAGAAAAAATAACCTTTTACTATAACTTATAACGTCGTTACACAATTTATATGATATAAAAGGTTGTCGCGAGATTTACTTGTGTAAATAAAAAAGTAAATTAAATAACGTGATGTAATAGATTAAAATTTTCAATCAAAGTATAGTTAAATACGAGTACTTACATAATCTTTTAAATCATATAAATTGTGTAACGACGCCGACGTTATAAGTTGATAGTAAAAGTTTAATTTTTCTTTTTAGCGCATTTAAATAAAAGCTTGTTTTTTAAAAAGTAATCTACCTATGTCATTTCGCGTAGTCGTTCCCGTGTGTCATTTCGCGTATGCGAATATGTGTCAATTCGCGTATGTCATTTTGCGTAGTCGTTCCCGTGTGTCATTTCGCGTATGAGAATAAGTGTCAATTTGCGTATGTCATTTTGCATAGACTCTATGTGTCATTGTGCGTTGGGCTACCAAAATGGGTCATTATGCGAGTAACCCGTGGATACCGGGCGAACGAAAGGTCACGTGTCGGTGCAAGTGTGTTGACCCGCCCGGCCGCCTGGTATCGTAATGTGTTGGAATGGGAATTCAATTTCGCGGTCCCGGTCGATTTACCATCATCAAAGTATTTTTGTAAATATGTTTGATCAGTTTTAGTATCTTTATTTTTCACTTAAAAAATTAAAATTAAATCCGTATCTCTAGATTAAGTTACTTTATAATTTATGTGCACTGTTAAATAAATTACACAGTATTTACAAAACTTAAATATTTAAAAATAACTTAACCTGTAGAGCCAAATTCGATTAAGAATAATTTACAATTCTTTATATAGAATTACTTGAAAACTAATTTTTAAAAGAAAGTATGGTGTCTTCCTTTTGTTAGTGGTTTTATCGTTAATATTTTTCAAGAAATAGAAAAAACACGAATGACACTAGACTACGTTATATCAAGGACGATATATAATAAGGACTGCCATTCTCCATACAAACGAGCGTAACTTTTAATATAGTTATAAAATGTTTCGATAGATGTCTCCGGTAGTTTCAAATTGAAATATTGTACAAAATTAAGTAATCCTCATGCAGCAGCTATTTGTCACTTCGTCAAACGAACTTAGTAATACTACAAATTTACGTTAGATGGCGCTCTGTAAATCAAAAAATGTTTTCGTTTCTTTACGAACTATATTTTACAAACAACTAAAACTTGTTTTTTTTTATTTGTACCTAGTTTAAGTATTATATTAATACACAAAGATGCCTAAAATACTTACTTACATTAACGCCGTCTATACGTGAATAAAAAAAACTGAAAGCAACCAAGCAAGCGCTCTGTCTCTAGCGGACTTTTTCAGTACCTGTATGTAGTGGTGGTGGCGCCGTCAAGCGGAAGTGTACGAATCTCGTACATTTTAGACTTATTTCCGCGCTACGCTCTTTTGTATGGAGATTGTCAGTCTTTATTATCTTATTTGTCTATGGTTATATGTATGTGCACTAAGAACAATTGAGAATAATTGGTTTAAAAACATTCTTAATTGAATTTGGCCCTAGTATAAGTATTGTTTTGCAGTAAAGCCCTAAACGCTTGGAGCTATTCTTAAGGGGGTCCTACACAAAATTGTGAAAATTTACGTATTTTTAAGTCACTTGTACTATGCGCTGAATTAGTTAAATATATTAAAAGAACTTATGTAAGTTAGCCTGATCATTGCACAAGGTCATGGACTTGTTGATATTTGAAACAAATTCTTTAAACAATAACAAACAATACATAAATCTAATGACTCCTAAAAACATATTTTTTCGACAACTTTATTAGTTTTACGCATAAAACAATAATTTTTACATGAAAATATTTGTATTGTTATTCCGCAGGGCACCCCCTTCTTTTAAAAGTAAATTTTAATTTTCAAGCGGCGTGATGGTTTTGCTCATTTCGAAGAAATTAAAACATTGCTCTAACTATAAATATCATTATGATTGATTTTGCTTTGAAGTTCATTATGAGGCTTATGTTAGTTTTTGCGATCGCGCGACACCCCCTTAATAAACTTTATCTTATTTAATGACAATGATGATGACTATCTTATTTACAGAGAGATCTACGCAGTACGCACGTAAGTTAATGCATTGATTTTAAACATTACTGTAATACTGGCGGGCATTAAAAGAAACACCAATTATGAGCCAATTATGACCCTAAAATTCTGAATTAACTATACTACGTTTTTGGGCGTTTTAATTGACAAATGATAAATCAATTATTATACCTCAAAGTTGAAATAAGATTTCAAAGGCGATGTGCAAGAAGTTTATACCGGCTGATAACGTAATATTAATTAGAAATTCTAACAAAAACATGAGTTGTATGCAAAGATTATTTTAGCCCTTTAAAAATAAAAAATACATGTAAGTACTTAGGTATTCGAGTAGCTCAATAGGTAAATAGGCTTTCCAAATACGAGTAGGTACGAGTCTATACCACTGTTTTCATTTTTGTTCAGCCCATATTTGTTATACTGCCGCGCAAAGATTAATTAATACTTATGGACCTATTAGGTACCTACTTAATCTATACTAACAAAAATCATTGCCGAAATGTTTGTACGCGCATCACTTCAGAACGGGTGCACCGATTTGGCTAATTCTTTTTTTGTTGTGTTTGTAATTGTCAGGACAAGGTTTGTATGAAAGACAATTTTTGGAAGTTTGTCGCGGGATACAGGATGTTCACGCGGACGGACGTAGGGGGTAGGGTTACCACTTAGAATAATTACGTATAGAAAGTAAGTCTACGCGTACATTTTGAAGCACTTTTTTTTTCACGCCGAGTTTTCAATGTGCACTACGGAGTTACAAGCGTACGTGTGCGTGTCGCCGAGCGCAAGCAAGTAATCGTCACGAAAGTACGAATCGGTTTAGTGCTTCACTTTTGACAGAGCACTTGTATGAAGACTATCTTTCTATACGTAATTATTCTAAGGATTACCATTTAGGAATTTGAAAAGCTCTGACAAAATAACTGACATTTCGATAAAAGTCCGGACTTTTTAGTCACAAAATGGAAATATTACTCACTTTTTATGTTTAGGTTTTAGATAAAAGATGTTAATAACGATTTAAAATCGTTAATAGTAGATTTATTTTTTAAACTTAAAATGTAGTTTTGTTACTCATATTTCAAAATCCGGATAAATTAAAGAGCCGAACAAAGTCCGGACTAGAGTCTAGCAGTCCGGACATGTCCGGACTTATCCGGACGGGTGGTAACCCTAGTCACGAGCGGGCCGCGATCGCTAGAGTCTGCAGTACAGTGAAACTTATGCCGGCTCTATTACGAGTGTGGCGATGAAATTTTGGAAAATCGAATTTTACTGCAACCGATTATTGTATTCGCATAATTTCCCATTTTTTTATTTTCTGTGCGTTTTTTTCCCGGAGGTGAAATTTCTGATTATTTTTTTTAACTTACAGTAATTATATCCATTCTCAAATATTCCTAGTCACGTAATTTACTCATTCGCTTACGTGATCACTGAAATATTACTTTATGCAATTTTTCCTATCTAATCTCTTACATTACAACCTTACATTAAAAAAAAATTATAATAAATATTTTTTTATCAACGTCCGGAAAAGAAATTGTCAGAAAAAGATTAGATTGGGAAATAATGCGAAAAGAAAAAAAGCTTTTAAAAAATCAACCTCTGGGAAAAAAATATATCAGGGAACGATTCGATTGGGAAATTATGCGAATGCAAAAGTCGCTTGCAGCAAAATTCGATTTTCGGAAATTCATCACACTCTCTATTTCACTTTGTACTTTTCTGTATTTTTACTGTATTTTTCTTTTAGTTAAGAATTTATTTATTTTTCGTTGCTACACAATTTGATTGGAATAATGAATAAAATACTACTTTTATCTTCCCCTTTGCAGAATGTCGGGTTCGGGATACCACCAAGAGACGCCAGGAGGCACGGCGTAAGTACATAATACATACTCTCCTGCTATTATTTCTAAACGGTTAGTTCGAGACTAGGAGACAAATGACCGCGAAAGCAGGGCACTGTCATAGTCCGGCACACCGAATAACAACTGCACATGTGCTCAGCGTGACAGGTGGTGAGCATATCGCCGCTTTATGCTGCTGGATATATGAGCAATCTTTAGTCCGTTAGTTTCCTAATAAACGCATCTATTCTTTAGGGTGTCAACCCTATAGAATAGATATCCTACTAATATTACAAACGCGAAAGTTTGTAAGTATGGATGGATGTTTGTTACTCTTTCACGTAAAAACTACTGAATGGATTTGGATGAAATTCGGCATACAGATAGTTTATAACCTGGATTAACATATAGGATACTTTTTATCTCGATATTCCCACGGGAACAGGAACCACGCGGGTGAAACCGCGAGCGGCCGCTAGTATTCTTATAATGATGACCCGTCATCACACATCTTTTTGATTTTCTTTACATAGGTAATTATCGTCTGTACCTTTTGTTAAAGGTTATTTAGAAAAGTTATAAATATCTTTATTTTTGAATTTTTCCATTTACAATGCTTTATAAATACATGATAAAGTGTTTTTTTTAATGTTAAAATCTTTAAAATTTTATGTTATGTTTTACTCTCTAAAATTTAAATGGCCATGGGTTCGAATCCCATTCGAGCTAGGTTGTTTTCTTTGTAGTAAACAATTAAAAGTTATACAATGCAGTGTCGACCTGTTTGTTTCAGCTGCAAATATTCAGATCTTTTCACAAGTCTTTTGACCCCAATAGTGTGACAATATTTATGTCCTATTTAAAAGTAAAAATCAATAGCTACGAAAGTTTGTTCGCGCCTCACTCGAGAACGGCTCTACCGATTTGACTGACTGTTTTTGTTGTGTTTGTAATAGTCAGAACAAGGTTTGTGTGAATTTTTTATTTATTTAATAGGCTTGGTTCCAGTTCCCGTGGGAATATCGGGATAAAAAGTATTCTATGTGTTAATCCAGGTTATAAACTATCTGTTTGCCGAATTTCATTCAAATCGATTCAGTAATTTTTACTTGAAAAAGTAACAAACATCCATCCATACTTACAAACTTTCACGTGTATAATGTTAGTAGGATTTTGCCTGGCTACGGGGTCTACATCCACACGGACGATGTCGCGGGCCGGACGCTAGTGTAAAATAAAAATATATCATCCATAGAGCTGAAACCATTCTATTGAGCCAGTTTGATTGGATTTTTTTAAATATTAGTCAATGGAAAACTTTGAATTATATATTTTTTTATTTAAAAGATGAAGGCAAAGAGGCAGGCGGACCACCTGATGGAGAGTAATCACCGCCGCCCATGGACACCCGCAAAACCAGAGGAATCGCAGACGCATTGCCGCCCTTTAAGGAAGGAATTGGTTTAAGGAAGGAAGGAATTGAGAGGGGGGGAAGGGACTCCGGAACCCTCACTGGCCGGACGAAACACAACAACATCAAGTGCCACTATTTCACGCTGAATGTGAGAGGATGGTATTACCCCGGGCGAGCCGGCCCAATGCGTGCTGCAACGCAGCGTGGCTCTACCACTCAGTCAGTGTCACTCATTTAGCACCACCCAGGGGCCACGTGTAGGGTATCAAGGGTAAACCTACGGACGCGAGTAACTTTAACCCCCAAAAGGTATTATTAAAAAATAGTTATTTATATATAAACCACTCAATAAAGTGAATTTTTTTTCCTTCTCGCAGGCGCCCGCCCCAACACACTATGGCAAGTTCGAAATAAAAAATACATGGGAGGCGGCGGCCGCGTATGACTTTAATGAAGCGAGGGGCCCAAACCGGAAAACAACGAAGTAAGTCCAAATATACTTCTTCTTCTTCTTCTTCTTAGTCTGACAGTCTTGGCAGAGTGTTCGTGACTGTCGATGGACAGGTTTGCGGCTCGCCGTCGCCACTCGCCCCCAGGGCACAGGGCAGCCGCATATGTCGCGCCAAATATACAGAGACTGACAATTTCAAAAAATAATATAAGTTGAAAATAAAATAAAAAAGGATAATTCGATCTTTGCATTAAAAGATCAAATCATCCTTATTTTTGCTTCCCTTTATGACACTTGGTCTTAAACACCACGAAGCGGTTACTGACTCCATACAAAATGTCGCATTGTTCTTTTGACTATATCGCTGGACAAGATAGCAATACCACCTTTAATGATTGTGAACTGTGCTAAGGAATTAACTGAACCTCTTACGATACTGTTTCAACGCTTTCTTTCGGAAGGACTTGTCCCTTCAATATGGAAATCTGCATTTGTGACTCCTATTCACAAAAGTGGGGATAAAATCAAGATAAAAAGCTACCGCCCAATCTCTAAGTTATATATATTCGCAAAGGTTCTAGAGCGTCTTGTCTACACACAGGTTTACAGCTCATCATCAAACACTTTCATTGCCGAGCAACACGGTTTTTTTAATACCGTTCCACTACTTCTATCCTATTGACTTTAACCGAATATGTTTCAAGTCGACTCCATCTTTACTGACTACAGCAAAGCCTTCGATCGAATAGACCATCAATTACTTTTACAAAAGCTTCTCGACGCGGCGATTCACGGAAATTTGTATAGATGGTTTTCTACATATATATACAACAGAACACAGGCTGTAGCCTTAAATGGTTACACTTCTAATTGGAATATTATCCCTTCTGGTGTCCCCCAGGGATCCTTGATCGGGCCATTTTTGTTCAACCTCTTTAAACGATATCAGCTCCTGTTTCATCCACTCACGCTTTTTGTTGTATGCAGTAGACATGAAGATATTTAAAGATATTAAAAGCATCCATGATTGTCAGCTTTTGCAACAGGACCTTGATAGTCTAGAAAAATATTGTATTGATAATAAAATTAGATCTAAATATCTCCAAATGCTACCTAATAAATAATTACATTTAGTCGTAAACCTGTAGCTGTAAATTATAAATACATGCTTAAAGGATTTGAGCTTAAGAAAGTCAATAAGGTTCGGGATTTTGGTGTAATTCACGATAGTAAATTGACATACGAAAAGCACGTAGATCCCATAGCCAAAAAAGCTTATCAATCTTTAGGCTTTATTATTAGATCTTGCTCTCAGTTTTCCAGTATAAAAATTGCCAAAGTCTTGTACTGCTCGTATGTGCGTAGTAACCTGGAATATTGGAACAGATTTGGAACCCAAAGTACAGAATCTACATCAATAGATTGGAGATTATTCATCGTAAATTTCTTAGATGTTTGCAATTTAGATGCAAAGGAGGAGAGAGCGATTATGACGCGAGGTGTAGAAAACAACATATGTTACCTCTCGTATATCGACGAGAAATGACTGATGTTGTGACCCTTGTAAACCTAGCACAGTCTATTATAGATTCCCCACATCTTCTATCTTTGATAAATTTTAGAGTACCCAATAAATATACAAGGCAACGTTGTAGCCTATTTATCCTTTTCTAACACCAACTATAGAAAAAAATTAATTTTTCATTAGATCCGCTAATAGCTTTAATAGACTGGTTGATGACACTTCGCTCGACATTTTTAATTGTAACCCTAACAAATTTAAACAGGTTCTAAGCAATAATTAGTTTGATGTGGTTCCTTAATTCTTAATCCTTAATCTTTAATTGGTTTTCCATTTTTTTTCTCTCTTTTGGTTTTTAAAGTATATTTTCCTAAAGATGAGTGAAAACCTACTGTTTGTACCTACTAACCTACTCTTAGCTATACTCATACTGTATGTTTTCCAAATAAAAAAAAACAATAGTTCCTTAAGAAAATAGTAAAATTTCTCACGTTCTAGTAGGCTAAATAGGCTCGGCTTTTATCACGCAGTGATTATGCCACCCTCATAGTGTTAAAATAGGTATTTTTAATATTAAGGGCTTTATCACGCAGTGATTATGCCACCCTCATAGTGTTAAAATAGGTTTAGTTAAACTATTTGTTACACTTTACGTTTAATCCCTATACATACTACCTTAAGTAACATCTTAGCTTCCGGAGATGTGGGAAATGCTAAAATGCTATTACATTTTCCAACTTCTAACAAGTTGATATTTTTAGATGTTCTTGAACTGTGATCTTTTGACTTCTATCATAAAATGACTTACATCTTCAATTTTCCCACATTCTGAGCATTGTGAGGAGAGAACTTTACCCATAAGGTACCCAAAGCTATTAAGAGGAATGTGTCCGGACCGAAGTCTTAACATCATCATCATCAGCCAGAGGACGTCCACTGCTGGACAAAGGCCTCCCCCAAGGATCTCCACCACGGCGGTCTTGTGCTAAAATAAATACTCTACACTTTCAAACTTTTCTGGAAGAATACGAATAAAATGAATGTCAGGCCAAGCCGTCCGGTGAGCATTGGTGGCGCTACTGACCACGGAGACATTGCCCAATGCCTTTAGAAATCAATTTCTTGTGCGGTCGCCTTTAGATTCCGTATCTGGCAGAGTGGGCGATGTTGGGGCCGTTACGTCAAGGCGAAATGTTAAGATACCTGCAAAAAGCGTAGCAAAAATTATTAGTGAGATGGCACGTGGGAAATCGCCTGGTCACGATGGCCTCAGCATCGAGCATTTTAAACACGCTGGAGCTCATCTTCCTCGAGTTCTCTCACTGCTCTTTAGTCTGTGCATAAGTCACTCGTATTTACCTGAGGCGCTCATGCGGACAATTATGGTAGGTACCGATAGTTAAAAATAAAACGGGTGACACGTCTGATATGAGTAACTATCGTCCCATCTCGCTTGCTGCTACCGCGGCCAAGGTGTTTGACAGTGTGTTAAATGGTTGCCTCTCTCAATATGTTGACATACATGACGCTCAGTTTGGATTTAGGTCGGGAGTGTCAACGGAAAGCGCAATCCTTAGTCTAAAACATACTGTCAAGTACTACACCGCTAGGAAAACGCCGGTATACGCGTGTTTCCTCGACTTGTCAAAAGCATTCGACTTGGTCGCGTACGATTTGCTATGGGACAAGTTGGGTGATGCGGGTATGCCGGCTGAGTACACGACCCTTCTCAGGTACTGGTATGCTAACCAGAAGAACCAGGTAAGATGGGTCGGTACCCTGTCGGACGAATACGGGTTGGAGTGCGGTGTCAGGCAGGGGGGATTAAGCTCACCTCTTCTGTTTAACATTTATGTAAACCAGCTTGTCGAGGAGCTGAGCAATACACATGTTGGCTGTCATATTGATGGTACCTGTATCAATAACATAAGCTACGCAGACGATATGGTGTTGCTCAGTCCATCGATAGCAGGGTTAAGAAAATTACTAGCTACCTGTGAATCTTACGTGAAGGTACATGGCCTAAAATACAACTGTAACAAGAGTAAAATACTTGTGTTCAAATCACCTAAACAGCGGCCTCGGCTGATACCGCCCGTACATCTCAATGGTGTTGTAATAGAGGTGGTGCCGAGGTTTAAATATCTAGGCCATGTAGTCACTGAAGACCTAAGGGATGATGATGACATAGAGAGGGAACGCAGTTCGTTGGCGGTGAGGGCTAATATGCTTGCCCGCAGATTCGCTCGATGCAATGCAGACGTTCAAGTGACTTTGTTTAAAGCGTTCTGCCAGTCATTTTATGCGAGTGGACTGTGGGTGACATATTCGCGGCGAGCCTATAACATTCTGCGTGTACAATGTTGTTGTATTGTACCTTCAGGATGCTGTTGGGGCTACCGTGGCGCTGTAGCGCTTCAAAAATGTTTGCTGACTCTCGCACAGACGGGTTTCATGCTATTATGCGCAAAAAAGCAGCTTCTCTACTGCAGCGTTTACGTAAAAGCGGCAACAGTATCCTTAATATGATTGCTGCTAGACAGGACTGCCCCATTCAAAGATACTGGGTAGAGATTGCAACGGGGCTTAAGAAATAGTACATAATATAATTATTAATATGCTAACAACACTAACATAGGATTAAGCCCAATTGTTACTAACATTTACTAATAAAGCTATGGATCAAAATGGTCTGAAATAAAAATTTATTATTATTATTTTAAACCAAAAGCGCCGTGGTAAATTATTCTGTATAGTTTTAATCCGAATTCCCTTACTCTCTGATCTCTTATCAAAATATTCCTTCTACAAGATATACATCTTTTGCTTAAGAATATAATGAAAATCTGAGAAGTAGGGGACGGTGTTGAATGGTATCCCATCGCTTGAGTCCTCCCCAACAAACAAATTGGTCATATAAAAACATTACTATGCTACTTTCGGTTATATTACTGTTGAATAGATGTTATTAGACAACTACAACGTTGTGTAACCGTTATTCCTACAACAATTTGGTCCTATGACTAAATGGTTCACTAAATAAGTTGAGTAAACGTTTTTATGACTACTTTATACAACGTCGTATAATGGTATAAAAATATCGGTTATATAAACGGTTTTACGACTGAGTTATACAACGTTGTATAGTGGTGCCTGTGTATAGGTTAGGTAGACGTTTATATGACTGATTTATACAACGTTGTATAGTGGTGCCTGTGTATAGGTTAGGTAGACGTTTATACGACTGATTTATACAACGTCGTATAGTGGTGCCTGTGTATAGGTTACTAGACGTTTTTACGACTGATTCATACAACGTCGTATAGTGGTACCTGTGTATAGGTTAGGTAGACGTTTTTACGTCTGATTCATACAACGTCGTATAGTGGTGCCTGTGTTTAGGTTAGGTAGACGTTTTTACGATTGATTCATACAACGTCGTGTAGTGGTGTTAGAGTATAGGTTATGTGAACGTTTTAACGACTGCTTTATACATCGTCGTATTATGAATCCAGGCTGTAGGTTGGATAAACAAAAAAAAATATGACACCAATTATAAAGGTTTAATTTAAATTAAAGGTTCTCTGTTCATGTTTATTATCTCACAGAACTCTAAAATAATTTATCATGGCCGACCATCTTGGTCGCGAGAAACCGCATTATGCGACCTTTTCATTCTATAATTGTATATAAGTCGTTTCTTAACTTAGACAAGATGGCTGATACTTTAGTATGTAAACAAATTTTAAGCAAACGTCTATAATAATTGAATTTCAAGAAATTAGAAGGGGGCGTAAAAAATTTCACAACAACATACCTATATTTTACCACAAAACTAAAGGTCCTATAAGAACTAGGTGCACTGCACACATTTATCCTTACACTCTGTTCGTGTATAAACATTTTTTAAGTAAATGTAAAACTAGTTAAGTAAATTATAACTCATATACCGTTTAAATTTTGTTTTGATAACACGCACTTTTCCAGCTAACATCACAGGAACGAATGAATGGAATGAACTGAATGTGTACAATAAAAGTCGATGTTAAACACTTATCCGACATTACAGTCATCTAATGTCTATGCAATTGTTATAGGACTTCAGTGGTTCGATAACAGTCGGTCGAAAACTTTTATGTTACATTTAAAAGTTCTTGACTGACGTTTATTTGACTTGTAAATAACAATAATGTCGTTTAATATGGGCCTATTTTGCGTTGTATAAACGTCTACGACACGTTTATATGACCCACTTTGTAGAACCAAAAAGAAATGTAAAAAGTTTACTCAACTATCATGCAACGATAATTTGTTACTTGGGATCGTTTGCTTCTTTTACAAGAACGTCAACCTTCTCTTGCCCTCCAAACCTATACGGACCCATTGTAAAGATTAGTTTTATTTTTATTCCACAGTCTTTGTAAAGATTTTATAATAGTATAGGCAATCGGCGTAACGTAACAGGGCACAACAGTGTTACATTTAAATATCTGTTATTTTTATCTGTTGCGATAATTACGCCTCCCGGATAACTCAGACGCGTTTTTAGCATTGACCTAGAAGTATAGACAAGAACGTCCTTACAAACTATTTGTTCAAATTCTGGAATGAGAGACCTAAAATTCGCTGCAGCCGCTGCAGAGCTTAAACATTTAAATGTCGTCTAATCAACAGACAGACATCGCAGCCCCGCAGCGCCAGATCGGTCAAAGGCAACGTAGTGTGTATCAAGATAAGATGGCGTCCCAAATAGATTGTCAATAACAATAATTGAAAAAATATATTTTCTATTCTCATAATACGATATAACTACATAACAATGACTTGAATAACAATTAATATCACTTACTTGACAACTGAATTGTAGTAAACGTCTAGGTGTACACTTTGAAAAGAAATAAAAAAATATTTTCGCCGCTCCGCATGCGCGAATGTCAAAGCCACATTGAAGCAAGGTGCCGAGTCGACTCCGCAGATGAGTGGAACATAGTGCGTGTTCGGAAGGGCCTATCTAGTATAACGTACATATCGCTGTTTTTTAGTACTAAAAATTAACACAAGTTGCATCAAGTGACTAGTACCTTTGGTGCTACATTAATGGATAGTTAAATTTTTAGTCATTTGTCTTATAAAAATGCGATGTTCAGGACTTGAGTAAGGGGGGAAAAATATTTAAATTTTTTTAAATATGTTTTTCTTAATTTAACAGGGACATTTCAAAAAAAAATCCTTTCGTATTTGTTTCTTCATTATTTAGTAAACAGTTCACTATTATTATTAATAAACCCCTTTTCTTTCACGAAGTCTCCTAGTAGAGGTGTTAACAATTGAACTTCTATTGTGTCTGGTATAACGACAGCTGGACTTCATATTATTATTATTAATGCAGCGTTGGAAAAAATGTACCCACTGTAGGTATTAAACTAGTACGTCACTCTCAGCATAGATGGCGCTGTACTGTTTGGTACGTTTTCTGCATCGCGGTATAGAGATTTTTACTCGTTTATAGACTACCCCGGCGTTCGTTTGTAAAATCATACTTACCTGGCGTAGGGGACACCGTGATCACTAAGGCGGTTCCCCCAGGGCGAGGTTCCTCCATTGCACTGCGGTGGGGTTGACCCCTGCGATTATCCCTAATGTGGATAACTCGGACGCGTTATTTTTAGTAGTGGGGACTGCGTACGCGCCGTCCCCCTCTTATAAAGATAAATATCGTTCAGCTCTTAAAGTCTGTCGAATAATAATAGTTTAGATATTATCTCTCGACCGACTGTAAGTGAAATGAAATGAACCACACGCGTAGTATTGTCATGAAAATAACCTTTTTTTAATGAAAAAGTTATGAGACAATTACAAACTTTTTGTAATGTCATTCCTCAGTCACATTAAAATAATTTAATGAAGCTACTTTTATTACACTTACAAATTGATATGAACGAAATGTATGGATGAATAAATATACATAATGCTCGTAGTACGAATTAGTTATATTTATAAATATACCCAGCTCCATAACTTAAATTAAAAATAACAACAACGTAGTCGTCTTGAAAAGGAATGCCTAGGATATCTGTAAACAAACTTTCTAACTTACAAAAGTTCCCTAGTAAAAAGAGCTATTGAAACTTTTACTATTACACACCACCATCGCCTAATCAGACGATTATCTTCCAGTAATTATAGTAATTTAGCTGCTAATAGTTTTTTTTATGAAACTTCGAAATAGTGATGGCCCGTGTGTGTATCCCTGATATGTTGTAATACATTTTTACCAATATTACTTCATTTAAAAATATTTCTACGAACCAAAACAAGATTTTGAAGGAAAAATATCCTTAAAAACTTTTTCAAAATCTAAATTCTTCTTGCCACTGACTGTCACAGCTGCGTTATAATTATTCAGTTCATCGAATGCCCCGTATACAGTAATAGTTTTTACCGTAATAAAAAAATGCTTTCCAAACTATGAACGATCTGACATTCCGTCTTGATGTGAAATTTGAAAAAAAATCTAGTGAAAAACTTAAAGATATAATTTTGTGAATGAAAAGTCCTGTCTAATAATAATAAATAATTGCATTCACAGAAAATGACATCCAAAATGCAACGCCAAGAGAAATTTAAAAACTACCAGGTGAATGTTATAAAAATCCCGGTTGCCATTCGACCGGTTTACGACCAAAATTAATAATCAATGTTTAAGAGGCCTATTACATCTCGACTGTGATTTTTGCGTAAAATGGCCAACTTTGGCGTTATGGATCTCGAAACAAAAATACATTAACAATTATGATTTATTGAATAGTGTAGAATAGCTATTGGAATAGTGCGTAGCGGCCTCGCCATTTGTAAATTTTGCTTAACTTTTTAATTAAACCCAAAATTGCAGAGAAAGATTTTCATAAAGTGCGCGAAGGCACTTTTTTGAGCTCATCGATTGAACTACTGTTCTAAACAAGTAAAATAAAATAATTATAATTTTATCTCTTATATAATCGAATAGTGCGTAGCGGCCTCGGAATTTTTAGATATCATTGATTTTATGTAGGAAAAAAATCAAAACTTCGAAAATCGCTATAAGTTAACTGTGAATATCTCCTATCTACGATAATATTATTGAGCAAAATTTAAACCAGAGTAATTGTTACTTCATGAGGAATAAAGATTTTATAATAAATTTATTATCCTATTTCGATAAAAACGATAAATACAACTGCAAAATTACTACAAAATGCGATGCGCCGGCCGTCCGAATTCAACTTATGCTCACAGAATGGAGATTTGTAATATTATGCACAAAGGAGAATGCTCATGAAGTATGGAAAAAAAACCCAGGCCCGGCGCAAAAGAAAAGTAACTCAAATTATAGGGAAAAATATGTAATTAAATACTGCATAGGGGGCATCATCGAAATCAAAGGCTGTACGTGTGAAATTGCTATTCGAAGTTTTATAGGGGTAGCATAATGTATCTGTAAAAGGAGCAGCAAACAGATACAGTTGCGGTTTAAAAGCGTATACATATAATTACATGTTCACGGCAACTTCTCTACCGCTCTACTACCTACTTTTACAAGTTAATCATTAAAAATAATGTCAAATAAAAGAAAAAAACACTGAATAAATGTTCTTTTTATTTAAATAATTACGCTTAAAAGTTCACGTCTAATACGATATGATCCAAAAATAATGCGGGATGCTCTAACTGTTCCTCATGTCTAGCCCACCCTAAGTAATATAAAACGCTCATGACGTGGGCGCAACAGCCCAATATTCTCCTCCCGTGAATGCAGGAACAGTAATATCCGGATATGCCATTCCTGCCATTTTCCCTTTTAGAAAGAATGTAGGTGTAATAGGTCTTGCTTCTTATGTGTCTCGATTGTATGCGACTTAGGGATTTCCTCAGGATGACGAAACACTTCAAGCTCATAAACACCTGTTTGCTTGATATGCTCACTGCAATAAGAGCGGGCGATTTTCAGATGATACGTGCCAACAGCAATCAAAATTAAATCTTTATGTTTTAGTCTTGGGTAGTCTGTCAATTCAGGAACATTGGCTTGTATTCGTATAAACGCCACCCTTTGAGGGCTCTTGAAAACAGTTGATGATGGCAGCGGCTATCTTAAAATCCTTATTTTCATCCATTATCTATATGCATTTTCTCCAATAACCAATCAATCAGCAAACACGGAATCCAAAAATAAAAAGCAATATGTAACTAGTCGTTTAAAATAGAATCGGTTAAAAATGACAAGAAAAAACGCATAGATCACAACAAATACTGCGCGGTGCACGCCTACCGACGAAGGTTATTACTTGCTCGGTGTTTCAGATGGCACTTTAAACCATAGCTCCCTAGGTGTATAAATATGTTACCCCTGTGAAGCAAATTTCACACATATAGCCATTGATTTCGATGATGCCTCCTATGCAGTCTTTAATTACTTACTTTTACCTACAATTACAGTTACTTTTCTTTTGCGCCGGGCCTGGGTTATTTTTGAGCATTGTCCTTTATTATACTATTTTGATAAAAACGATAAATACAACTGCAAAATTACTACAAAATGCGAAAATGGGCATTTTAAGCAAAAATAACATTAGAGATGTAATAGGCCTCTTAATATGTTGTTTTGCCTACTAAAAGTCAAAGAACATGGTACCTACCGTACCCACCTTGCAGCATAGACTAGTACCATTTGAAAGGTGTGTATAAATACAA
This sequence comes from Scoparia ambigualis, assembly GCA_963921215.1. NCBI lineage: Eukaryota > Metazoa > Arthropoda > Insecta > Lepidoptera > Crambidae > Scoparia > Scoparia ambigualis. The sequence goes on from OY992526.1 coordinate 19,574,710, forward strand.
TACGTTATTTTGTTCAGCGACTAGTGACAACGTTGTAGCTCACAAGAGGAATAAGTTATTCGACATTGAACATGCCCAAAACCGAAACCCTATGTGAGTTCACCCCGTTCGCCAGTATAAGATGAGAATGTGAGAATGAACATAATGTTTTCGCAATTTTTCAATTTTTTTAAGCGTTCAAGACACTGGCAATTGCAAACGATAGTAAAGATCCATTCATCCTTTTTTTGCCTTCTTTTATAACACCTTTTCTAAAATGCCACGAAGTGGGTACAGGCTCTACAAAACGTCCATTGTTCTTTTGATTTAAGCTTCATAAAATATAAGTGAAATTTATCACGAAATTAGGCCAAACGACAAACAGGTAGGCTATTAATTTCTGGCATTAAACAACTTTAGTTTAGATATGGTTTTTATATCTTCCGCTTCATGGCTATTAATAACAGTGGTCCTCTTGTACAACTTTGGCGCTCTGGTACGCTGCTGACAGACAAATTAACACAAGTTGCATTAGTACCTTTCTCTAGGTAGAGATGGTGCTAAATTGATTGAAAAAAATCCTTTCGTGTCTGTTTCTTCATTATTTATTAAACAATCCATTATAATTATTATTTAACCCCTTATCTTTCAAGAAGACTCCTGGAGGTGCTAACAATTGAACTTTTATTGTGTCTGGAATTACAACAGCTGGGGCTCATATTATTATTATTAATGCAGCGTTGAGAAAAATGTACCCACTGTAGGTATTAAACTAGTACGTCACTCTCAGCATAGATGGCGCTGTACTGTTTGGTACGTTTTCTGCATCGCGGTATAGAGATTTTTACTCGTTTATAGACTACCCCGGCGTTCGTTTGCGAAATCATACTTACCTGGCGTAGGGGACACCGTGATCACTAAGGCGGTTCCCCCAGGGCGAGGCTCCTCCATTGCACTGCGGTGGGGTTGACCCCTGCGATTATCCCTAATGTGGATAACTCGGACGCGTTATTTTTGGTAGTGGGGACTGCGTACGCGCCGTCCCCCCCTTACAAAGAAAAATATTGTTCATTTAAGTCTGCAGAATTATAGTTTAAATAATATTTCTCGATCTCGACTGTAAATGAAAAGAAATGAACTACACCGTTGCGTAGTATTGTCATGAAAATAACCTTTTTTTTTCATGAAAAACTAATGAGACAATAACAAACTTTTTGTGATATCATTCTTCATTCACATTAAAATAAATTAATGAAGCTACTTTTATTACACTTTCAAATTGATATGAGCGAAATGTATGGATTAATAAATATACATAACGGTCGTAGTACGTATTAGTTATATTTATAAATACACTAGCTCCACAATTTAAATTAAAAATAACAACAACGTAGTCATCTTGAAAAGGAATGCCTAAAGAGCTATTGAAACTTTTACTATAGCGCCATCGCCTAATCAGACGATTATCTTCCAGTAACTTAGCTGCTAATAGTTTTTTTCTATGAAAATTCGGAATAGTTATGGCCCGTGTGTGTATCCCTGATATATTGTAACAACAGGTGTTTACATTTTACCAACCTTACCTCATTTAAAAATATTTCTATAAACTAAAACAAGATTTTAAAGGAAAAAAATTCAACACGATATAAACTTGTTTCAAAATCTTAATTCTTCTTGGCACTGACTGTCACAGCTGCGTTATAATTATTAAGTTCATCGAATGCCCCGTATACAGTAATATTTTTGACTGTAATAAAAAAATGCTTTCTAAACTATGAACGATCTGACATTACGTCTTGGTGTGAAATTTGAAAAAAAATCTAGTAAAAACTTAAAGATATAATTTTGTGAATGAAAGTCCTGTCTAACAATAAATAATTGTATTGACAGAAAATGACATCCAAAATGCAACGGCAAGAGAATTTTAAAAACTACCAGGTAAATGTTATAAAAATCCCGGTTGCCATTCGACCGGTTTACGACCAAAATTAATAATCAATGTTCAATATGTTGTTTTGCCTACTAAAAGTCAAAGAATATGGGACTTACCGTAGCCACCTTGCAGCATAGACTAGTACCATTTGAAAGGTGTGTATAAATACAATACGTTATTTTGTTCAGCGACTAGTGACAACATTGTAGCTCACAAGAGAAATAAGTTATTCGACATTGAACATGCCCAAAACCAAAACCCTATGTGAGTTCACCCCGTTCGCCAGTATAAGATCGTGTTTTCGCAATTTTTCAATTTTTTATTCAAATTTATCTAAGGGGATTCTGCACGAAATTGTGAAAATTTACGTATTTTTAAGTCACTTGTACTATGCGCTGAATTAGTTAAATATATTAGAAGAACTTACGTAAGTTAACCTGATTATTGCACAAGGTCGTGGCATTGTTGAAATTTCAAACTAATTGTTGAAACAATAACAAACAATACATAAATCGACTTTTGACACCTACAATATTATATTGATTGACTCCTAAAAATATTTTTTCGACATCTTTCTTAATTTTACGCATGAAACAATAATTCTTACATGAAAAAATTTGTATTGATATTCCGCAGGTCGCCCCCATCTTAAAAGAGTAAATTTTAATTTTTAACCCAACGCGTGATGGTTTTGTACATTTCGCAGAATAAAAACATTGCTCTAATCAAATTACTAGGTCTGAAACTTCAAAGCAGAATTTTTAATTTTAAATATTAATATGATTGATTTTGCTTTGAAGTTCATTATGAGACTTATGTCAGTTTTTGCGATCGCGTGTCTCTGCGCGGTGCCTTCTTAAGCGTTTGAGACACTGGCCTCAGAACAATAACTAAAGCCTTAGAATAATAACGCATAGAAGGATAGTCTCGTATTAGAAAACTGTCATGGCGTGAGGCAAGAAAAAAATGGATGTTGGAGTAAGTTACGCGTACTATCTCGGCGACACGCACACAAGTGTACAAGTAAAGTTGTTAGAAATATCAGATTTGCCCCAAAAGTAAGAAAATTGGAACTGTTGATAGATAGATGAGTTTAGATTATTAGTACTGACGCGGGCCGTTGCGGTACCAAGCCAGTATGGCTTGGTTTTACTGGCCTCATTTATCGTGCGTGTTCTCGCTTTCTATGCGTTATTATTCTAAGACTAAAGCATAGAAACCACGCTAAAATAGCAAGCAAAGACATAAATTCATCCTTCTTCTTCTAACGAGTCATGCTAATGAATTAGAAAGAGAAGAAGAATGTTTGACTTGTCCTAATTTGTGTAGGTGGTCACTAGTTTATTTCACACTAGGGACGTCATTTCTCGGCATTTTATACCGACAAAAATAAAACTAAATATTGAACATGTAAATAAATATGAAGGCAAAGGATAAGCGCGCCGTCAATTTATTTCATTTTATTAATATAGTACGTTTCCAGGGCAGGCGAAAAAGCCGACAATGACCGAAGTATTATGTCAGCATCGAGAAGACATAATTTGTATTGCTTTCCATGCACTATTGTCATTCTGTATATTTTGTTGCGTTTCACTACACGCACTACATTACTCACAAAATGCAATTCCACGAGAAAATGATACAGAATGACAGAAGTGTATGGAGAGTGATACAAATCCTGTCTTCCGACGCTAACATAATAATTCGGTCATTGTCGGCTTTTTTGCTTGCCTTGGAAACGATATAAACTAAATCAGACAAATTTTCAAAAAACTACGTTATGGTGCACAAGAAAAACACCTACAATATTATATTGAATCACTGTAAGTACAGCAGCGTCAGTTCGACCTACCCAAATCTGTTAAAATATCCCAATCGATATTGAACTCTATGACTACAATATTAGGTTGAGATTCGGTTGCAGGTATTTCACAGATTAGTAGGTCGCAGAGTAGGTAGGGTAGGGCGATATGCCGCTATCTGTACAACCAGCGTCACATCTATATCCTTGTATGTAAAATTCCCGCAACCAAATTTCATCTTAATATCAATCAAGTAGAGTTTAATATCGATTGGAATATTTTGACGGATTTGGGTAGGTCGATCTGTGGGTGTGTGTATACAACTTTTCGTTCTATTGTTAGGCCAAAAAATTGTAAACGGTAAAAGTGATCACTTTTGCCTTCAGCAAGTTTTGCGAGTTAATAACGAAAAGCAGTGTACAGACAGTGTCACATCGGCCTACCCCTATCTGTCCAATTAACTATGGATATTGAACGTACCTCTGAAAACTGTACAGGAAAATATAAATATGAAGGATTATTAAGGAAATAAAAAACTTATAAATAAATATTTAAAACATTTTTATTTAATCACTGCCTTTTAAATAAGAAGGTTTTGATTAAAAAGTTTCATAATTTGTCACGAGGCGCACGTTCCTGTAATTCCTGTTTGATATTCGTATTGTCAAATATAACTTAGGTACGGCTTTTATCAATAGGATTCTGTGATTTTCATCGAAACTTTGTTCTAGAGAATGATTAACAAGATTGCTCAAAATTCTTGTTGGTACAAATGTGTCGCAGACATTGTTCATGATTGATTGATCGTAAAATGTTTGGAACATTATATGACTGCGTTTATTCCATATCCAATTTAATCCTCTTCCACGCCGGCCATAGCCATTCTTTATTTATATCATCATTTTTTGGAAACCTGTAACCATAATGTAGAATTTTTTAAATTAGTAAAAATGCAGATAAATGGTAGTAGTAGTCAATGAAGTATATTTTTAAAATTATCAATAGGTAGGTACTTTTAAAGTTATGAATTATTAATATCATGTTAAAAGTAAAACAAGTTGTAAATGAGGCGTATACATATATCATAATTTAAAGATAGATGTGCCAACCACTTACACAAAATACTGATTTATCGATGTAGAAATGCACGTCACTAGGCGAAAAAACATAACCTTCAACATTTGAACAAAATTTCATTGTTACTCGTAGATGCCTTAAATCAGCACAGAACTGGACACGATGGCTATTTAGACAAACTATTAGTGTGTTTTAATAGATTCATGCCATTAATTATGTTTAGGTAAAACGAAAACAGTCTGAGCTCACCGATAAAAGGTTATTGTCTCTTGATTATTTTCTTTTCTTATTATAAGGGATTTACAGCCCTCAATCACACAAGACATTTTGTCACACGTAACGCATAAATATCACTAACAATGCTATGGCTAGTTTATAAGTTTCTTCGGAGGAATACCTTGCAAATAATTAAATTTATCTGAGAGGAGCTACAACTTAGCGTGAAAATAATCCGTCATCATAATGTAACCAAGTTAGGTTGCCACTTATTTACACAGCAACAAAAAGAAAATAACGACACATTTAATCTGATGGTGTTATAAAGACATCCAATTACATCCGTTTGACATTTACCTTGTGACAACCAAAAATAGAAACGAATGTGGATTAGAGGTTTCATTCACTCTCGTTACAGAATTAAATGAAGTCATATTAAGATAGCTGTTGTCTAGCTCGTCTTTTTGCGTAGTTTCTATGCTTTAGTTATTGTTCTGAGACACTGGCAATTGCAAACGATAGTAAAGATCCATTCATTCTTTTTTTTGCCTTCTTTTATAACACCTTTTCTAAAATGCCACGAAGTGGGAACAGGCTCTACAAAATGTCCCATTGTTCTTTTGACTTAAGCTTCATAAAATATAAGTGACATTTATCGCGAAAGTTGTTGTTGAAACCACAAACAGGTAATTATTAATTTCTGGCATTAAACAACTTTAGTTTAGACATGGTTTTTATATCTTCCGCTTCATGGCTATTAATAACAGTGGTCCTCTTGTACAACTTTGGCGCTCTGGTACGCTGCTGACAGACAAAATTAACACAAGTTGCATCAAGTTTTAGGTACCTATCAAATAGTACCTTTCTCTAGGTAGAGATGGTGCTACATTGATTAATGGTTTAGTTTTTAGTCATTTGTCTTATAAAAATGCGATGTTTAGGACTTGAGTAAGGGGGGAAAATATTTGATAATCTTTAATTTCTTTTTTGTTAAATAGTTAGATAAGGGAACATTTTCGAAAAACATTCTTTTCAGGATTCAGGATCATAAAGGTGGAGCCATGTTTCATCCATAGTTACGAAACGAGCCACCGCGCAACCGTAGAATACGGAGGAGCATTGACCCCTAATGTTCCTTTCAAGTCTAGAATTAACTTGCTCTTTAGTAAATTTTTTCAGGAAGGGATATTTTTTACAGATGAATTTCAATTTTATGCATTTTGCGTACCACGCTCCGACACAACGAAAACAAATGACTTCTATTTTTAAATTAAGAAAAGAAAATCAATAATTTTTATTTTTAAATGTCTGGACTTTACATGCCAGTATTAAGTATTTACTTTTTGTTGTTGAAGGAGTTTATATGCCATTATTACTTTTTATTGAACACCCCTCGTATTAGGGAGTTCACAACATTCTAATTCGATTTTTTCATGTTAAAATTGTAAATTACATATAAATTGGGGTTACTATTCAACCGGTTTAATTATTTGGCCTATAAAATAACAATGCTCCTCTGAAACAACTTTGGCGCTAGTATACGCTATCAGACCAATTAACACAAGTGACGCCAAGTGTAGGTACCTATCAAATAGTACTTTACTCTGCGTAAAGATGGCGCTACATTGATTAGTGGTTTAATTTTCATGAAGTTAATTTATATAAGCTTTTGTTTATTAAAACGAAAAATTTAAGGAATTTAAGAATGTTTAAAAATCTTTGGTACCGAATCTGACGGCCTACGAAACGAAAATTCGGCCGATTTTCGCTTTTCATTATTTTTTGAATTTTAAACAAATTTCTGAAAATTAATCTAAATGCCAAACCTATTTTGTTTGAACGAAATTTCGGAAGGAATGGGTAAATTATCAAAGGGTAATCGGCCGAAATTTCGGAGAAAGAGAGTAGGCCCTCTTTTATCAATAGTTTCCTTGACTAGGTAGATGTAAATTTTTAAATTGCCGTTTTATCTAATAAATCTCCATTTTTCTCATTTTTATCGGTTTCTTAGAACTCTTTAACAAAGGCAAAGGCATAGCATGAACAAATCTGATGCAATGTTAAAGTATGCCCACTGTAGGTATAAAGTAGTACGTCGCTCTTAGCATAGATGGCGCTGTACTGTTTGGTACGTTTTCTGCATCGCGGTATAGAGATTTTTTCTCGTTTATAGACTACCCCGGCGTTCGTTTGTGAAATCATACTTACCTGGCGTAGGGGACACCGTGATCACGAAGGCGGTTCCCCCAGGGCGAGGCTCCTCCATTGCACTGCGGTGGGGTTGACCCCTGCGATTATCCCTAATGTGGATAACTCGGACGCGTTATTTTTGGTAGTGGGGACTGCGTACGCGCCGTCCCCCCCCTTAAAAATAAAAGATGATTAACGTGTTGTAGTTTCATTCAATTGAATTCAACGTTCTATTGAATTCGTGCCACGAATTCAGTTTTACACGAAGAAGCGAATTTTATGAAAAAGTGAATTGTTTAGTCGTTTTGATCATACATTTTTGTATTGAGGTACAATAAATAATCCCTTAGGTTTGGGAATAATAGTCTTGAATCTAATTGAATCTATGTATACACCCTTAATTTTTATTCGTTTTAATGAAATAAAATGATGAGTTGAAGATGCCTATTACATCTCGACTTTGTTTTTTGCGTAAAATGGCCAATTATGGCGTTCTTGTTTTTTGCGTAAAATGGCCAATTATGGCTTCTTCTTGGCCAGTTCTTGATCTCGGAAACAAAAATACATTAACATTTTTGACTTACTCAATAGTGTACAATAGCTATTGGCATAGTTCGTAAGTTCGCAGCGGCTTCGCTTTTTGTAATTTTTTTTAACTTTATTAACCCCTAAAACTGCAGAGAAAGATTTTCATTAAATGTGCTCAGGCACTTTTTTGAGCTCCTAGATTTAACTACTGTACAACACAAATAAAATAAAAAATAGAATGTTATATCTCTTAATAGTCGTATAGTTCGTAGCGGCCTCGGAATTTTTAGATATCATTAATTTTATATGGAAAAAAAATCTTATTGTAAACCAAAGAACTTCGAAAATCGCTTTATGTTAACTGTGAATTTCTCCTATCTACAATAATATTATTGAGCAAATTTTATACCAGAATAATTGTTACTTCATGAGGAATAAAGAGTTTGTTATGAATTTATTATCCTATTTCGATAAAAACGATTAAGCTACAACAAAATTATTACAAAATGCGATGCCCCGGCCGTCCGAACTCAGCTTAGTCAGCTTATTCTCGCAGAGTGGAGATTTGTAATATTAAGCATGAATTTAATATCCTTTTTTAATATAAACGATATATACAACTGCAAAATTACTACAGACTGCGAAAATGGCTAATTTTGGCGTTCTTGATCTCGGAAACAAAAATACATTAACAATTTTGACTTATTGAATAGTGTAAATATTATTGAGCAAAATTTATACCAGAATAGTTGTTACTTCATGAGGAATAAAGATTTTATAATGAATTTATTATCCTATTTCGATAAAAATGACAAGTACTACTGCAATATTAGCACAAATTGCGATACGCCGGCCGTCCGAACCCAACATAATATCCTCGCAGATTGGAGATTTGTAATATTAATCATTTTATCATCCTTTTTCGATAAAAACGTAAAATTACTACAAAATACGAAAATGGGCATTTTACGCAAAAATCACAGACGAGATGTAATAGGGCCTCTTAAGGGTGAGTCTAGTCCACCCATGAAACTGAACAACTTTGCCCAAGAAACCTATGTGCAAATATGACAAAAAAATTTCGACCTCCCATACCAAATTGTCTGATCAGCTGACGATATGTAGTATGAGACGTCGAATTTTTTTTGTCATTTTTACACATAGGTTTCTTGGGGAAAGTTGTTTAGTTTCATGGGTTGAACTCAACCCTTAATTTCATTAAAACGAAAAAAAATTAAGGTTGTATAATATATTATTATCATAATATACTTATTTTAATGTTTTGCGAAGCAGTTGGAAAGTACACTTTACTGTTTTATTGTTCACCAGCGTGTTCGAGTCCGTCGGGCACTTGGTGAAGAGCTGCCTGGGCGGTGGCATTGTCGCCATACACGAGTCATACAAGACCTGCGGCCTGTGGACCGCGTTCTTTCTCACCATAGTGCTCGGGTTCGCCGTGGCGTACTGCATGTGGGTGCGTTTTTTATTACATACCTACATAAAATCACGACTATTATCCCCGAAGGGTTAGTCAGAGACTAGGCAATGAGACCAGCAAAAGCAGTCCTTTACCATAGTCCACTTTTCACCTAATAGCGAATGCACATGTGCTCAGCGTGGCAGGTGGTGAGCCCATCGCCGCTGTTATCTGTTGGATGTATGTGCAGTCTTTAGTCCGCTAGTCGCCTTTTACGACACCCAAGGAAAGAGAGGGGTTTATTTTTATTATTTCACTAGCTGACCCGACAGACGTTGTCCTGTCGTAATTATGAATATTGCAAAAAATATTTAAAAAAAAAAGAATTTATTTTAATTTTTTCTTTCATAAGAACCTTCTCCTGACAATAACAAACACAACAAAAAAAATCATCCAAATCGGTCAAGCCGTTTTCATGTTATGTCGTGACAACGGAAAACGGGTTTCATTTTTATATATATAGATTATATACTAGCGGCCCGCCCCGCTTACGTTCACGCTAAAATAAGATATAAGCAAACACCATCCTCAGTTATTGTTCTTTCTGTTAATGAAAAACTGAAAATATTTGACTATACGCACCCTTAATTTTTATTCGTTTTAGTGAAATTAAGGGTGAGTTCCACCCACGAAACTGAAAAACTTTCCCCAAGAAATCTATGTGCGAAAATGACAAAAAAAATTCGACGTCCCTTATTATTGTCGTCAACTGATCGGACAGTTTTGTCACAAAAAGGGCTTCCTTGTCACAAAAAGGCAGTAAAAGATAGACAAGGCCGGTTCTTTTGGGGGTGTGTCATGTCTGCACTACTTTGTCATAAATACCACCTGTAACCTTAGATTAAAACAAAAAGGGAAGTTACGGCACTAGCGTCTAGTAAGTGAGCCGCTAAAATTAGGCCTAATTTCACTTCAGTCACAATTTGCCGAGCGAACAGGCTACATCGCGCTATTGCGGATATTCTACTGTGTGAAAAAGAGAAAGACGCTACTCCGCAGTGGCGTCGGAATCGGTCGTCGTACATAAGTACGTACGTTCGTACTCGTCTGTTGCGAAGCGACCGAGGCGTCAATGCGCGTCAGTTGAGTAGGACTATATTTTGATTGACTACAGTTTGCATGCCTTATTTAGCATTAGGTGTCTGGCCGCAGTTTAGGTAGGTTCGTTTGGCGCGCCTCCCAGGCAGGCCGCAGGCGTATGGCAGTAAAGGTTGCCGCGAGCCATAGCACCGAACACCGAGCGCCGAGTCGCTTTACACGTAATCCCTGCGCGCGCTTAAGCCCTACGCTCTGTGACGTCATGACGTCAAATCGATATCAAGTCAGCGTCGCTTAACGGAATATGAACGCTCGAGTCTCACGATAAGTTTTAATTTCACGTGAAAGTCGTTAGAGAATGAACCTTCTGTACGTAGTACTATTAGTTATTCTGTGATGTAACGCCTGATTATTGGTAATTATCTTGTTCTGTTGTCAGGTGCTGGCGAGGTCTGCACAGAGGATGTACGGGCGGGTGCAGGTGCCCAGGATGACTTATCCTGACCTGGCACAGGCTTGCCTGGAGGTGGGTCCGTGGCCGAGGATGAGGCGGTACGCGAAGTGTTTCAGGTAAGATAGCTAACGCAACAAGTTTAGTCTACAAAAGTAAAACACTTTAGATTAATGTTTTATATTTTAGCGTTTTATTAACGCTTAAATATACTTAAGTAAAATTTTAAACCTGAAAAAAGACGACAACCTCAGGCGGGAATCGAACCACGCACCTTCCGCATTCCGGGCGGCTGCCTTAACCACTTGGCTACCGAGGTCTGGCTTTCAACCGTCGAAATTTGTCAGTGCTTGATGCTTATGTTTGTCGTCGTTGTACAATTTTGAACACTGAAAAAACTGAAGAAAGAGGTTGTCGTCTTTTTTTAGTGTTTAAAATTTTACTTAAGTATATTTAAGCGTTAATAAAACGCTAAAATATAAAACATTAATCTATAAACGCAGCTTCATCTTAACCGAATGTTCAAATATTTGTAAAAATATTTCTTTCGGATCTCAGAGCTGAAAACTTCTAAGATTTGATGAAGCAATGTTGACTAAAAACATAAGCATCAAGCACTAACAAATTTCGACGGTTGAAAGCCAGACCTCGGTAGCCAAGTGGTTAAGGCAGCCGCCCGGAATGCGGAAAGTGCGTGGTTCGATTCCCGCCTGAGGTTGTCGTCTTTTTTCAGTGTTTAAAATTTTACTTAAAACACTTTAAATAACAATTAATTTATGGATAAGATAAGCCAATTCAGGTGCCCACGGCACATGAATTGGCTACTGACAGTTTACGAAAAAGTATTTTAAAAATTACAAACGCTTATGACACAAGCCACTACACGTACACTAGGTACTATACGAAATACGTACCTAACATCTCGCTATGTACCTACCTACTCTTTTTGTGCGGACCGGTCGTTATTCAATATTAAATTTTGCTTTTGAAAATTATATTCAATTTTGCTTTCTCCAGATACCTCGTCGACATCACGATAACCATCGACCTGTTCGGCTCCTGCTGCGTCTACCAAGTGGTGATCGCGAGGACCATCAAACAGCTGGTGGAGGGGTCCGACGACGTGTCCAATGAGGGGGCCATATCGATAAGATTGTATATTCTGATGCTGCTCATGCCGTGCATACTCATATGCATGATACTGACACTGAAGTACTTGGCGCCGTTCTCGATTGTAGCTGACGTGTTTATCGGTGAGATTTGAGCTTATTTTTTTGCCCTTTGTATACATATAAAAAGTAGATGCACAATTTATCAGTTTCTAAATACGAATTATATTTTAGCGCAAAAGCAATGAGGTTTTCCAGGTGGCCGTGGTACTGCAAGGGCTTTGTTTGATTTATTTATATTTAAGGATCACCAACATGACATATACCATTAATTTCATAGTATTAAAGTAGGTAATTAGTATCTTGCTAAGTATAGTCACAATTACAGGAGATCACAGCATGCATTCAGATAGTTAAAATTAGGTAGGTAGATCGATAAATAGATAATATTTTTATTGCAACAGTTATATACATTACATTATATTATACACTAAACCTAAAAAAACAAGTACGATACACAGTTGCAATTAGGCGGTCTTATCGATATAAAGCGATTTCTTTCTGACAACCAGTCGGATGGGGAGAACTTATACACTGTAGAATCGGAGGTGCAAACATTTTAACTGAATTTATTTTTAAAAGATTAAAATAATCAAAAACTTAGAATACGTACATACAAACATAGTGTGCAATTTAATATAAACATATACAATACTTATACGTAATAGTCTCAGGTATGGAGTAGCGGAAATAGCAGTTTTGCAGCGGGGTAAGGTAAAAGGAGAGGTAAAAGTTTTTCAGGAGCTCTTTAAGTGTTCACAGACTGCGCACGCCTGATCGCAACCGGAAGCGAGTTCCAGAGACGAACAGCCTGAACAGTATATGAACATATTATATTACTTACCACAGTATCAATACGATAATTGGAAATCATATTACACAATCTATGACCACGGCTTATATTTCGGTTCGACGCGATTCTGTTTCGGCGTGCAGTGGTACTGGGGGTAGCAATGCGCATTTGTCTGGCACAGACTATAATAGCTCGTTAGATTAGTTATTAAGTTTTAACTATAAGTTAGTTAACTGTTTTTTATTATTATTAGTATTGACGTCAATAAGTGCCTGTAAAGGTTTACATTGAATAAATAATTTGACTTGACTTGACTTGAACAGTCATAAAGGGTGGTGCTGTGTAGAGGGGTTTTAAGGCTCAGGTTTTCCGATGATTGCAATGTGCGCGAATTGGATGAATGGAGGAAGTTAAAACGTTCTTTAAGGTAGCAAGGAAAGGTGGGATTCAACAGTATGTTGTAAAGAAGGGTGAGGATGTGAGTATTCCGGCGAGGTACATATAAAAAACAATAATAATAAATAAAAATAGAAACCAATATAAAACTTCTCTTTTTAAAACACACTTAACAGTAATTCTTAAAAAAAAAGTTTAAATAAAACTAAACTTAGAAAAAGCGAACGAAAACGCTACTAACAATACATAATTAATAACATAACAACCTAAGGCACGTCAGACTGATCAACAATTGACAAAAATTAGCGAAGCCCAAAGGCTTCCTGGAAGCCTGAACTCAATATCCACTATCAAAGAAATGGATTTTCAGTTCAGGGTTTTTCTCAGTGAGCTCGTTATACAAACGAGACAATCGAACAACAGGTGAGTCGCAACCCATCTTAATCAGACAGAGTTTTTTTGTAGTAACCCCACACGGATATCTTGGCATTCTATTTGGGACCTGAAAATTTGTTTTACATCAAACAGGGGCTATCTATGCGGTTATTAAGTAACTTGTATAGATATGACATATCCAGATACGTACGACGCATGGGCAGCGTCTCATATGAAAGTGTTTAGCTCTTTCAGGATAGCTCTTTACAGATCTAGGAGTTTTTTTTTTTTTATAGCAGAAGGAGGCAAACGAGCAAGCGGGTCACCTGATGGAAAGTAATCACCGCCGCCCATGGACACCCGCAAAACCAGAGGAATCGCAGGCGCGTTGCCGGCCTTTAAGGAAGGAATAGGCTCGTTTCTTGAAGATCCCTAAGTCATAACGGTCCGGAAATACCGCCGCCGAGAGCTGGTTCCACAACACTGTAGTTCGAGGCAAGAAATTTCTTGAAAAACGCACAGTAGTAGACCGCCATCCATCAAGGTGATGTGGATGGAATGACAGTCGATTGCGTGTAGTGCGGTGAAGGAAATCAGCGGCAGGGATCAAGCCGAACAATTCCTCAGAACACTCCCCATGATATATACGGTACAATATACAGAGAGACGCAACGTCTTTCCGAAGAGCCAGTGGATCGAGCCGTCCTGAAATAACCTCGTCGTCGACAATTCGAGCAGCTCTGCGTTGAATGCGGTCAAATAGAAGGAGTTGGTATTGGGGTGCTCCAGCCCAGAGATGGGAGCAGTATTCCATATGCGGCCTGACCTGTGCTTTATACAGTTGTAAACGGTGGGCCGGCGTGAAATACTGACCCGCTCTATTAAGCACACCCAGCTTTTTCGAAGCTAATTTAGCTTTACCTTCCAAATGACCACGAAACTGAACGTCACTCGAAATATCGACGCCAAGGATTCCAATAGTCGGATTCCATTGGCAAGGGGAGCTCTGAAACGAGTTCTGAAACGATAAGCCAGACTACGAGTAAATTTTCTCTGTACACTATTCTGTTAACATGAACTTTGTAACTAGGACACTAAACAGCTGAATACTCCAGTTTACTCCTTACATAGCTGTTGTATAGCAAGATGAGAGTCGATGGCTTTCTGAAATCTTTCGTACTCCTTAAAATAAACCCTTGTGATCAATTGGATTTGTAGACGACATTGTAGACTGTCGTGACTGGAGGGGATAACGGATAACCTGCTACTTTCTACTCCAGCGGAGCAAAAACGCAACTTCCGAACTATTGTTGTTGGCCGAGATAGCCAACAAGAAAACATGTTTTGCACTAATTCAGGAGCCATACATAAGAAAATAAAGGTGTCATGAGTGATGTGTCCGGAGCACGGATCGTCCAGGCGGCATACGAGGTTGGGAAAAGCAATAAAGCCGCTATTTTAATAAACAATAATTACATTAAGATCATACAATTTCCCAACCTCACAACCACCAACTTAAGGCTAAGTTGGTAACTGCCGAATGGACGATCGGAGTAATTTCATATTACTTTCAACCGGACACTGACATCGAGACCTGTGTGTGGCTCCTGAAGAAGATGATTGGGGAGTTAAGTTGCGAATTGCTCATTGTTGGAGGAGATGCAAATGCCTGGAGTGAGTGGTAGTGATAGGAGCGATAATAGGGGTGCAGAATTGGTGGTATTATTTGTTGAGTTAGGATTAGAAATAATGAACGAAGGTAATACTCCAACTTTTGATACCTGGTGAGAAGGAAAAATTTTATCAAAAAAAAACCGACTCCAAAAAATTTTACTGAAATAAATGCACTAAAACGTCAAAAATAATTGCGTAGTTTAGTTTGTTCAATTAACTTGCAATATTAACCTTTATTCTACTCTACTGGAGTCGGTGCCAGCCAAGGTAAAGATAAACATTAAACAACATACTATATTATTATTATATTAGCCCATATTGTCCCATTGCTGGGCAAGGGCCTACCTCCCCCCCTTCCAGTATTCGCGGTCTTTTGCGTGTGTTGGCCAATCCTTCGCGTAAGCATCAAGCTCATCTCTCCACCTCCGTCTGGGTCGGCCTCCTGCCGTTTAACCCCATTGTCGTTTTTATTTGTAAATACACACATCAAAAGTGTCTAGGGATCAACATATATTTTTGCAATAACTTTTCTCCTGATTGATATTAATTAAAATTTTCTTTAAGGATTCATCAAATAAAGTGTTTTCGTTTGTCTACAGTAACGATAAACCAAGTCACCTTTGCATTAATAAAGAAATTTGCCATTTTCCTAATAAAGGGATTTTTGACATTTCAACCACTAACATTAAAGTTCGAAAAAAAGACTGAAATAACAGTTTTCTTTAAATTTTTATTGGGTAACTTAAACAATTAATAATCCGTGTTTCTACCGCGAACACTAACAACACAATAACATCGGTTTGGCATACTCAAAATGAGTTCATCCAAATCACGCTGTGGAATGGCCGCCCATGTTCGTTGCAACAACAAAAAAAGGTCTTCTTGCGACTGGATACCCTCCATATTCGGCAGAGCTCTTCTCTGTAGCATATCCCATGCATGCTCAATCGGGTTCAAGTCTGGCGACTGAGCAGGCCAGGGCATGACATTGATGTTAGCTGCGGCGAGAGTCTGTCTTACAACTCTTGCGGTGTGCGGTCGTGCATTATCATGCATTAACTGAAATAAGGGACCGATTTGCACTTGTAGAGGAACGATGACGTCTGATACAATCGTCTCAGCATAAATTTGAGCGTTGAGGTTGCCTCTGATCCAAATCAACTCAGTTCTTCCGCCGATCCAAATACCCGCCCATACCATGATGGTTCCACCACTATAAGGATGGACTTCCTGGCAGGATTTTAATCGCTGTTGGCGTCCAGGGGTTCTCCAGTGTCGTATACGTCTTGTATCCGGTCTCATACCAAAACGAGACTCATCAGAAAAGCACACGAAACGCCATTGTTCTTCTGCCCAATTTCTGTGTTCAAGAGCCCATTGATATCGAATCCTACGATTGTGCATTGCTATAGGTGGTACCCTTAGCGGTCTTCGGGAATGAAGGTTCACTTCATGCAAGCGGTTTCTGACTGTTTGGTCGCTAATTAAGTTCCCTGAAGAGTGATGAAGCCTCACGGCTAACATCATGGCGGTTATTGTTGGAGCTCTTCGAGTTGTGATTTGAATGTATCGGTCTTGTCTCCGTGTGGTGCAGCGATACCGTCCTCCATGGCGCTCAGCCACGGTACCAGTGCTTCGGTAACGTGTCCAAAGTCGACTGATAACACACTGACTTGTATTGACTTGACCTGAGCTAAAGCCACAGTACGTTGCCGGGAACCAGCTTCTATCATTCCCACGGCTCTGAGCATTTCTTCCCTGCTTAAATGACGTCGCCGCTCCATAATAACGTTGGTTTTAATCAGTAGTAGGGAAACAGTAGCACTAATAATGTCTTCAATGCGTTGTATGTTTTTATAGGGAAAATATTGACAGCTGATTTTCATCTTTTACTAGAAATTGATTGAAAGTTCCTGTTTCAAATTATGAAATGCACCAAAAAGGATCCATATAAATTTATAAAATCATAAATTTATTACAAAGCCACATCTCAATCTCAAGAAATCCGCATAAAAATGCTTGATCCCTAGACACTTTTGATGTGTGTATGTTTAATTAGCCTTTAACAAATGTCGTGTTCATTAGTAAATAGATTTTATTATGCTACATTGTCGTATTAGGCTGGCACCGACTCCAAAAATATTTTTAAAATAAGATTGAGTATAGAATAAAGGTTAATATTGCAAGTTAATTGAACAAACTAAACTACGCAATTATTTTTGACGTTTTATAGCCTGACCGCAACCGCTGTACCGCGCCTTAGGTATGCGCGGGTGGTGGGGGGAGAGGGAAGTAAAGAGCATGAACTCACATGAGATTCGTAGTGTCAGACAGATCTTACGATATCGAAGCACAGTTTATTGAAGCTTTAAATTTACGAGTATAATTACATCCAATCCGTTTTTGTCCAGTATGATTTTTAGATAAGTACAATTAAAGAACCAATATAAATGAAATAAATCTTTAATTCTTGGAAATATATGATATAAACTTTCTTTGTTTGCTTTTCTTTTCTTAAAATATTCGGCCACTTTAAAAATGACAGATTTGATTATCTTGACAAAATGTACGACCCATTTTTAGATTTTTTATCTCATGTGCGTCTGACACACTAGTTGCCGCCGTGAGCGATGACGACAGAATGACAAAATGGAGCAATTGTTTCGCCCCCCCGCCTCGCCGCTCGCATACCCAAGGCGCGGTACAGGGGTAGCGGTCAGACTTATAGTGCATTTATTTCAGTAAAATTTTTTGGAGTCGGTTTTTTTTTGATAAATTTTGTGTTTATTTATCGCTTTTTAGTGAATCGTTCCGGTCTATTTATCGAAAGCAAATATTGGTAAACCTAATGCAACAAGTGAAGAAAACGAGGAACGCCTATCACAAAGTAGGAAATCTACATCCAAAACAGACGGCAAGTGGTGATAGCGATTGTCTGATGGCAACTCAAAGCATTATGGCTGGCGGATCGGAACCTGACTTGAGAGAAGCGAAGCACCGCGAATCAGAAACACGGCCAGTTACGTTTAGAAATAAAAGGAAACTGCCAGTTGACGACTGGTGCGTTAAGTTTGATGAGTTTGAGAATAGAATTATGTCAGTCTTAACTAGTATGGCCGAAACCCAAAATAAAAAAGTTGGATGCCATATCGCAAGATGTGTCCAGTAATCAGTGATCAAGTGGCAGAAATGAAATCCACAACAGATAGTCTTGTCGTCGACCTGATCAAAGCTAAGCACGAACTTGTAACTATTAAAAAATTTAATACTGACACTGAAAATAAAATAAAAGTCTTTGAAAGCAAAATTGATGATTTGAAAAAAGCGTTGTAGAACGCCCAGCCATTGCGACAACTTCCTTTCAAAGCATCTTCTCTGAAATTTACGAGCGCTCTCGTAGAGAGAAAAATGTTATCAAAAGTGGCATAGAAGAGATTAATTCTAAAGACGCTGATGTGAGGCGTACCTACGACATGGAACAAGTCAATATAGTCATAAAATCTGCTATTCCCGACTGCGCCAAACCAATTAAAGTTATAAGACTTAGAAAATATGTTGAAAATAGAACTCGGCCGATTAAGGCCTGTTTTTCAAATGAAGAAATTCCTAAATCATTACTACGGACCAAATCTAAAATAACCAATGGTCCTAGTAGAGTTAAAATCTATTCAGACGAAACACCGGGTCAGAGGAAAGAAATGCAGAATTTGAGAGAAGAATTAAAACGCCGAACTGAAGCAGGTGAAAATAATTTGACTATCAAATTTATCAAAGGTATTTCTAAAATCTTGGAAGATGTATCAAAAAACTGACAGAGATAGGAGCTGCTAAACAAATTACGTGCGCCAAAAATAATACATCTAATCAGATAGTGTCCAACCACTCAGATCTCACTCAGAAACGTAAATCCTTGAATTTTCTCTATGCCAACGTACGCAGTATAGTAAAGCCAGGAAAGCTAGATGAATTAAAATGCATCCTACAGTCAACTCCTAACCAAATACACGTGATAATACTATCTGAGACCTGGATAAAGACCGAAGTTGAAGCAGAAAGCTTACGACTACCCGGCTACACACATTATTATAATTATCGTGGCAATGGCAGAGGAGGTGGTGTATCAATCTACGTGCATCTTGACATAAAACACCAATACATTGATGACCTTTGCGAGAATGATAATCACTTTTTATGGATCCACTTAGACAAATTATGTTTAGACATTGGTGCCATATACAAACCGGAGCGAACAAGTAATCCAGACTTTCTCGAGGTATACTCACAACAATTATTAAATAGAAAAAGAGCTATTGTGTTTGGCGACTTCAACTACGACTTATTGAAAAGGAACCAGTCACTCACTGCGTACAAACACTTAAGGAGAATGGTTATTATATATTAAATCATTTAGAAACAGACTATTCCACACGAGAAACATCCAGTACTAAGACTATCCTTGACCATTTATGCTCAAACATCAAAAACAACAACTTCCATTTGGCTATCGTTGAATCACATATGTCTGACCACAAGCAGCTTTATCTAGAAATTTATCATTATAGACCGGAGAAGAATGAAAGAACTCAGTACCAAGCTATCAATTACGAAAATCTGTGCAATAATTTAAAAGAAGCCTTAAAATTCTATGACTACAATTGCGATTATCAAAAATTTGAAGAAATGTTATTGGATATCATTAATAAAAGTAAAACTACGAAAACCAAAATATTAAACCCGCCCAAAACAGATTGGATTAACAAAGAAATAATACAGGGTATCTGATATGAACTCTGGTATACTTACTTAAGATATTCACAAGACGATGCAATTAAAGAGGAATATGTGGCGGTTAAGAAGGAAGTACAAGAATATATTCAAACTACTAAGAGTAACTACTATCAAAGACTATTCAAAAATGTGTAAACAAACCTCTTAAAATGTGGAGACTGATTAAAAACTTAAGTTATAATAAAGTTAAAGTAAGCTGTGCCCCTCCCAGGCTTGAAACACCTTCTGGTACGATCACTGAACCTTCTGATGTCTGTACGTTCTTTAACACATACTTTGCAAACATAGGATCAACGCTAGCTAATAATATTCTTAGTTCATGTTCGCAGTTTGATGTTACTCATGCAAATTCAGATTTGATCCAAATGTCTGAGCTTCAACCGGCTTTGATTGACGAAGTTAGCAAAATAATCGATAATTTAAAATCTAATACGAGCAGTGGTCTCGATGGCATAAGCTGTAAAGCTATTAAAAATATCAAACCTCTAATATTGAAAGTACTTATTAAATGCATCAATAAATGATTAGCCCGTGGACATTTTCCTGACACTTTAAAAGTAGCCAAAGTTAGCCCGGTATTTAAGTCAGGGAAAAAAACTGATGCAAGTAATTATCGGCCCATATCAGTTCTTCCAGTAATATCGAAAATTATGGAAAAAATCATCTACAATCGGTTGGAAAACCACCTAAACTCCATTAACTATCTCTTCAAAAACAATACGGTTTTCGCCCAAAATCAAACACACTCTCTGCGTGTTTAGATCTTATTACTACCTTAAAAACAAAAATTGATCAGAAGCAGATATCTTTAGGCGTATTCATTGATTTAAAAAAAGCATTCGACACCATTAGCCATAGGCTGCTTTTATCTAAGTTATACGATATAGGAATTAGAGAAACTGCATACGAAATGTTTAAATCTTATCTAAGTAATAGATATCAAGTCGCAAAAATTAATAACGTCCAAAGCACCCCTGAACTCATTACCTACGGTGTCCCTCAGGCCTCAGGGATCCATACTGGGTTCATTGCTGTTTTTTATTTATATTAACAGCATATGCGAATTGGGTCTAAAAGGAGAAATCTCTTTATATGCTGATGATACCTCCTTGTTTTATTTTGGAAGTGATATGGTTACTATGGCAAAGGATGCGCAAAGGGATCTTAAAATTCTGCACTCTTGGTTCGAATCCAACTTATTAACGCTAAACATAGCTAAAACTAACTATATGGTTTACAGTGCCAAAAATAAAAGGTTGTCCGATTTCCAACCACTGGCTATTAACGGAGAAACGCTGACCAAGGTAAATTCCGAAAAATATCTGTGCCTTATATTGGACAGCCGTTTAACTTGGAAAGAAAATATTAAGAAAAATCGTTCGAAATTATCATCCCTCATCTCTATTCTCCGCGGCACGGTACGCTGCTATCCGAAATCTGTCCGATATGTTATTTATAATTCACTGGTAAAACCCCACTTAGAGTATCTGATCGAAATATGGGGCTGCGCTGCTAAAACGAACCTCAAACAATTGCAAACTGCACAAAATAAAATTATAAAACTTTTATTTCACTACGACTACTTAACTCCAACAACGACAGTGTATAAGGAAACTAAGTTTGTGTCGCTTTCTCAAATGCATAAATATAATACATGTATACGTGTACGCAAAATTCTTAATAAAAATATACATACACAAATAACATTTTAAATAAAATCACACTTACAAAATCGCTCCTTGAGACGACCTGATGATATCATAATATTAGCAGTCCCGCGAACAAATTACGGAAAGCGAAACCTCACGTTCGAAGGAGCTCAGCTATACAATAAACTTTCAAATAATATTAAAAAAAGCCAAAAGTTTTCTCTCTTTTAAAAATAAATTGAAACATCACATTTTGGGGCAGTTTACAGAATTTTGAATACCTACCTATTATTATACAATAGTTGTCGCCATCAAATGTAATAATTGCCATTAGACATGGAAATTGCCATCAAACGCAAACGATACGTAATGGATCAGTTTTTGTTGTTTTGTTTTCGCTATTCGAGCATTGTTCTTACTTTTTTAAACTACCCACTTCAATGTTAACTTGTGATATTTATCTACGTGATTGTTAATTATTATGTAAACTTGCTACCTAACCTAATTAAGTTAATTGTGTATTTCTCTTGTAAGTGAATTTATTCTTTTATGAGAAATAGATGTCTTAAACCGTAAGTTACCCAGATTTACTCGTGAACGGTGTATAGACCCCCTACGATGATGACTTGCGAGTTACTAGGGTTCACCGTTAGGCAAACTACAGAGACGTTTTTGACTTGCTCCAGTCGTAGATCGTAGCCAAGTCACCATTGATCTGCTCAATCGCTTCTGAGTGGTTCTCAGCCGAAGTCTGAGAGTAAATTTGTAAGTCATCGGCATAAAGATGTTAAGAAGAATTTAGACAAGAAGTGACAGAATCAATAGTGTGAATAGTGTATTTTTAAATCCTAATAAAAATGTTTCGGAAGGAGTGATAAAAAGTAGCCTATGTAACTATTTGTCCTTTAACTATCTATGTGCAAAATCAGGTCGATGCGCAAGTGAGAGACGGACAAACAAACAAACACGCTTTCGCATTTACAATATTAGTTAGGAAGGATTTATTGCCGGAGTGGATCTCATTTGACTTATGGCTGAAAATACCTAAATCGCTATAGGTATGCCTACAATATTTGAGGAGTTCTCTCAATTCCTCAAGGATCCCACCATCAGAACTAAGTTCCGGTACCTGCCGTCTTTGCTTCGTCATAGTCGCTCAACTATCTTAATCGAGATATCTTATCGCCACCCTTGAAATACTTATCATTGAGGAGTTCCAATGGCATTCTGTGGTCTTCTTCATCAGTTCTACTTCATCAAATGATACTTTCTGAATGCAAATGCTCGACTTATTGCTGAAAATACCAAAATTGCCATAGGTATGCCTACAATATTTGAGAAGTTCCCTCAATTCCTTGAGGATTCCATCATCAGAACTGGATTTTGATAAAAATGGGACCAATCTGGAAGTATATCCTTTCAAATAAAAAAATAATTTTCTAAATCGGTGTATAAATGACTGAGTTTTGAGGTAACAAACATTAAAAAAACATACAACCGAATTGAGAACCTCCTCCTTTTTTAAGTCGGTTAAAAAGGTTTAAGAGCTCAGTAGACGTGACGTGCTGCTCAGACGACATGGCCAAATTGGTGCAGGAATGGAATGTAGCTGAAGGAATAACAACCTCGGACCACAGCGCGATCACTTTTAAAATTAATCTAGAAGAAATGAAAGAAACAGAGGACACAAGAACAACTAGAAAATATTAAACGAATAAGATAGAATGGAGCAAATTTAAAGAAGAGTATAAAATAGAATATGAGAAAAGAAATATAAATACAGAAGAGATAGTTAAAATAAAAGAAGTAAGTGATTTAGAAGACAAAGTAGGAAAATTTATAGAAAGTATAGAAGAAACGTGGTGGTCCGAGGAACTAGAAGATATTAAAAAGGAAAAAAACAGAAA
Organism: Scoparia ambigualis; assembly: GCA_963921215.1. Classification (NCBI taxonomy): domain Eukaryota; kingdom Metazoa; phylum Arthropoda; class Insecta; order Lepidoptera; family Crambidae; genus Scoparia; species Scoparia ambigualis. The sequence goes on from OY992526.1 coordinate 19,598,152, forward strand.
GAAAAGAAGAATCAAGTGGGCGCCGCCAAACCGTTTGGCTTATGTCGTCGAGCAGTACACAATAGCTAAAGAAAAATATCAAGAGGAGATGGAAAAAGCCAGGATCAAAGGTTGGAAAGAATTTTGCGAGAAACAGGAGAGGGAAACAATGTGGGAGGGCATTTACAGAGTCATAGGAAAAACTAAAAAGGCATACGAAGACCTGCCGATAGCTAGGGATGGCAAGAACACCAGCCCAAAGGAGTCGGTGCGTATCATGGCCGAAAGCTTTTACCCGGAGGATACCGAAGTGGGGGAGAACGAAGATCACTGGGAAGTGAGAAGAAGGACAGCCGAAGCGAATGAAGGGAACCAAAATGACTTTTGCGACCCTCCATTCGTGGAGGCAGAACTTCTTCACGCGGTGACTTCGTTCAACCCCAAAAAGGCCCCGGGTAACGATGGCTTCACAGCGGATATATGCGCAGCAGCCATAAACACCGACTCCTCCTTATCCCTAGCTATCTTCAATAAATGCCTCGAGCTCTCCCACTTCCCTAAGCCCTGGAAGATTGCAACAATAATCCTACTCAGAAAGCCAAATAAAGAAGTTTACACGCACCCCAAATCTTATAGACCGATAGGGCTCCTGGCTATTTTAGGAAAAATTTTAGAGAAACTTTTGATCAAACACATAAGATGGTATGTGCTGCCCAAACTCAATCCATACTAATACGGGTTCGTGCCACAACGCAGTACCGAAGACTCCCTCTATGATATGGTCCAGCGAATTGGACATAATTTGGAAGAGAAGAAAATTATGGTCTTGATATCGGTGGATATAGAGGGAGCCTTCGATAATGCGTGGTGTGGCCCCAAATAAAATGTCAGTTGAAAGAAAAAGAGTGCCCGCTGCGAAGACTGGTAGATAGTTATTTGAGCGACAGGAAGGTGACGGTGAAATATGCGGGGGAACAGTATAGCAAAAACACCAACAAGGGCTGCGTCCAAGGTTCCATAGGCGGGCCCTTGTTTTGGAACTTAATTCTAGACCCCCTGCTCAATGAACTCACCGTCGCCAATGTCTACTGTCAAGCCTTCGCAGACGACATCGTATTAATAATTGAGGGCAGCACAGCCTTAGATGTATCCTTAAGGTCCAATACCGTTCTCTCCCGTGTCCAGAAGTGGGGCGTGTCGAATAAGCTGAACTTCGCGCCACAAAAGACCAAGGCAATGGATTACCACCAGAAAGCTGAAGTTCGACACGCCTTGTCTGAAGATGGGGGGACGGATATTGAGTTGGTAGAGAGCATAAAAATTTGAGGTGTAATTTTCGAAAAAAAATACTCCTCTTTAACGAACATACCTAGTATATCTGTAACAAATCTATTGGTATTTACAAAGGAGTTTGCAGAGTGGCGAGGGCTACCTGGGGACTGCACCCGGAGATCATAAAAACGATCTATAAAGCAGTAATCGAACCTGTGATCTTGTACGCAGCAAGCGTCTGGTCCGCGGAAGCGAAGAAAGCAGCCTCCCGGAAAGCCCTCAATGTAGTACTGAGAGGGTTTGCGCAAAAAATAACAAAGAGCAACAGGACAGTTTCCCTCAACGCTGCCTTAATACTGTCGGGGCTGCTTTCGCTAGATATTCGGATCCAAGAAGTATCCCGGCTTTTTGAGGCAAAGCGTGGGAAACCTCAGGCAGTATTAAGGGGCAGGAGGGTCGAGCAGCGCGCACCATTCACAGATAACACCCACCCCAGTAGGATGCTAAATTCAAAATTTACCTGTTTGGAAAACGCGGAAGAGGATAGCGAGCTGGCGGAAGGCTTGGTCAAAATCTACACTGACGGCAGCAAGCTGGAGGGGAAAGTCGGTGCCGCCCTGACCTGTTGGGAGGGGACGACTAAGACGTGTACCCGAAAATTCAGACTGGAACCATACTGTACGGTCTTCCAAGCCGAGCTACGCTATCCTCCAAGCGACGGAAAATATTATTGGCAGTAAATTCGAAGAAGCGGCTATTCTGAGCGACTCGAGGTCGGCTCTCCAGACGCTAATGGATCCAGAGTCCTCGCACCCGATCACGAAGTCGATACAGGGTAACCTAGAATTCCTAAGAGACAACCACCAACTAGTCTCTCTTTTTTGGATACGGGGCCACGTCGGAGTAAGAGGGAACGAGAGAGCGGATGAGTTAGCGAAGGAAGCCGCCCTCAAACTGAAGACCAGAGCGGACTATGACTGCAGCCCCATCTCGTTCGTTAAACGTCATTTACGGGCGGAAACGATCGAGCAGTAGGACTGCAGGTATAGGACCGAAGGCACAGCCGCGACCACCAAGGTCTTTTTCCCTAATGGGGTGGATGCATACCACACTGTGAGGAAGATGTCCATCGACCGGACGGCGTCGCAAGTTCTGACAGGCCACGGGGGATGCTGTGCATACTTGCATAGATTCAAGCGCAGGGACAGCCCTTCGTGCGTCTGCGACCCGACGATGGACGAGGACATCTTCCACATACTACTCGATTGTCCAGTATACTTACAAACTAGGTACACTCTGCAGCAGAAAATTGACACTAAATTAAGCAAAGATACCCTTAAGGAGATCCTAACTATGAAAAAATAAAGAATGTATTTCATGGAATTTGCCAAAAGTATTGTCATGATAGTGAACGAAAGGAACAAGGATAACTAGAACGTAGTTAGGATAAATAGAAATAAGATATAAAGCAAGACCACATTGTGGCAGGAATGTAATCGGGAAAGAAGTAAAAATAAGCAATTCAGTAGTTATAAGCAAAATATGTAATACAGAAATAAATATATACATGTATTAACAGAAGGAATAAAATAAATAAGCAAATCAAATAAATGTACCTAATAATATAAATATAATTAAGAAATGTACACTAAATAGAAATTACGATAAAAGAGAAGAAATGTAAGTACTAGTATGTAAGAAAGAAATGTATTGGTATTTAAGAAGAAATTGTAAAATATAAGTAAAAGAAATGTAATAGAATTAAGAAATGTATGTCATTAAAAAAGAAAAGAGCTAAAATAAAGAAAAGAACAATAGAAATGTGGAGCTCTTGAAGCTCAAGCTTATTAAATCTCCAAGAAAAAAAGTATAAGAAAAGAAAACACAGACAAACAAAAACCTGCCAAAGCGCGGGAGCAGCTAGTATTTAAAAAAAAACCTGCTACTTTCCAAACTTGCGTTTTACGGTTTTGACGCCACAGCTTTTAAATGGTTTTCCAGCTATCTTGCTGGTCAGATCCAGCGAGTTGAAGTTTATAGTGAATCGGGCGTCAGATCACTTTCGCAGGCCACAAGGATCCATAATAGGTCCCATCCTTTTCATTTTATACTGCGCAGATATTATTGACTCCATTAAAAATTGCAATTATCATATCTATGCTGATAACTTACAAGTTTATATTTCTTTCAAGCGAAATGAAACAACAGCAGCAGTAAATAGACTCAATAAGGACTTAGATAAGATAGCTGAGTGGTCTAATCAAAACTGCTTGGTATTGAATTCTCTTAAGTCTAAGTTTCTGTATTGGGTTCAATAGTTTTGCTCCGTTGGTAAAAATTGGTCATAAAACTATAGAACAAGTGACGGAGGCTCGCAGTCTTGGCGTGTTGATAGATGATAGGCTCAAGTTTCTCAACTACGTCGTTGAAACTGTTAAAAATTGCTTTTGGTTCAGGGTCTTGTATCAGTTCCGAAACTATTTAAACATAAACATTAGATTAAACCTTTGCGAGTCCCTGATACTTTCTAAGCTTAATTATGCTGACACGGTTATAAAAATAATAGGTGGGTGTATTTTTACCTATTCCAAGAAATTAATTCAACGTGCACAAAACGCCTGTGCTCGGTTTTGTTTTACCAACCCACGTAGAGCTCATATTACTCCGTACCTCAATCTGAGGAATCTTATGACTATGGATACCAGGTGTTCCCTTCATTTTGCCTGTCTTCTTTTTGGTGTTGTGCAAACATGAATGCCATCATAACTTTTCAATAAACTTAAGTTTTCTCAGCGTGAAGTGAGGACAGCTGCCCGTCTTATCTGCCCAAGGCACAGCACCTCTGCATTTCGTGGTAGCTTTCGATACGTGCCACGAAGTGCTGGAATAATATACCTCCACCTCTACGTAATTGTCTATCAGTAAAATCTTTTAAGTTAAATTATAAAAAGTATCTTGTAGAAATGCAAAAGCTTAAAAACTGACTGTTGCTGTATCAGGTTTATTGTCCTACGGTTTCTATTTTTATACAAATATTTAAACAATTTACATTTTACGCAGAAACTGTATTTACATTTATTTATTTATTTTATAAACGGGGTAGGGTAATGTACAGCTCAAGACCGGTCGTGGTGGAGATTCTTGGGGGAGGCCTTTGTCTAGCAGTGGACGTCTTCTGGCTGATGATGATGATGATGATAAATGTACTTAATGTTTATTGAAGTATTGTTGCAGAGTTTTAGTTTAGTTGATATTGTTTTTAATAAAATGTTTTGACATATATGTTTTTATTGTTTTTAATTTTACCTTTTAGAATTATTTTTCATAGGCGAAGTCAGTCACAGAAAACAGCTTAATATATGCTATATTATGCTGTTTTCTGTTGTTTTCTAGGTAATCGCGGAAGATCAGCGTCGGGGCACTTTTGGTGTCTGATTGATTAATGCTGAGTGGATACCTTTTCTGTGTCACAATAACCTATTTTTGTTCAAAATTGTATATTTACATTGTATGTGTGTGACACAAATCAATTATTTTCATTTCATAATGCTCCCTAAACGTTTGCACGAAAAGAATACAGGGAGATGTTTAGCATACTCATTTCGTTTGGTAGTGTGTCTAAGGCTGCTTTCAATTTGAGCGTTTAGAGCAGGACCAACATGATTCAAGTTACACTTGAAACAGACCCCTCAGGCTGAGCATGTCAACTTCCTAAAATGACAAGTTAAGAACGACACGACACGAACGACAACTTCCTAAAACGTCTATTTTTTAATAGTCAAATTCCGAAAATGACAAATTCCGAAAATGTCAAATTCCGAAAATAACTAATTCCGAAAATGACAACTTACTATAGTCTGTTCAATATAGCTTGAAACTTATAACAACAATGCTATATAAATATAGGATAAAATGTTTACTAGAAAAAAAAACAACCAGTCTCAGGAAAGCTCGAACGGGATTCGAACCCGTGACCTTTGGATTGCCGGTCCACTGCTCTAACCGCTAAGCTACCGAGACCCCGGGGTTTCGGTAGCTTAGACTGGTTGTTTTTTTTCTAGTAAACATTTTATCCTATATTTAAATAATATTATTTTTTATAATCCATCACTTAACATACTACAATTACTTTTGTGATTATTTATTATACGTTAGATTAGGTTGTTTCCCAATAAACTCACATAACACACAATTAACACAATTTTTAAACATTACAATAAAAAAACGTATCCCTTCACAAGGTCATTCCAATACAAAAAAATACTTGTGTTGGGATAGTAAATCAATTTAAGATCAATTGATGTTCAATTACCAATCGATTGACTTTAATTTTGTATTTATAATTCTAGCTATATTAATTGATTTGTTAGTCTACTTATTTATCTTGAGTTTAATGACGATTATATTGAAGTTAAAATAGTACATTATTACCCAAGGGGTGAAAGTGTGAAAGTAGCTATTCTAGTCCCGAGACCGGCGTTCGAGGGACTAAATAAGTCTTTCACCCGAGGTAAATACTTTGCTTTTCATTACGAATACAAGGAAAGTAACTATAAATAAAAACATGAATTAGCTAAAGAAAATAGTCGCCTTTTACGACATCTAAGGAAAGAGAGGGGTTGGTAGTATTATTTTGATGAGCCTATCGCCTCTCTATGCTGTTGGATGTATGTGCAGTCTTTAGCTCGTTAGTCGCCTTTTACGACACCGAAGAGAAGAGAGGGGTTGGTAGTATTATATTGGTGAGCCCCTCGCCGCTCTATGCTGTTGTTTGTATGTGTCTTTAGTCCGTTAGTCGCCTTTTACGACACCCAAGGGAAGAGAGGAGTTGGTAGTATTATTTTGATGTGCCCATCGCCGCTCTATGCTGTTGGATGTATGTGCAGTCTTTAGTCTGTTAGTCGCCTTTTACGACACCGAAGAGTAGAGAGGGGTTGGTAGTATTATATTGATGGGCCCATCGCCGCTCTATGCTGTTGGTTGCATGTGCAGTATTTAGTCCGTTAGTCGCCTTTTACGACACCCAAGGGAAGAAAGGAGTTGGTGGTATTATTTTGATGTGCCCATCGCCGCTCTATGCTGTTGGATGTATGTGCAGTCTTTAGTCCGTTAGTCGCCTTTTACGACACTGAAGAGTAGAGAGGGGTTGGTAGTATTATATTGATGGGCCCATCGCCGCTCTATGCTGTTGGTTGTATGTGCAGTCTTTAATCCGTTAGTCGCCTTTTACGACACCGACAGTACTACTTTCCACCTGCTCCTCATGCAGGAGTATGAGGAATGAAAAACTTTAAAAGTTATTGAATTGGCACATTAGAAAGGAACAATACTTCATTGGGCTCAATTTAAATCGATAAATGCGGTCGCATTTTGATGTTCACTTTGTTTTATTTTAATTGGAAATGAACTTCGCACTGCTGCATCTGTGACGGTTTGGTTGGGGGTGGGAGCCATCTCGTTTTGATACAATTGCATAAGTCTTGTATGCGTAACGTGTTTTCAGTTTTCCCATCGTAGTATTTGCTATTTTTTTCGTTTGTTAAGTTTTGGTTATACACCAATATTTTTAGGTTGTACACCAACACATTATTAAGAATTTGTTAATTATTAAAACATTCAAAATCTATTCACAAATTTTATTTACATATTATTATTATGTATTTGTAAAAATTAAGTGATCTACATAGCATCCAAAATTATTATTTGAAGCAAAAAACGATTAACGACAGATAATGATATTCAATTTATAACTTCAATTATCATTTGATTCAATTACGTCTGTAATGTCTCAACCCTAGGCATGACAATTTGACACCTGTCATACGTATAAAGCTATAATGAACAGACTATAATAAGGGGGGGTACTTATTATGGTGTGTGAATTTCGACCCTCAGTTGTGAAATGTAAAATTTATACGTATTAGATCGTAGCGTATGGTCATAAGTCTTCCGTAGTAGCAAGTAATATTTGACTGGATGTTTGTGTTGAACTTTGAATTACTTACTTTGATTTTCATAGTGTTTATAATAATGACATTGTTGTCGTTTTTGGATGTTGTCATTTTAGGAAGTAGTTGTTTTCAGAACTTGTCATTTAAGGTAGTTGTCGTTTTAGGAAGTTGTCATTTTCGGAACTTGTCTTTTTAAGAAGTTGTCGTTTTAGGAAGTTGTCATTTTCGGAACTTGTCATTTTAGGAAGTTGACGTTCTCCTGCCTGCCTGAGCCTGAGGGCAAACGACAGTGCAAACAAAATGTTCAAACTATTTTTAAAAAAAAGAAAGATTTTTTTGAAAATTCGTCATGGGGTACGGTTTCCACGCGGACGAATTCGCCGACGAGGCGCTAGTTGTATAAATAAAAATAGGATAGCTATTGAAACGGTGAAATCCTCAGTGACGATGGCGATGGCTTTTAATGGATTTTTAAGAGAGAACACTACGTCGAAGTGGCATGCAAAATTCTCATACAAAACACAGAAAAACGACGTTTCGTAGTCCCCTGTTTCCTCCTTCAGCAGTTCTGAAACTGTACTAATTTTTATTACTTTTTCAGCATCGGTTAAAGAAAGAAATGTTCGATGTCTGTATGTTTTATTTTTTAAACCTGTCACTTAATGTTTCTGAAGACTCCTTAAAACGGAGTGATTTCGTTAAATTTTGAAAGCTCCTGGTTATTAAATTAATTACTTAATGCAAAAAAATCAAACATACAGACATAGAAAATCTCTTTCTTTAACCGATGCTGAAAAAGTAATAAGAATTTATCCAGTTCTGAAAGAGGAAACAGGGGACTACGAAACGTCGTGTTTCTGTGTTTTGTATGCGAATTTTACATGCCACGTCGACGTAGTGTTTCCTCTTAACGAGCCCCCACCGCACATTCGCTTATCCGTATCATCCGTAATTGTTTAGAAAAAGGATGGCTATGATGTGGCGAAAACATTGTGAAAAAATAGTGTCTTTTCAGTGACGGTGGCGATAGCGACCGTCTACTACGGCGTCAAGGCTGCCACCAAGGGCCCCGAGGAGTTTCCCATCTTCCGCTCGATACCGGGCCTGTTCGAGTTCATGGGCGTGTGTGTGTTCAGCATGGAGGGCGTCGGTGCGACCCTGGCCATTGAGAACAACATGACGCAACCGAAGAAGTTCCCGCAGGTGTTGGTCGCAGGTAGAGACCTTTATTTCTTTTCTTTTTAAGATAATATATATAGAATTAGCTTAAGTAACAGGTATAATACAAAGAGAGTAGGACAAAATAAATGTGTATGTCTTAAATTTAAAAATTATTATGGCAAAAGAAGCAATGAATATTTCTGACAAATCTTTTTAACAAAATAGATTTTTTAAGAGATGGTAAAAAAAACTGTAAAATTACCTTATAAAGAAAACTTAAAGCGCGTCTACTTGATCTTTTGTTGTATTTAGGTTATTTATTTTATTTATTTATTTGGTTCTAAATACAACGGTGCGAAATAGTAAAGTAAAGTACAATATACACATACAAACAGCAAACACAAAATGAGAACATAAAATAAAGAAAAACTAAAACACAGAATAACAGATAAAAGTGAAAAACATCATAACAAAAAAGACGCGCATTCATCCTTCTCGCAAAACGTTACACAACTTTTAAAGTTATCCTTCCATCCATCCGCATACACATCACATTCAGGTTGATCGGCCAGGAGTGCATTGAAGTGGGTTAGTATGCGACAGAGAGGGGAGCAAGCACGCGCCGCAGTGCGGGAGCGCGGCAACGCGAACAGCCGCCGCGGCAGGCCCGCGCGCTGCAGCGCCTGCCGCTCCGGGACGTACAGCTGGCTTAGATGGTTGTGAAGATCGGGAGCATCAATATGACTACGGAGTATCTTTATGCCAATTAATTTTGGTCTTTTGCTCTGCGGGTTCTGAGTGAATTTAGACCGAGACTTCCGAGAAGAAATAAGGTGGGGTACAAATAAGGGTAGTAAGTACAGACGCGCTTGTGAAGATATCTTAAAAATGCCTTCTGCACTTTCTCAAGCATCAGGGTGTAGGTGTTTTCATGGGGGTGCCACACACAACTACGGCTTTAAGTTTACTACGCACGAGAGCAAAGTATAAAAGTTTAACTACGTGTGGATTCTTGACAGTTCCGTAAGACAAATTCAAGACGACTAAAACTTTCTTTTACCAAGGATATTATATGGTCGTGAAATGTTAGTTTGGTATCAAACTTTACACCCAGGTCCTTGGTTGATTCCACGCGTGTAAGTTTTTCATCGCCGAATAAATATTTGTATCGTGATTTATTAAATTTTCTTCCGAAGGTCATGATACAACACTTTTTGGTGTTAAACAGCATCTTGTTTAGTTTGCTCCATTCCAACACAGAATCAATGTCATGTTGTAGTAGTTCGCAGTCTGACTCAGTCTTAACTTCAAACGCTAACATGAGGTCATCTGCGTACAGTATACATTTAGCACGTTTAACTTCTTTGACAAGGTCGTTTATCATGATCAAGAATAAAAGAGACCCTAATATAGACCCCTGGCTGACTCCACCTGGCTCCTCCAGAACGCGTATGATAGGGTTTAGATGCATAGCAACCATATTTGCGTTTTGTTGGCGATCGCGGAGATAGTTTGCGAAAAGATGAAGTAAGTGAGGTGCGAATCCTGATATATTAAGTTTACATAATAGGATATCATTATCAACCCTATCAAAAGCCTTCTGGAAATCAAAGTATACAACATCGACTTCATGACCATTGTCCATGCTTTTAGATATGTATTCTACGACTGTTAAAAGATCCGTTTCAACTTATATTAGTCATGGTAATGTAATGGTTAAGTAAGTTAGTGTTTATAATACGTTACATGTTTAAAACCAGCAATGAACTGCAAAACTGCAAACCTGCAATGAACAGGGTATAAAAATAAAACTGTCAGGTGACATTGACATTCGTATGTCATTCACTTCATTATTGGTTCGGAACACTTAACACGAGACATGGCCGCGTGCCTGATAAATTAGATAGAAAATCGGATAATATCTTACTTATCGCCTTGCAAACAGCCATCCAAGGCTCCTGTGTGTAATTGGTCGGGGTGTAACGGATGTGTGCGTGTGTGATTTGGACGGGCCTACGAGGAGTCGGCAGCCGAGGCACGCTACCACGTGGCAGGCGTCACACTGCATCACAGCAGCTGCAGCTTGGCTGTAACCTTTCTTCCCATCCCATTACATTAAATGTAATCATTGATTGTTTTTAGTATTGCTTCACGGGTTTGTCTTTGTAATTTTATTGTCTCGGTCATTGACAACAAGTACTCAATCAATGCTTATCACATTACAACATGGAATCGTGTTGAGTCAGTATCTTTAATAATTATTGTGAATTATTGTTAGATGTAGTGACCACGGTTTAGATTTTGTTTAGGTGGGTAGATCATTATTATTAGAGAAGTTATGGAGTGTGTCTTGTAACGGAATAGGGTCTGTCACACTAATTGTATTTTCTTACTTACCTACATTATATTCTACATACATTATGTTCAACCTTTATTAAGAAGTTAATTAGGACTTCAAGTGACATTATATGGGTTGCTAGTTATTTGAATAATACGGTAATAATAATATAGTGTTTACTGCCAAGCAACGGGCTTGATGTATATGCAGTTCGGTTATAATTTTATTTCTGTTTGTTCTGTTATCCACATGGATAGAAATAATTACATTCGGATAATTTGTTATCTCGATAGGAATAGGATGACAGTTGCATCACAATATATTTATGAAAATCTTGTGTATGTTCATAAAAATAATGAAATGTTTTCAAAAAACAGTGATATTCACAAATTAAATACAGAGCAAGCAACGGGCTTGATGTATATGCAATTCGGTTATAATTTTATTTCTGTTTGTTCTGTTATCCACATGGATAGAAATAATTACATTCGGATAATTTGTTATCTCGATAGGAATAGGATGACAGTTGCATCACAATATATTTATGAAAATCTTGTGTATGTTCATAAAAATAATGAAATGTTTTCAAAAAACAGTGATATTCACAAATTAAATACTAGAAGTAAGAACAAATTAGCAGTGCCTTATACTAGGCTCCATAAAATAAATAATTCTTTTAAGAGTCTGTGTGTACGATTATACAACAAAGTACCAAATGATATTCAGAAATTAGATCTTGATAAATTTAAAATCAAAATCAAAGAAAAGCTTTATAAAAAAGCTTATTATAAAGTGTCGGATTATACAGAAGACAAAACAGCTTGGGTCTGAAATGCTCCAAACCTACTCCAACAGCTATTTCTAATTGCCTATAATTAATTTATATAGAGCACCATATTTAATTAAACTATTTACATTCAAATTCATATTTTGTAATTTGTGACCTGGTAACGACATATAATATATATGTATATTTTTTGTAAATGTCGTTGCTTCTGTGCGCTGTGGTTTCTTGCGCCCGTTCTTTGCCACAGTTAAAAAATGATGTCCTGAATGGGTGGTAGGTTAAAAAATATTTGGACGTTTCAAAGTACTTACTTATTAATTGAGTTTATTGAATAAATATATTTTGACTATTGACTATTGACTATTGACTAATAGTCACGTGTAAGTGTCTTTACATAGTCATCATTTAACATTTCAGAATTATATGACATTTTTGTGTTCATAATTATAACTTCTCTGTAATTACCTATAGTGACAGTCATGTACTTCTGACTCAACAGCTGTCAGACAATTCTGCGGGTCTAAGTATCGGCTAAAAATATGGATATGGACATAGGCTTCATTTGACATTCCCCCATGTGACGGGTAGGTATTTTTTTTAATGTAAATATGGCATTAATTAATGCCATGCCGTCCTTCAGAGGAGCCCATATTTTGTCCTTATATGGGCATATTATGGGCTTCAAATGTCAAATGAAGCCCATGTCCATATTCATATTTTTTTGCCGATAGGCTAGCTGGTCATTTCAACCGTAACAATCATTTAAAAATTTTATATGCTAAGCTACTTTTGATGCTGACTGTACGCATATCGGTATCCTATACAAACTTCCAAGTCGAACTTTTTAAAAACCAATATCCAATTTTAATGAACCTTTGCATGCTTAAGTAAAATACAAAGTTTAAAAATTTTGACTTGGTTAATTTTGTATGGGAAACCAAAATGCATAAACCCTCTTAGCAAAATGAGTAGATTAACATTACTCATCTTGTGCAGACGTTTTGAGAGCGTTGGTTGTGCACCTAGTTTTTAAACGTGATCGAAGGTTTCAGAACATTTACCCTAAATCAATCTACCCGGATGGATGCCCGTGTCGACACCAAAAAGTCTACTACTAAGTGTGGTATAAAAACCAACCATGTAGTCACTTAAGGTGCGCGCATTATATAGTCCTCTCGGTCGGACACGCGCTCGCGATATTCGGAAGAAGTTGATTGTTTCGGGACATGGCCGCGTGCCTGATGAATTGGATAGAAAATCGGATAATATCTTACTTATCGCCTTGCAAACAGCCATCGGAGGCTCCTGTGTGTGGGTCGGGGTGTAACGCATGTGTGCGTGTGTGATTTGGACCGGCCTACGAGGAGTCGGCAGGTGAGGCACGCTAACACGAGGCAGGCATCACACCGCATCACAGCAGCTGGGCTGCAACCTTCCTTTCCCCCCCCCCCCCCCCCCCCACCTGTCCTATCCTCATTCGGTGAGTACATAGTATTTAATCCAGTCACAAGTCCAACCGCTGCGTAGCGCAGCTAGCTTCAAGCTAGACCTGATCGGTGACCTGGTGGTCCAGGGTCTGTTTGAATTATTACAATAGGTTAATTTGGTAAGTGTATACAATAATATTGTTAAGAGTGATAACTTGCCAACAAACTGCTTTTTCAGTTGGGCGAGAGACAACAACATTGTAAACTGTTTATGCTGTTATGATTTAAATAAATAAACTTCGATCAACAATACCAACTAGATAACGCGTCACGTACAAAATCAAAGCTCAATAGACTTGGGAAAAATGAAAAAAACGTTCATTTTATACTTTATACCATTTTAGAAGTCGTTATTCTAAAACCAATAGTTTTTATTTCACTTTGATACGAGAAGTATTTACAAAGTCATTGTACATAAATATTTGCATAAAACACTACTACCTCGCTTAGTTTGCTGGCACTCGACTGAGGTGACGTGACGTCATCGTATCCGATAACTCCCGCCGCCGCTCTCGTGCGGGCGTCCGATTACATATTTGCACAATTAATTATTAAGTAATCTGTGGCACAAGCACAACTGACTAGTTCAGAGTAGACATATTAATAAAACGAAATCGCGCGAGTCGCGCCACTCGTGCGAGAGAATGGAATCCGATGACGTCACGCCGCGGGTTTCGCGCGTATTTTGATTGTCACAAAAACAAAAGCGCGTGGTCATTTTTTTGAAAGTTTAAAAAATGATTGTGAAGTATTTTGAAGGGCTACAGAAAAATTTTTAATGTCATATTTTAAGTTAAAATGTAAATATTTAAAAAATAATTAAATAAAAATACTTTTCCCAAGCTCATTCTGTCCACGTAAATATACTCAACAGCTACATTTCTTTACTAACGAACTGAGACAAAAGTTATCAAACAGTTTTAAGTTCAACCTAATTACAACCATGGCACCCAGTAATAAAGTCACAAATCTTCTAAGTATTTCTCTCTCGCTCACTCCATGCGTCCACTATGGCGCGCGCGTCTATTGGTCAACGTTGGCCAAACATTTTATCATTAATTTTTTTTGGATAAATTACGAAAATACTGCAAATGTAAAGTAAATAAATGCAAAATAAACTGTTAAATTAAGCATCGAATATGAAAAATAATAATCTAATTTCATATTTTTGTACTTTGTTTAAAGCAACATTATGGTCTTTCTTGATAACAGAGTTGTTTTCCATACAAAATCATTATGTCCCAGACAATAGGGCAGTACAAACAAATATCGTTAATAATTGGTTTTTATACCACACTTAGTAGTAGACTTTTTGGTGTCGACACGGGCATCCATCCGGGTAGATTGATTTAGGGTAAATGTTCTGAAACCTTCGATCACGTTTAAAAACTAGGTGCACAACCAACGCTCTCAAAACGTCTGCACAAGATGAGTAATGTTAATCTACTCATTTTGCTAAGAGGGTTTATGCATTTTGGTTTCCCATACAAAATTAACCAAGTCAAAATTTTTAAACTTTGTATTTTACTTAAGCATGCAAAGGTTCATTAAAATTGGATATTGGTTTTTAAAAAGTTCGACTTGGAAGTTTGTATAGGATACCGATATGCGTACAGTCAGCATCAAAAGTAGCTTAGCATATAATTTTTTTAAATGATTGTTACGGTTGAAATGACCAGCTAGCCTATCGGCTAAAAAATATGAATATGGACATGGGCTTCATTTGACATTTGAAGCCCATAATATGCCCATATAAGGACAAAATATGGGCTCCTCTGAAGGACGGCATGGCATTAATTAATACCATATTTACATTAAAAAAATACCTACCCGTCACATGGGGGAATGTCAAATGAAGCCTATGTCCATATCCATATTTTTAGCCGATACTTAGACCCGCAGAATTGTCTGACAGCTGTTGAGTCAGAAGTACATGACTGTCACTATAGGTAATTACAGAGAAGTTATAATTATGAACACAAAAATGACATATAATTCTGAAATGTTAAATGATGACTATGTAAAGACACTTACACGTGACTATTAGTCAATAGTCAATAGTCAATAGTCAAAATATATTTATTCAATAAACTCAATTAATAAGTAAGTACTTTGAAACGTCCAAATATTTTTTAACCTACCACCCATTCAGGACATCATTTTTAACTGTGGCAAAGAACGGGCGCAAGAAACCATAGCGCACAGAAGCAACGACATTTACAAAAAATATATATATATTATATGTCGTTACCAGGTCACAAATTACAAAATATGAATTTGAATGTAAATAGTTTAATTAAATATGGTGCTCTATATAAATTAATTATAGGCAATTAGAAATAGTTGTTGGAGTAGGTTTGGAGCATTTCAGACCCAAGCTGTTTTGTCCTCTGTATAATCCGACACTTTATAATAAGCTTTTTTATAAAGCTTTTCTTTGATTTTGATTTTAAATTTATCAAGATCTAATTTCTGAATATCATTTGGTACTTTGTTGTATAATCGTACACACAGACTCTTAAAAGAATTATTTATTTTATGGAGCCTAGTATAAGGCACTGCTAATTTGTTCTTACTTCTAGTATTTAATTTGTGAATATCACTGTTTTTTGAAAACATTTCATTATTTTTATGAACATACACAAGATTTTCATAAATATATTGTGATGCAACTGTCATTATACTTATATCCTTAAATCTCTCTCTGAGAGAGTCACCAGCCTGTAGGTTATATATTGCTCGAATAGCCCTCTTCTGCAGCACAAAGATAGTTTGAATGTCGGCAGCATTTCCCCACAGTAAAATGGCGTACGACATTACACTATGAAAGTAACTGAAGTAAACTAATCTAGCTGTATCAACGTCAGTTAACTGACGGATCTTCATTACTGCAGAGCTAAGTCTATTCGACAATTTAGCTATATGTGGGCCCCACTGAAGCTTGGCATCCAACGTGATGCCTAGAAACACAGTGGTGTCCACAGGACTTTATTATTACTTTTGCCACCTTGTTTTTGTTCAGTTACTTTTGTTGCTGACTCTACACCCTTAGGGTGCGTCCACATCTGGCGAATGCGCCGCTTGCGAGCCGCGCGCGCGCCGACCGCGCGCATTCCACGCGCCCCGCGCGCCCACGAAGATATAGGGAATACTGGAGGCCAAACTCAGTACTTTAAGTTGAAGCCTAGTAGGTATAACCTCTATTGACCTTTCGCTGGACTACTGGGTGACCATCTCATAAATCTTAATTTGCCCGTGTTTCATAAAAGTTAGGTACCTACTGATATTGTGAGCTATGTTTATTTGACTAAAACGGAACGGTAAGCACGCGAACTGTAGCCTAATTCACGTAACAAAACTTCAACGACGTGCAAGCGATTTGATCGCTGAAGTCACTTTTCGTATTCACGTATCAATCGCACGATTTTGTTTAAGTCGGTTTTGTTTAAGTGTATTCACGTGCATTAATCGAAGTTCGATCGTTGCTTCCGCGGTATTCACCTATTATTTTGACGTTTATTTTTATCGGATTTCAGCGATTACATGTCAAAATAGACAATTTCCAAGTTGTTGGAAAAAAATAATAAACATTTCTGCATGTTTTGTTAACAAAAAGTATTTGAATTTATTTGGTAGAACTGTAATGGCAACATTAAGTTTAAATAGTTGACAAATCGCTGAGTTGCGTTCCTATCGAGTAATCGTTCTAGCGAATTGACAGGTGAATACGGATTTGTGACTGTTTTTCAATAGGACGACTTCTAAACGTAAACGATTTTTCGACTATTACGAAATACGTGAATCAGGCCACTGGACGCGCGCAGATCGCGCGCAGCACGCGCGCACTATACAAGCATTTCATGAGTTGCGCGCCAAACAACGGCAGCAACAGCGGGCCGATCGCCGTAATTTAATGACGCATTGGTCGAGTGTACGTGCAGTTCACGCATACGTGAAGTACACCTTAAACGCAAACAACCGTCCGTGTTGCCCTAAAATATAACTACGCTTCATCGTCACCTGCACTGCACGTCTACTTCACCTACGCGTGAAACCAGTGTGTGTTGCCGTACGCAAGTTTTGATAATTCTATATCGATTATTCGTTATGTAATCGATTATGTCCAGGAATAAAGTTGTTGTTACAGGGCTACATCACGCTTAATAACCTAGGATCTAAGTTTATACACAAACATAACACTTGATTTTGTTCTAAGCGTAGTAAAATGCTAATAAAACAGAGATATTGAACACAAAATATGGATGTATGGATGTACCCCTTTGCATACCCTCCCATGAAGAAAAAAGCACTGTTGGTTGCTCGAACCAAATATTACATGGACAGTCTTACGACGTTGCCGCTTTTACATACGTGTATCAAAGTAAAGTATTTGTATCTCTGTCTGTATAACTGTAGTGTGATATGAGTAAAAGAGATAGTGAATGTACGTTTGGCAGCGACGCACTGTCGGTGTGAAACGTGTCATTTCATGACCGACTGCTCGGTCAAAACATTGCTGTATGGTGCGAAATAATAATGAAATAATAAGAAATCTTAGTGTTTGTGTTATTTGTGTAATATACAATTGACATAATGTCTAATAGAAGGAGGCAAACGAGCAGGCGGGTCACCTGATGGAGAGTAATCTCCGCCGCCCATAGACACCCGCAACACCAGAGCAATAGTTTTTTTATTAAGATAATTTGTAAATATTTTATTATTACAAAATAAATTTGCAATTATTTGTCTGTGGATTACAAGACCAGAAACACTGAGCTTCGTGTGACGCCACATTTCACAAAATAAACAAAAACTATCTTTTAGGTTTCAAGATAAATGTTTATTGTATCGTGACGTCACATACATTTAGCCAAATGTCACATGACCAACCGTTTCCGCAGAAACTTTAAATGAATAAAGAAAAATATGTCTTTTTCTATTAAATAAAGCTTTTTAAAAAAAATATTGTACGTGGTGTCAATAATATTATTATAATAACTATAATATCATTGCGTGGTATAAAATAAGCGTTTGTAATTTTCAAAATACTTTTCCGAAAACTGTCAAGTAGCCAATTTATTTTTCTACTAAATATATAATACATTATACTGATAATTAAGGATTATTAATGTTTTTTCTTTTAATGAATTAGGTTTCTGAGTGATTAGGTCAGTTCGTGAACAAATTGCAGTGCAGTGCGATGCGCGCTCGGAAACGGACGCGCTCCATTGTGCAGTAAGAATTTTTAATTCGCGATTTGCGCGGCAATAGCCGCTGCACGTGTTTTGACTATGAGTTCCCAACTCATAGCCAACGAGCTGTTGGCGTTTATTCAAAACGCCATCGACACCATGGACGAGGTCAGCATCCTGCAGATCTGCAAATCCAACTTCAAGGAGGATGACATTTGCAATGGCAAGGCGCTGCTCTACCAGACCGTCGGCAAAACCAGCCAGATGCCATCTCGACGGAGGGATGGAACAGAAAGGAGTCTCCAGGACATCATCAGCCTGCTGAAGGAGACTGACCCGGACGACGTGCCTTCGTTCGTGGTGAAGGAGCTACACAAGCTGCCCCCCGTCACATTCGACCACGTCGATGTCACCAGGCTGCTGAAGGGCATCAACTTCCTGAAAGCGAGCCTGGCTGAGGTAGTGGAGAAATTAGAAGTCTCAAACAACACCATAAGTGAGTTGCGTGCCCAAGTGTGTTATTAAGCAACACTGCTTCGGTAAGAAGGTCACCCGAGGCCTCTAATGTCAACACTCGTCGCGGGGCGCAAAACGCATCCATCTGCAGTTTCGAGTCGGCGCATGTGGATGCGTCACCGGCCGCTGTCACTGCGCGCGATGCCCCGCGCCCCGCCGCCCGCCCCTCCACCCCGGTGGGGACGTCACGCGTTTGCATGCAACACCTCAACGTGCCTACGCAGCTGCGGCCGCCAGCCGACTGTCGGCGCCGCTGCTGCCGCCGCTCCGCAACCTGAGCGGCGACCGCCTCAAGAGATAAAGAAAAGTAGCCAGGGAGTCTTCCATGGAGCTACTCCTGCGGCACCGCGGGTTCACCATCGTGCCGAGGAGGGCTTTACCACAGTGGAAAGGAAGAAGTGGAAGCCCGACTGTCGCAACCTATGCGGTGTTGCACCGACCGGACCGAACCACCTGCTGCGTCCAGCTATACCGACGACGCTGCTGTACGTGTCCCGACTCCATTATTCTACGAAGGCAGAGGAGATCGTAGAGTACATACGGATCAAGAGAAAACTCACTCTAAGGGTCGAGCGGTTGGAGTCCCGCCACAATGTGAATTTTAATTCATTTGTGGTGAGAGTACCGACCGACCATCTATCGGCATCTATAAAAGAAGAGTTTTGGCCGAAAGGTGTCCTGTTCCGGCGGTTCCGTGGACGGCTACCGGACACCGCGTTGCGTCACACGTCGCCGTGTCTACGTGTAAAATAGTGATAAGGTTTTTTAATATAAATTATATGTATGTTAGTCTGTAAGTTATTTATCTATGGGCCTGCAATGCCTGAATATAAATAAATAAATAAAGAAATAAAATAAGCGAATTTGTCAAAAATGCTCATTTAAATGAAAAAAATTTTGCTAGCAATGAAGACAGAGAAATTAAAGTGCCGCATTTTAAAAAAACGTTTGTATTCTAATGTTTTGACTCATTTTTCGAACATTCATAGACACCCATTTTCAATCATCGATTACATCTCATTAAAACCATATTTGATAAATACATAAATATTCGTCGCCATTCTGCACAAAAAAATAACCCCGAAATACAAAAACTTTCTAAAAGACAAAAAAGAAATAAATAAAATCTTTTTCAAGGTATTTAAAATATGTATTTTATTTCGTGTCTTTTATTATTAATTATTTCATTTTTCAAATTTCCAATAAATATGATTTACTTTTGTAAGAAGTTTTATTTCTTACCTATGTACTGACTTTTCAATCAAGTGTCCACTCTACGACTAAATGTTAATCTAACCTCTCGTGCGTGTGGAGAGCCGGTCTTGCCGCGTTGCGTATCTACTTGTCAGTGTGTGTAGTTTTGGATTGCTCGGAACAGATTTTAAACGCAAATTACGATGAATGTAACGTATCTATAGTTTATAATATCATTGGAGAGGGTGGTATTTACGCCGGGCGAGCCGGCCCAATGCGTGCTGCAACGCAGCGTGGCTCTACCACTCAGTCAGTGTCACTCATTTAGCACCACCCAGGGGTCACCTCTCTAAAGGGTAAACCTACGGACGTGAGTAACTTTAACCCCCAATTATAATAACGAACTAGGTACACACCACATTAAAGTGATTATATCGATATACTAGTCACATCCTTAGTCACGCACACATGTACGGATAGAAAGCTGCACACTAACAAGAGACGGACGGTTTAAGGAAGGAATAGGAATTGAATAGGGACATGCTAAAAATCCAAAGACTCTGTCCATTGTGATATTTGGTCCGAGGTTGGTTGGTTCTGATTGACAGTTGGGTTGACGTTAGGTTTAAATATTAAAATAATTGAATTTATTTGTGTTTCGCTCGGAGTTATTTTACTTGAGAAGGTAAGGTATTGTGTAACTATTGTAAAT
The DNA here is from genome assembly GCA_963921215.1 of Scoparia ambigualis. Classification (NCBI taxonomy): domain Eukaryota; kingdom Metazoa; phylum Arthropoda; class Insecta; order Lepidoptera; family Crambidae; genus Scoparia; species Scoparia ambigualis. Next base: position 19,618,741 of record OY992526.1, read on the forward strand.
GTAAGTTGGCGTTTAATTGGTTTGCCGGCAGTAGTTACAAAGATAATATGAGATTATGACAAGTTTTTACTTTGTAGATTTACGGTTCAATTTTTGATGGCGACACCCAGAAAAAAATCGTCTCTGAAACAAATTGAGGTATTGGTGGAGTTTCTCGAGAACCACCGGGATCTCGCCATTGGCCGCTTGCGCACGAAAGAGGGTCGGGCTCTGAGCCAAAGACTATGGGCAGAATGTGCCAATTTACTAAACGCAGAGGCTGATGGGATAAGTCGGAGCCCCAAAGAATGGCAAAAAGTAAGGAAAATTTTATCTTATTAATTAGTTGCTTAGGTAAGTACCTACATGTTAATCACATTCTCATTGATTCACCTTTGGTCGCAGTGGTACACAGACTGTAAAAGCAGGATACTTACCCGGCAAAGGCAAATCAGAGAGAATATTGGTGGCACTGGTGGTGGTGCTGGGGTACCAGTGATTCCATTGGGAGCCATTAAAGAGAGGCTGTGCTCATTGATAAAGGGAAATACACCCGTTGTCGGGAGAGATGGCACTCCTCCAGAGGAATTCAGGATAAATAAAATATACAACTCATTAATCAATGTGGTACTTTTTGCTCTCCATGTTTTTAAATTATTTGTGTATTTTTGTTCATTTCATGGTCAATCTGTGTTCGCTAGCATGAAGTTGAAGAGGTATTTACTGTGCATTTTGGTAGTGATAATATTTGTGTTTCATTTGCTTTATATTAACTAAAATTCAGAGGCCACTAAGGAGCTTGCACAATCCATGTGGTTAGAAAAGGTGAACTATCCTTATTTTAAATCAGGGATGCGAAAAGAAAAAGAGCTTTTGAGATGTGAAGATAGAATCATCATCATCATCATCAGCCTATAAACGTCCCACTGCTGAGCACATGCCTCCCACGTGGTCAATGGTACGTGGGGATATTGGGCCATAACCCACCACGCTGGCCCAATGCGGGTTGGTGGGTTTTAACGACTGTCGTCTTACGACAACAACCCGGGACCAACAGCTTAACGTGCCTTCCAAAGCACGAGATGTTTTTAATTTGGTCATCCATCCAGCGACCCGGCATTGCCAAAGTTGCTTAGCGGGCAAGATCGCAAGCCGAACGCGCTAGCCACTGCGCCATCGAACTCAACTAACGAGTGAAGATAGAATACTGCTGTTTAAAAATGTATATTTTGCTTACCGAATAAACGTTGCTGCTGTCTTCGTTCTGATGATGAGCTAACTAAGGACTTCCCCTAATATAAGTACCTATGTGTAGAATTTAAGGATTTGAGATATTGTGACAATAATGAACATTTTTTTATAAAATTTTATATTTGTTTTTATTACATGAGGTTTCTCTGGTTCCAAAGCCTTTGAATAAGAGCCTGTTGGACTGTCCTCCCCTACATTAACTCGATATTTACACGCCTATCAACATTTTGTGGTATTTGAGCCACTCTTAACTCTGCCTCAGCAGCCACCCTGCGGACTTGATTTAAAGCCTCACGCTTGCGTTCTTGTAAATTAAGTTGAGGAGCAGGAATTTGGGCACGTAGAGCCATGTTGTGCAGCACAGCACATGCATTCACGATTTGCCCAGCAAATACTGGATCGTAGTGAAGCATCCTCGCAGACAACAAACATCTAAAAAATAAGATTTACATTCACAGCTAAACAGATTTGGATGAAGCATAGTATGTAAATTTATTTATGTAAGATGGATCACGCGCTTGATCAACAAATAAGCTACTTCATATCTCGATCCATCGAGTGGTTACTGTGGGAGAAACAAAATTATGCTACAATCTCAAATCTTCTTTATCTGCCAAATCCAACATTTGCCAACGCAAATGGTTCATGCTTAAATTTTGTGCCTGAAAAATTAAGTAGATAGGTATGACATTATAAGGTAGGTAAGTACATAATTCGGTAATTGTGTATGATGCTGTTTTTTTACTATATATCTGTAGGAAATGACATAAAAGTTATTAAAAGATTTGCAAAGTTAACAATCCATACACTTCTGCAATGCGTTACCAACACTCAATGAACACTGCAAAGTGACATTTCATTTGTCATTTATGAAACGTCTAAATTTAGCGCGATACCTTTTTTTTGCGATACAAAAAACGCGTAAGTGCTCGGAACAAATATCACAATGGACAGTCTTTGGATTTTAGCATGTCCGTATTTTGTTAGTGTGCAGCTTTCTATCTGTACATGTGTGCGTGACTAAAGATGTGACTAGTATATCGATATAATCACTTTAATGTGGTGTGTACCTAGTTCGTTATTATAATTGGGGGTTAAAGTTACTCACGTCCGTAGGTTTACCGTTTAGACCGTGACCCCTGGGTGGTGCTAAATGAGTGACACTGACTGAGTGGTAGAGCCACGCTGCGTTACAGCACGCCGGGCACGCTGGGCCGGCTCGCCCGGCGTAAATACCAACCTCTCACTAAGGGTGGTACCTGACCAATCGATCGATCGTCGATCGACGGCATCGATCAACGTCGATCGAAGTTGATCGACTGGTCTGGTAGCTTTAATCGATCGACGGATACCTACCGTTTGACTAACCAATCGATCGACGACGGTCGGTCGACGTTGATCGATAGGTGTGGTAGCTTTAATCAATCGACGGATACCGTTCGTCTAACCCATCGATCGACGGTCGGTCGACGTTGATCGATTAACCCTGGCTAAATTCCATCAGCGAAATGTATTCAGAAAAGGACTCGTTGTTCTTGGCCAGTACGATGTTGTTGATGTTGTCGTACTATTATTACGGAGACGCAAACGCATAAGAATCTGGATGCGGCCGTTTTTTAAAGCCAACGATCGCTTATTTTATCCAAATAACATTTTAAGCAGCGGTTTTTGTTTTTGTTTTTTTTTGCGTAGGGTTTGTTATGAATTTCGAGGTTAGTAGTTTCGAGGGAGGTAGAGAGGAGGGGGATGGAGGGGGTACGGTAATGGTAACTTAGTAGAATATTTGTTTTTTTTTCCTAAAAATAACCTAAAATAACCTCAAAATAAAAATATCTTGAAAACTATGCATTTTCGCACTTTGGCTCCCCCTCCCCCTCTCCTTCCCCCCTTTTTCGGTGTTGCTTAATCTAAAGTGCTTCTCAAGGTGTTTGGGGGAATATCATTTAGTATTTAAACGTTCATATTATCATCACTCATTATTATCAACATAAACATAATCTAATATTACGATTATTATCCATGGGCACGAAATAATTTTATTTTATTTTTTTATAAAAGAGGGAGGCGAACGAGCAGGCGGGTCACCTGATGGAGAGTAATCACCGCCGCCCATGGACACCTACCCGCAAAACCAGAGGAATCGCAGACGCGTTAGGGGAGGAATAGGTTTAAGGAAGGAATAGGAATTGGGAGGAGGGGGGGGGGGGAAGGGGCCTCCGGAACCCTCACTAGTCGGACGAAACACAACAGCACCAAGTGCCATTATTTCACGCCGAATATTAGAGAGGGTGGTATTACGCCGGGCGAGCCGGCCCAATGCGTACTGCAACGCAGCGTGGCTCTACCACTCAGAAAAGTGAAGCGGCCGGTGCGTCTAATCAAACAGCTCGATTTAACACCCAATCCATTTTACCGGTCGATTGTCGATCGACACCGATCGACGTCGACTAATCCATTCTACCATCGATCGACGATCGATCGATGCCATCGATCGACGATCGATCGATTGATCTGGTAACACCCTAATATCCGGCGTGAAATAATAGCCCTTGGTGCTGTTGTGTTTCGTTCGGGCAGTGAGGGTTCCGGAGGCCTCCCCCCCCCTGCTCACAATTCCTATTCCTTCCTTAAATGCCGGCAACGCATCTGCGATTCCTCTGGTGTTGTCTATGGGCGGCGGAGATTACTCTCCATCAGGTGACCCGCCTGCTCGTTTGCCTCCTTCTATTATATATAACAAACAAATTAAAAATAATAATTTGTGTAGTAAAGTGAAGAGCAATACTTTTTACTATTCATATTCCCGCCCATATTATTAAGATTCAATTTTGAACTAAGGCTAAAATTTTTACTGTAAAAAAAGATTTTCAAAATGTTTGAAACAGAGCCTTGAATATTTTGTAGGCTCTCAGTTATCACGTCTAATAGCTTTAACCCATTCACGTCTTATTTCCGGGCATTTTGGAAACCTAAAAAAAGAATAATAAAAAGAATATTAGTAATATCGATAAAGCTTCGATACACAAATACGTACATCACTAATCATTATGCCAAAAACAAAGCCTTTAAATTACATTTAATTAAGGTTTAAAACCTGATTCTTATAAATAGTGTACGATATAGTATGATTTAGAATTAGCAAAAATTAATGCTTTGCCGTTTTAATTATTAAAAAACTCATAGTAAAGCATACATATTATGAGAAATCACTAACGTATGAAATGATAATTCCTGGTCCCTCACACCTCCTTTTGTTGTTCTTGACGAACAATAAACAGCAGAACAAGACATTATTTCAATTGTATATTACACAAATAACACAAACACTAAGATTTCTTAATATTTCACTATTATTTCGCACAATCCAGCAATGTTTTGACCTAGTAGTCGGTCATGAAACGACACGTCTCACACCGACAGTGCGTCGTTGCCAAACGTACATTAACTATCTCTTTTACTCATATCACACTACAGTCATACAGACAGAGATACAAATACTTTACTTTGATACATGTATGTAAAAGCGGCAACGTCGTAAGACTCTGTCCATGTAATATTTGGTCCGAGCGTAAGTGAGGTTCTATTATGACAATACGGCGGTGCGCTGCGTTGAGGTGAGCGTGACATGTGCGTAATTATTTAATTATTGCAATACGAAATCAAACGTTATGAGGCAAACGCAGTCAAGACGCGCTGCATAACATTACGGCGATCGGCCCGCAGCACGCGTGCAGCGCGCGCGCGGCGCGCGAGCTGCACATTCGCCGCGCATTCGCCAGATGTGGACGCACCCTTATAAGTGGTGTGCAAGCTAATTAATAATAATAATAATGAGCAATTGAAGAGGGCTTTGGAAGACGCAATTGTGGAATATCGTTCCACCGACTCTAGGCCGAGACTACCACGCTTGCCAACGAATAAACGCAATCTGGCATTAATGGGAGCCCTAAACGGTTTGCTAGTCCCGTATATGCGGACTAGCGAAACATTAGTTGATTGATACACACTCGATTTTGTACTGCGCTGCCATAGCGGCGTGTCGCATCGCTCGTGTTAAGTTTCCGGACACTGACCGAGCACCGCGACACCCCGCTGTCCCCGCGTAGCAAAAAAGAATCGAGTGTCGTATCAACTCATTTAGGACTCTCATTGCAAAATTAATATGCTTCAGAGGGGCAACCATCGTCCCCGAGTAATGCGTTTCGTGAACCAGGCCTTTGCTGGGACCGGGATTAGACCCCGGGACTACATAGCTTGTGTCACGGAGCGCATTGACTTTCTGAAGCAGAAAGTTTATTCGCTGGCAAGCCGAATTCATCGATATAGAGCGCGTGTGGATCGATATTGTCAAAATCGCCTTTTTCAAAGTGACCAAAGGAAGTTGTACCGAAGTTGGGAAGGAACCGACCAATGTGTGAGCGACGGGCAGTGTCCAGATGCTACTACCATGAATAACTTTTGGCGTAGTATCTGGTCGGTACCCGTCGAACACACTGAGGGTGATTGGATTAGCGTCGTTGAGCGTGCGTGTGAGCCTATCGAATCCATGGGGCCTGTGACTATTAGCCCCGAAGACGTCAGTTGTGCGATCCGTACGGCTCAGAACTGGAAAAGTCCTGGACCGGACGGGTTGCATAACTTTTGGATAAAGTGGATTAGATGCTCACACGACTGCTTAGCGACGCAATTCCAAGAAGCCCTCGAGGTCGGTTCCTTGCCAACATTTAAGACCACCGGTGTCAGTTTCCTGCTCCACAAGTCCGGTAGTACCACGGAACCGAAGAACTATAGACCCATCACATGCTTGCCGACGCTTTACCAGCTCCTTACATCCATTCTGAGAATTAAAATTAATTCGCACATTGTTGCGCACAATATTTTGGCTCCCACTCAGAATGGATGTAAGGTTGGGTCCCGTGGTACTAAGGAGCTCCTTCTTATCGACACAACCATTTGCCAACAAGTCCGGCGGAATAAAGGGGCTCTCTCCACCGCCTGGATTGACTATAAGAAGGCCTATGATTCGGTGCCTCATACCTGGTTGGAGTAGATCTTAGAGCTGTATAAAATTAATACAGCTCTGAGATCTTTTCTAGGTTCTTGTATAAGACAGTGGACCACAGTCCTTCGTCAACCGGGTGGTGGAGACAGCCCCTCTGGTCCGCAGGACTTCGTAAGGATTGAGCGAGGCATCTTCCAGGGTGATAGTCTGAGTCCGTTGTGGTTTTGTCTAGCCCTGAATCCTCTCAGCACAATGCTAGAGGATTCAGGGCTGGGCTATCGGCTTAGGAGACAGAGTGAAGTTATTTCGCACTTGCTGTACATGGATGACCTCAAACTGTTTGCAGCGAAACGTCATGAATTGGTGGCGTTGCTGAAAGTCACTGACATTTTTAGCAGCGCCATCAACATGGGGTTCGGTGTAGACAAGTGCGCAGTCTTGCACGTACAGCGGGGGAAAGTTGTAAATTCTACGAATTTGCAACTTTCTGAGACGATGACTTTCAGATCTCTCTCCGAAGCCGACACCCACAAATACCTTGGTATGTCACAGTCATTGGGTGTAGAGAGTGGGGGTATAAAACAATCGGTGAAGGAACGCTTCTTTGGTCGCCTGACAAAGGTACTTAACAGTCTTTTGTCAGGAGGCAGCAAGGTGCGCGCTTTCAACGGCTGGGTTATGCCCTTACTGGTATACACCTTTGGCATACTAAGGTGGACTCAGACCGAGTTAGACGCCCTGGACAGAAAGGTACGACAGCAACTGACATCACATCGCATGCTCCACCCATGCTCGTCTGTAATGAGACTGTACATCCCGCGGAAATGGGGTGGTCGAGGCTTTTTAAATGCCAAGACTCTCCACAACCGTGAGGTGTGCAGTCTTCGAGAATATTTACTCAGCAACGAGTGTGGCATGCATCGCGATGTGGTGTCGGTTGACAGGACCTTTACGCCTCTCTCCTTAGGCAAAGAGAACTGGCGCAAGCCTCAGGTAGTGAGCACCGAGAATCGCAAGGACGTATGGAAGAGCAAGTAGCTGCACGGCCGGTCCTATCGGGCCTTAACAGGGCCCTATGTGGACCTGCTCGCGTCGGTGAACTGGCTACGATTCTTGGACCTCTTTGGGGAAACCGAAGGTTTTGTATGTGCAATTGCGGACGAAGTTATCAAGACGAACAACTACCGGAAATATATCATGTAGGACGGTACGGTCGACATATGTCGAGCATGCCGCCGTCCCGGAGAGTCACTCAGGCATATTATTTCCGGTTGTTCTCATCTTGCTAACGGCGCGTACTTGCACAGACACTATCTTGTAGCCAGGATCATTCACCAGCAACTTGCTCTTCAATACGGTCTTGTTGAGTCCGAGATGCCGTACTATAAGTACGCACCTGAGCCAGTTCTCGAAAATGGTCGTGCTTTGCTCTATTGAGACCGATCGGTTATCACGGACAGGACTATTGTTGCCAATAAGCCTGACATCGTGATAGTCGATCGGTCTCAGCGGCGGGCAGTGCTAGTCGACATCACCGTCCCACATGATGAGAACCTCGTGAAGGCTGAGAAGGTCAAGCTGAGCAAGTACCTTGACTTGGCTTACGAGGTTACCGCCATGTGGGATGTTGACTCGACTATCATTGTCCCGATAGTCGTATCTGCAAACGGCCTAATAGCGAAGAGTCTCGACCAACATCTCAAGAGACTCTCGCTAGACGGCTGGATCAAGGGCCAGATACAGAAGGCGGTACTTCTTGACACGGCACGCATCGTCAGGAGGTTCCTCTCTCTGCAGCCCTAACCACCGTTAGCTTGGGCCCTGCCCCGCTGCCGGCGGCACTCTAGGTTTAGGTTTTTTATAATGGTAAATGTTTTATTTTTTTATAGTAGATTTGTTTATTATTTTTGTATGGAATATTATAAAAAACCTAGACTTAAGAAAATAAAAAAATACGAGAATAATAATAATGTTATTGACATATTGTTTTACAACTTTCTATGAAAACTCTGACACCCCAAACTAGGCTAAAATGCCAGTATCTCAAGGGTCAGGGGCTTCTCCCAATTTTTGCAACAAGTGTCAAGAAAACATCATAAAAACGAGAAAAATACAATGCACTTTACATTATTATGTATATTAAATTAAGTACTTATATTATAATGTTTCAATATATAATAAGGTGAATTACTATGTTAAATAATATTTATTATAATAAATAAACGTACCTATATATAAACTAATATAAAATTAATACATATTTATTTCTATTTATTTTAAGATAGGTACTTACTAATAAATTAGTTCTATCATTTCTATTATATGTAGCCAGTTAGTTGAATATAATATCTTCTGTTTCCTCGTAGTTTAAGGACAAAAGCCAGGTTTTAACTTTTGATTTGCATTAATAAAGTGGAAGAGGGTAAAAATTTAATTTTTCATTTATTTTATTATAGAGATAGACTGAGAGATACACACGTTGTCGCCTTGCAAAGGCAGTACGAAAATTTACTAGGGAGAGTACCTTCGGTGTTAGCCGTTTATTACGGCATGTTTCGGGTTGTAACGGGTATTGGCATGTTGTTGGGTTATTATATTAAAGATATATAATTGCCTTTTAATAAGCAGTTCACACTGTTCATATAAAAGCTTTGTTGGGAATCTATAGGGTTTGAAGGTCATTACATTTAGTAGAGATCTTTGGGCTCTTTCAAGCTGAATGAGATACGCCTTGCAAGCTCCGCCCCACACACTCACACAGTATCCGATAACCGATTGCGCTAGGGCAAAGTAAACAGTGCGGAGGAGTTCAAATTCAGCGGCATGGCGCAACCTTTTGAAAGTCTAGATTAATTTTCGCGTGCGCGCTGTCACAAGCTCGATATGAGGAAGCCAACACAGTTTACTGTCCAACACAATACCGAGGTATTTAACAGTCTCGGATTTCGTAATATTAATGCAAGAACATTTATGCTTGTCGTCGCAAGTGTGAATTTTTAGATTAATATCGGCCAAATGAGAATTTACCGTGTGAAATTGTATGTAAGTAGTTTTGGATATATTTAAAGTAAGTAAATTTCTCCGAGCCATTTAGCCACCTTTTGTAGTTCAGTTTCAGCAATATTTTGAACCTCAGTCCAAGTATCCCCATAAAAAACTAAAGCTGTATCATCGGCGTAGGTAAACAATTTGTTATTTGTTAGTGTCATGTTGCATAAGTCATTTATGTAAATAAGGAAAAGACTTGGACCAAGAATACTACCTTGCGGAACCCCAAAAGTTACATTGGCGTCGGAACTAATAAAATTATTAACCCTTACCCTTTGCACCCGACCGCAAAGGAAATTTTCGAAAATAAGTAAGGCTGAAATGTAAATTGTCAACATGACGACGTGTTCCTTCAAAAATTGCTATTCTCAGCATCTGCCAAAAAACCATACATAAAAGTATGTCAAATCTTGTTACGATTTCGTACAGGATTGTGTATTTAGTTTTTGTGATCAAAGCTTTTTAAGACACTCATAGACATTTGTTGTCGATAATCACACCAAAAAGCGATTTACAGCATTGCTAGTAAAGATGGAACAAATCATTGATAGCAGTGAAAAATCATATGATTTAGTTTTTCATATGACATAACTGCTATTGTCATTCGCAATCGCAGCTATTATGATTTCTCATTTGTGCGTGCGTGTATGAATGATCGAATGAAATCGCGCGGAGCGACCGCGGCGAGCATGCACGACAATCATACGAGCGAGGTGTGAGCGGGACGCATCTACTCAAGCAATCCCTGCGTGCGAGTAGTGCGTCCGGTTGACCTGTGACCCGGGTCGCAGTCGCAGTCGCAGTTTAAAATGAAATGACATTTCACCTGTGGGGGCGGTCGTCCTCGTCAGTCATAAGCACGTGCGCGTTGTTGTGTGACATATATTCATGACTTGTTACATCATAATCATTATTCAATTACCATGTCATTTCATTTCAATATTTGTTATGATAAATAGTAGGAAAATCACTTTCAATGAAAAATAGCAGGTGAAATCACTGTGATAAAAAAAATCATATGATTATGATTTCTAAATAGCAATCCATCCCTAATGGGCGATTTTCCGAGATCAAAAAAAAAAAAGAAATTGGTTCGTAAATGACTTCATAGATGGCGCTTAGCATAGATTAGTATGGCGCTTAGTAAAAGGCGGGTTCATGAAGAGCACGTGTATGGCTGCGTAATATTTATTCTATTCCAAAATAGAAATAGGTTCTGGATGTCCTGAATATAAATAGGTAAGTGAATACTATTTTTTTATTCTTTTGGTAGACAAGTAAAAGTGTAGAATTTATTACAGCCCATAAGTAGCCCAGCTTTCATAAAACGACATCTATCGAGTGTTTATGAACTAATTTTTACTTTTTAATTTGGGCTGTCAGAAAATCGCCCATTGCTAGGCTTGGCGCACGCACTTTAGGTATGAAACTACAAGTAGCCGACCGGATGGACGCTCGCGAACACCCTGCAGTCGTTAGAAGAGATAAGAGGTACGCAATAGTACGCGATAGAAAGAGAGGCCACTTCTAGGTTAACTTAACTGTAGGTATGGGAACGGTGTGCGACCTAAATTGCACTTTATTATGTTTTTGCAAGAGTCACTGTTTATTTAAATGACTTAGCGGAGTGAATCTTCTGTACTTGTACTATTATGTATTCTATGGCTTTGCACACTTTGTACACTGCATGACCGCGTTTTCGTATAAGGGTTGCCCTACGTAACAGAAAGTCTTTGCTCTTATAATATTAATATTATGAGACTTAAGTACATTCGCAAAATATATTCAATACCAGAATGACCAGAAGTATTTATTTTATAAGTATACAGACTGTCCGAAAAATCTTTGCCACGCCGAAAACTGATGACAATGGAGCGAAAACGTTTTTGACATTTTTCAGAAAAATCTAAATAATTCATTGTGTAGTATAAAAATTTAATAATAATATCTGGTTGATCCTTGAAAGCATCTGTAGAGGCCCCGATGACAGTTACTATTTTATGTTTTTTGAAAGGTGTGGTGCTTGCAAATGTTTCGGTTTTTACAAAGAGTTACGATTATTTGTGCAGGCATGTCGATTGTGGTGGTCATGGTCATGACGGTGGGTTTCTTCGGCTACTGGGGATTCGGCGAGAAGTCCAAGTCACCAGTAACAGTCAACTTCCCCTTCGAGATGTAAGTATTTCGTCATCATTAGCCTTTGAAGGACTTACAAATTTTGAGCGTTAAAGTCACTTGCGTGCAGGAACATGATTTTTTCATAAAGTTGCATTAGTTTGGTTTGTTTAAAACATTAAAACTCCCTTTACCCCTCACCCCGCGCCCTGCACCTGTGCAACGTTTTTCGATACAGCTATCGCAAAATGGTTAAATAACGGTATAGCCTTACCTCTATTTTATTAAGGTACACTTATTTTATACCGGTGACATAACCTTATACCATAACCGCTTACAGTAGCCTAATTCACGTAACAAAACTTCAGCGACATGCATGCGATTTGATCGCTGAAGTCACTTTTCGTATTCACGTATCAATCGCACGATTTTGTTTAAGTCAGTTTTTTTCATGCGTATTCACGTGCAGTAATCGAAGTCCTGTAGGGCAAGCACGAACTTTTAAAGTATTTGTAACGTAAACGTATCGAGTCCACGATACGAAAACGTAGTACAACGCTAGTCCTAAGCACGAAGAGTTCCGTTAACGTATCGCGAGCTCGATGCAACGGCGAAGGTGACGTCATCCTAACGTAAGCAGAGATGTGCCCAGTGAATGAACAATCGCAGCATATTGAACGATTGCTTGCGTTCGAAAATTAGATGAAGTGGTTTTTAAAAAGCTACACAAGAATTGTATGTGAATATTAGAGTCAAATGCTATATAATAATTAGGAATGTTTATTTAAATTGTTATTATTGTATATATACTATTAAAAATTAATAATTACATTCATAAAATTATATTCATAAAATTAACAATTATATTCATAAAATTATAATAAAATATTTTGATTGATTTCTGAACGACATCACATAGAATTGCTGTCGCGGCAAAGCCAACTTTGTTACTTTATTAAGAGTAACAGCACTTGAGCACTTCACAAACAATCTTTAAGGTGAATAATTTAGTGTTACGTCTGAAAATAATAAAATTTATTGTTTTGGATTGATCAAAATGAGGACAAGCCATGCACAATACGCAATGATGATAGAGTTTATGGAAAGGTAAGCATACTTACTTTGTTGTTTGTGACGTGTTTGCGAGTTTATGTATGATTGTTTACATATGTTCGATGGCTAAGCTGTGTGATTATTATTTTATTTATAGAAATGGAGTTTATCTGAACCCTCTGGAAGCCTGCGAGGTCGCCATTTCATACAAATGAAATGGAAGGAGCTTACGCTAAAATGAATACCTAGCAATGTGACAGGACACTCGCACTCCTCGGCGGGAAAAAAAGTGGAGCAAAATATTTTCAAGTTAGTACTTTCTATAACTTCATAAGTGCTCGACCTAACACTAACTCATTACAAATCAACATTATTGATCTATAGCAACATTATTTTATATTTATTTAATATTATTTTTTTTTTTATATAGGTACTTACTACTACCTACATAAATAGTATTTGGTTTTGTATAAATGTTGAAGGTTTTGTGGTTTAAAAAGTAGCACGTAAAAGAAGTGGTTCAAATTCATAGGGCTGCTTTTGGCACCGGTGGAAGTCCAGCACTTAAATTATCTTTGACTGACCTAGAGAACAGGGTCATGCGTACATGCTGGAGTACAAGCTGCTACCGGGATGGTGGTTGTGGAAGCTGGTTCCACTGCTTATCATTTCACATTAACAACATATTAATACATACAAACTATATTGTGCAGTGTACCTATACGTATCCAATGGCGGCCTTATTTCTAAGTGGAATCTATATTTAGTAAACTTTAAACTAACAATATTAATAGGGACCAATAATAAAAATCATATAAAATATTTTTCAGGGTCAAGACGCAACGCTTTCCAAGTTTCCACACCTTTTAATTTCAACACGAGGAGTCAAATTCTGAGGTTCTTTTCGCAGGAGGAAGGCACAGGTAAACTTTCTTTTTTATTATTCGAAGATTGACCCATTTATTTTATTATATTTTTATCATACTAAATGAAATTATCGGTGCGTGCATTACAATGCAGTTCATGCATCAAGGCCGCGAAATAAATATTTTTATGTTAGATTTTGTTTAATTGATTGATTTTGATTAACAGGAATTTTATTTATATTACAGGGGATTGAAATGCTCCTGGAACTAGCAGCCAATATACTGTGGCTGTTCCAGCAGACGAGCAGCAGCCTACTATAGTTTCTCCACCATTATCAATAGTTATTAACCTTAGGAGCCTTAGAACCCTTCGGCGCCAAAGAAAAACAAAACGGATAACATTGCAAAACTATGAAACTTAGAGGAGAGATTGCAAGAGAGTATGGTAAAGAGCAAGACTTCGCTTTTCCCCTTGACACAGAGGGTTAAGGAGCTCCTTTATCAAGCTCAATGGTTAGAGTTCATGAAACAAGCTATGAATGTATGTTTGTTAGGTAACTAACTTTGAAAGGGGAAATACCTATTGTACTTAATAAATTTAATTTTGTTTTATTTAGTTGTTTTATTGCGCCGATTTTCCTATCTGCCACCCTTATTGGTAAACTAGCTAACTAACAGAGAATGACTATTGACTATGACTATTGATACACAGCAAAAGGCACCTTTTGGTACAAAGTTCGCCTTGCTGTGTTGCTCTGTATCAAAAAAGATAAATAAATAAATTAAAGTATAGGTAGGTACTTTGTACATTAGGATGTACTTTTGAATCATTACATAATTATAAAGTAAAGTCGCCGTTTTCCTCTATCTGTGGCACCGCACTATGCTCCTAAACCACGCAATGGATTTTGCGGATTATTATGCGGATGATTATGCGGTTTTCACTCAAAGATAGAGCGTTAACTGAGGATGGTTTTGTTTATATTTTGTAGATATATTTTTTTAAATGGCTGAACTATGACGGTCTTCCTAAGTTAGCGTGGACGACGGCGCGGGCGGGCCGCTAGTTAATTATAATATTAAAAAATAGAATAAGAAATAAAAGATAATAATAAAAAAATTAAACAAAGTCTTCGTAATAAAATGTATTAATTAAGTTCATTAATTCTCCATACTAGCATGTTTTATATTGCTCTTCCCCTCACTTAGTCATCGCCTACTTAATTTTATTGATAAATATGCCTAGAAAGTGCACTTTGGCCATAGAAACAACAAAAAAATAATTTTTAAATGATTTTAAAAATCAAAAAAATCAAAATCAAAATAACTTTATTCAGTAAGCTTAAATTAAGCGTTTTGAATCGTCAATTTTTTTTTTTTTATATGGATGGATGGATAGGCACAGGAACCCACCCACCCACCCCACCCATTCAGGAAGTCTTTTAGCTGTGAAGAAGAACGGGCACAACAAACTCCACAGCTTTATAATAATATAGAGGTAACGACATTTACAAAACAATATGTCGTTACCATATTATACAGTCAATAGTCATAAAACAATTATATAAAATAAAAGATAAAAACAAAAGTGAATCTACAAGTTTTACTCGGGCACTATGAACGCATTAGAACAATGTATGCGAAACTAGAGGAATGTTAATTCCATGCATTTTTGTCATTGATGTAATCGCTTACAGTGTAATAGCCCTTTTCTAAAAGTCTGTCCTTAACATGTGTCTTAAATTTGTCAAAGGGCAAAATTATAACATCGTTCGGGATTTTATTGTAAATTATGACACTTTGTCCCATAAATGATCCATAAACTTTCTGAAGTCGAAATTTAGGAATTACAAGTTTATTCTTATTTCTAGTATTTAGTTTGTGTATATCGCAATTTTTTTTGAAATGAGTAATGTTTTGACGCACGTAAACAATACAGTTATAAATAAATTGTGATGCAACTGTAAGAATATTTATTTCTTTAAACAGCTCCTTAAGGGAGTCACGTGATCCTAGGTTATATATGGACCTTATTGCTCTTTTCTGTAAAATGAAAATGGTTTCTATATCTGCTGCTTTACCCCAAAGTAGTATACCATAGGACATAACACTGTGAAAGTAACTAAAATAGACTAATCGAGCAGTTTCCACGTCTGTAAAATGCCTAATTTTCCTAACAGCATAAGCAGCTGAACTAAGTCTCCCCGCAAGGGTGCTAATATGAGGGTACCACTGTATTTTTGAATCTAAGGTAATACCTAAGAAAACTGTTGAATCAACAAGGTCCAACAGTTCACCATTCAGTTTAATTTTATTTCCTATAATATTCTTTACGTTAGGTAGAGTAAAATTTATACATTTGGTTTTCTTCGCGTTTAATTGAAGATTATTAGTAGTAAACCAATTCAACACATCTGTTAGGGCACTGTTGATGTCATCAAAACTATTTTTATTTCGATCAGTCTTAAATATCAAAGATGTATCGTCAGCAAACAAAACAATATTGCAAAAGTTTTCCGCATAAAATGGTAAATCATTAATATAGATTAAGAATAAAAATGGACCTAGTATTGACCCTTGTGGGACTATGGATCCGTTCACGCTAACTTTTTGGATTCTGCCGCTAAGATATGATTGAATCAATTTCAAGGCATCAGAGTGCACTCCATAGTGTTTTAGCTTTATTAAAAGGGTGTTGTATTCAACGCAATCAAAAGCCTTGGAGAGATCACAAAACACTCCAAAAGCATTCTGCGATCCCTCCCAAGCCTCAAATATGTGTTTTAGCAGAGCTACACCAGCATCAGTAGTAGACCTTCCCTTGGTAAAACCATACTGTTCACTATGAAAAAGGTGGTTTATAGCGAAGTGGGAGCCGAGTTGATCTAAAATAAGTTTTTCAAAAACTTTACTAAGAGTAGGTAAAATCGAAATAGGCCTGAAATTGCTCGGGTCATCTTTACAACCCGATTTGAAAAGTGGCAGAACTTTGCTATGCTTCATGAGATCTGGGAAAACTCCTTCGTCAACACAGCTATTGAATATGACTACAAGAAAAGGCGCAATGGACTCGATAATATTATTAATAATTTTTGTTGAAATATCCCACAAATCACAAGTGTTTTTTATTTTTAAAGATTTAAAGGATTTAAGTACGTCTTTACAGTTTACGTGTTTAAATTTGAACACTTGATTACACATGGGTACATACTTTTTTAGCAGAATTTCTGCATTACTTGGTGAAGAGTTGAGTAACATAGTTGTGGCAATTGGTATATTTGTAAAAAACTGTTCAAAAGCATCAGCAACTTTATTGTCTTCACTTAAAAAGCTATTGCCTATTCTTAAAGAAAACTCAGTATCACGTGGCTTTATTTTACCAGTTTCGCGGTTTATGCAGTTCCATGTTGCCTTTATTTTGTTATCAGACTTTTTAATTTTTTCACTAATAAATAATGACTTGGCACATGCACAAGCCTTCCTAAAAGTTTTCGAATACTTTTTGATATACTCTAGAAAACTTGGACTATTATTATATTTTTTCTGCTCATATAAGTCATACAACTTAGTCCTACTTTTATGCAAACCAGCTGTAGCCCAATCCCTAAATTTCATTGAAATATTAGTTTTAAACTTTTTAATAGAGAAAGTTTTATTAAATTCACCGTTTATAAGATCAAAAAAATGCTTGTAAAGAGCATCTGGATTTTCCTGTATAAATGGTAAACATGCAAGTTTAGCAGTTATGTTATGCTTGAAAATTTTAACCCGTTTCTCTGTCACTGGCCTACAAGATATTTCTTCTGAGTTAGGGTGTCCATATTCAGTAAAAGCTATTTTTTGCCCACAGTGATCTGAAGATAAATTAGTTAGTATGAACTTAGACTCAGGAGCAAAGTTACAAAAAAAATTGTCTAAGCAGGTTGCAGTGGTTGCTGTAATTCTAGTCGGTTCTCTAAATTGGTAATCCAAATCAAATGATTTAAACAACGAGATTAATCTTACACTAGTTGAATGACTGTCTAATAAATTTACATTGAAATCCCCACAAATTACTATTTTCTTTTTAGATTTACAAATCTTCTTAATTACATCTTCCATAGTGGCTTCAAAGACACTAAAATTACCAGAAGGAGGTCGATATACACAAACAATTATAAATTTCTCTAACTCGACACATGACAGCTCAATAACGCGTTCAATAGAAAGGGAAACTACATCCTTTCGTTCCGTAATCTTATGTTTACTGTAATTAACAAATATTAAGGATCCGCCGCGAATTGCATTTGTTCTAGTAAAAGCACTGGAAAGCTGAAAGTTTTTAATATTAAAAATTAACTGATAATCTTTAAGCCAGTGCTCAGTTATACATAAAATGTTTATATCTTCATGTAATAAAAAAAGTTCAATTTCTAACTCTTTGCCGGCCAGGCCCTGCATGTTTTGATGAACTATTTTAATTTGGATAGGGCTGGCTTTTGTCTTACCTCTTAGTTTAAACTAGAGGTTGTGCAAGACTTATCAACTAAATTTACATTAGTAGAAATACTAACAGTGCGATAATTTTGGGTCGACATTGTTATACTACTTATAACTGTGTCTTTTAAATTATATGCTAGCAATGATGCTATCTGTAGCCTGTCTTTGTATATTAAATACATAGAATCAGTAGTCAACTTAAAACTAGATATAAATTTATTTGTATCAAAAAATACAATACTGTCACTGTGACGATAAGTGGAGTTATACAAAAGTAAGTTCAAATCAAAGATCTGTTTGTTTTGTTTCCACGATAAGTTACAGGCATAGGGAAAGGCACAAACTATTATTTTACAATGAGTTTTAGATTGTATATCAATTAAACTCTCTATGCTTTTTAAAAGGTCACGCTTTTTTATTGTGAGACTATCACCACACAGTATTAGAGCATTTGTTGAATGATTCAACTCCTGCTTGCTTAATGTACTTACTAAATTAGTGAATGTTTGGCCTGGATTGCAAAAGTTTATAAGCTCGTGGCTGAGTTTAGATTTAAGCTGCGGACCCAGGCCCTGACCTATCTTGTCAGAAAAGATAAGAGTTTTTCTAGACATTCCTTCAACAGAAGAATCTTTGTCTAAAGGTAGGTTGCGTTTTATTAACTTTCTATCACTCGATATATTATTATTATTAGCAAATGTAGCACAGGGTACCACTGGGATACCATTTATGACACTCTTTATGGGTGTTACGGATGGCAACAAATCTACTTGATTGTTCAAAAGAGAGTCATATCGTTCTGCATTGTACTTGCACAGATCTACTAACTCTGTGGCAGACTTAATGTGTTCTTCAATTTCTTTTTGCGACAACAAGTATTTTTTATTTAAAGTATCAAGAGATTCATGTAATCTCTGTATGTCAGATTGTAGTTGTTTGGTATCTCGATCATACACCTGTCTACTTTCTTTTAGTTTAGAATCGTAAATGTCTAGAGAGTCCATCAAACTCATGCGTTCTTTCCTAAGCGCAATATTTTTATAAAAACAATTATTCTTTTTAATAAGCTTTTCTGTTTTCCTAATATACCTATTAATTTTTACATATTTCTTAATTTTGTTAGTACCCAAGTAATTACATTTTACTTTACTATCATTGGTAGGTACTACTCGTTGCTTTGGTGAAACATATGATAAACTGGTGTTTGGGAGCTGTTGATGCTCTGCAGAAACAGCCGAAAATCCGCCAGGTGATGCCATCAGTTCGTCAAAAAGGTTCAGGGTGACTTCCGCTTGATTATATTGGGTTTGTTCATCCTGCTGAGATATGCGTTTGTATGCCCTTGCCAAATCTTGCTCCAGCTCAGTGATGCGATTCAGGGCCCTCTCATAGGTGGTGTTGCAATCATCAAATGCTTCAATAGTGCGTTGCAGCTGGTCTTGTTGATGAAGCACCTCGGAGTGTTCATTGTGCAGTGTAGCAAGCTCGGTTTTCAATTGTGTGTTCTTCCCTATGATGATTTAAAGTCACAACGATACTTTTTTCACCGACAAATTCTCCGTGTAGAAACATTCGTAGTTCACGCTAGCCAGCCTTCGTCATCCACGATACCTTATGTCAAAACTAAGTTCGTGCTCGCAAACTTTCATATAAACATATCAAGTAACGTTGGTGTTACGATACGAAGGCGATACGCTTACGATACCTTAGCATTCGTGCTTCCAAATTTAGTTAATTTTACGTCCGGTAGGGGCGCTGCTCAATTCTCATACAAATTGTTGACGATGACGATACGAACACTTTTTCGCAAATTGTTCGTGCTTGCCCTACTGTATGTTTCGATTCGGACGGTAATGTCCCTTTCGCAAAATGTCCCCCGTGCTGAAGACGGCCCGTTATCAAAATGGCCCGTTATGAAAACGGCCCGTTATGAAAACGGCCCGTTATCAAAACGGCCCGTTCTCAAAACGGCCCGTTCTCGAAACAGCCCGTTCACAAAACGGCCCGTTCTCAAAACAGTTTTGCTACCGAACTAAACCTATTATATTATCTGCTCTGACTGTACCTGTGTATGAATGCATATTTGAAAGTCTATCCTCAGAGAAATTTAAGTGGCTGTTTCTTTCGTTTATGCTCAGAATGCCAACTTCGTAAAATGCCAACCGCTCGCAAATAGCCAACTTCTCATAATGCCAACTTCGCGAAACGCCAACTTCGCGTAACGCCAACTTCGCGAAACGCCAACTTCGCGAAATGCCAACTTCGCGAAATGCCAACTTACAATTATAATGAAATGCAGGAGCAGTGAATGCTACCACAAACATTAAAATAATTTAAAAATCCATATACAATATCGCAATATCTTTATTTGTAACATGTACCTCACTATAAAAGTTCATTATTATAAAATCAATCTATTATATCTGTGTCTGTTCAGTTTCATTAGACAACAACGCATATATATTACATTTGTATTTTTTAATCTAAAGAAATTGTTAAACCTCTTTTATGATTTTATTCTTTTTATTATTTATGATTGTTTTACTGTCAATAAAGATTTCAGTCCCGAGTGTCACACTAGTTTGAAAGACAAGTTTGTTTTTATATTTCACTTTATTACACAAGAATAACTCAAAATTATTTCGCCTTGTAGTCAATGATATCTTATGTTCTTGTAGTGTCTTCATTTATCTAGTAAAATAATTGTTTTGCTGTTACAAAGAGGAAGGAAATCAGTGTATTATAATAAATGAAGTACCATAATTGTAATTAATAGAACAAAATGAACCGTGCGCTAGAAATTATCAAGAATCAAAAAGGTGGGCTATTGATGATTCGTGGTAATGGACATCGATATACTAAAAATAAAACCAATGCAAATGGTACTACATTGTGGCGGTGTGTTAACCGTATTTGCAGTGCCTCAGCTACACTTGCTAAGGATAATCAAAATATATTACGAGAATCTGCCCATGTTTGCGAGCCGTCTATGGTCATGAATGAAGTTGTGAAGAAAAGAGAAGAGTTAAAACGTGCTGTATGTGATGATTTAGGACCAGTGCCAAAAATTGTAGAATTGTGGACCGGAAATCCAAAGGTCGTGGGTTCGAATCCCACTCGAGCTTCCTGAGACTGGTTGATTTTTTTTTCTTGTAAATATTTTATCTTAAATCTATATAGCATTGTGAATGCAAAATTTCAACAATAAAGATATTTATAAGCAATTACGTCTTTATCGATTGTTAAATACTTGCAATAGTATTTCTTCCGAATGTGGGGGTAGACTTCACAGTGACGTAATACCGCTGGCTTGCAGCGTAAATCAAACTACTAGGAAAAATTCAACGAGTCTTCTGGGGTCTCGGTAGCTCAGCGGTTAGAGCAGTGGACCGGCAATCCAAAGGTCGTGGGTTCGAATCCCACTCGAGCTTCCTGAGACTGGTTGATTTTTTGCTAGTAAACATTTTATCTTAAATCTATATAGCATTGTGAATGCAAAATTTCAACAATAAAGATAATTATTTAACATTTTAAACCTTCATGGTCACTACAATTACTGCTTGATCACATTGCACCATGATCACGGAGTAAGTCCGTGATCATGGTGCATGCAACTGCGGCGAAATATCGGGGACTCAAAACCAACAACACAGACATGGTAAAAATCCCGTTTTTTTATAAAAATATATATATTTGTTTAATTTTTGTGTTGACATTTATTATTTGAGTTGACTTATAAAAAATAATCGTTTGTTTATATTTGTGTTAACATTTATTATATGAGTTGATTTTTAAAAAATAATCACTTGTTTATTTTTGTGTTGACATTTATTATTTGAGTTGATTTATTTTTGCCATACATACTATATTATGTTTTAAAGTGTACGGTAACCGTACCTAGTTTTTGTTTATCTGATGTTGACAATGATTGTAATAATTTTAAAGGTTTACATGTCATTCAATCAAGATTTAAGATTGAGGCGATACGACACTAGAGTATTAATTGTAAGTGTAGTATTGATTATGTAGTAACAAATAAAGATATTGTATATGGATTTTTTAATTATTTTTATTATTTGTGGTAGCATTCACTGCTCCTGCATTTCATTATAATTGTAAGTTGGCATTTTGCGAAGTTGGCATTTCGCGGAGTTGGCGTTTTGCGAAGTTGGCATTTCGCGAAGTTGGCATTTCGCGAAGTTGACATTTCGCAAAGTTGGTTTTTCGCGAAGTTGGCATTTTAAGAATTTGGCATTATGAGAAGTTGGCTATTTGTGAGCGGTTGGCATTTTGCGAAGTTGGCATTCTGAGCTTAAACGGTTTCTTTCACTACCACATAGCGATATGGAGAAAGGCAAAAGAACTCAATACTTCTTACAGAGCCAGTGGTCAAAAAATTGTCCGACAATGTGCCATTCTGGCACTGTTACCACCACAATATATTTCTCAAGGATAGGAAATTATACTCAGAGATGCTCCGAAAACATATGAAGTCATGAAATTTCTTGCGTACTACCAAAAGACTTGGTATCCAAATCTATCTTCATCAATCATAAGCTGTGCCCATCAAGCTCACATAACAACAAATGTTGTAGAGGGCTGGAATCATCGTTTGAATACTCGTATCGAAAGACGTCCAACGCTTTTTTCTTTTATACATAAAATCAGAAAAAAAAAACAAAAAAAAAAAGGAAGCAAAGCGTCAAGTAGTCAACCTAAATATTAACAAATTTTGTTAGGTTTTTTTGAAAAAAAATAAAAGGAAGCATAATCAAATATTTAACAACAAATATACAAAAGCTCTTAACAAATTGGAAACCGGAAAAATATCTGTAAAACAATTTATAACAAAAGTTACATTCACACGTCTTACATCAGTATACTGATGGCTCAATCTTATGAAACGGAAGCATCACCTAGTTAAAGAATTAATGTGTTTTGTCTAGAAGTATGTTTATTTTAAGTTCTTTTTTTATAATATGTCAGAATTTCATTAATAAAACAATTTGCTCATATTACGTGGTTTAGATTAAAGAGAAACTAGGACAGTGATATTATACGACGGGACTTTTCGCGAACGGGACATTTCGCAAACGGAACATTTTGCGAACGGGACATTTCGCGAACGGGACATTTCGCGAACGGGACATTTTGCGAAAAGGTCATGTTTTTAGAAGCGGGACATTTTGCGAAAGGGACATTACCGTCCGAATCGGTATGTTTTATATTGGTGGCGGTACAATCATCGAAATCGTTTAAAATGGAAATATAGCGCCTTAACAATTCACTCCTTACTCAAGGCTGGCATCGCATCTGCGACTCCCCTGGTTTTTTCTCCCATGGAAAGTAATCGCCGCCTTCGATCAACAATACAACTTGATCGAAGACCGCCGTCATGGACACCAAAAAAACCAGAGTATATTATAGCAGCAGTGGCATCTTGCAGTTTAGGCAATCTGCTTCTTAAGTCAATTAGAGTTTTAGTGGACTTTTCGACGATATTCGCTTGCTCACAATCAGAGTGGCCACTTTTTTTAGAACGAATAAAAGAATTTTTTTTATTTTGTTAGAACAAAAATAAAGTAGGTAATACATAGCATAAAAGAAAAGTATTTATTTAATTGTCCTTAAAAACGTATTTTTTGTAGCTCTTTGCGGCATTTAACAAATAGTTGTCTTTTACGTAAATAGAGTATTTTAGGGTACTTTGTTCGTGTCGTAGATTATAAAGTACGCCTACATGAAAAAGAGGACAATACTCTATTTTAGAGTACGTGTGGCAACCCCACTCACAATCGGCAATCTACGCGCACACTACTGTACGTACATGTACACGCGGTCGGAATGGACCGGAAATTACCTCGATATGTATGTATTTATAGAAAATGCGTAGACACGATAGGGTTTTTTTCGTAGCAGTAAATTGGTTTGGATTTTCAGCTTCCCAGTCATCCTGAAGGTGATGATGGCCCTGATGGTCTGGGTGACGTTCGCCCTCAACTTCTGGATTCCCTTCGAGCTGGTCTGGTACTACCTGCAACGGCGGCACAAGCCCGAGAAGTTTTGGCTGTGGGAACGAGTGTACAGAGCCATACATGTGCTCGTGATCACCCTGATCGCGATTACATTCCCCAACGTGTCTAACTTCCTTGGTCTGGTAAGTTTTTTTGCTGTTTTCTTTTTTTTTTTCTTAAATAATGGAACCGTGTCGTGTAGAGTGTAGCTTACTATAAGAATACTACCACCCCTCCCGGGTTCCCAATTTTTCACATAACATTTTAAGTCCTATTATCGGAAATCCGAAAATATTTCCATACCATTTTACATCATAATGATCACTCTTCATAATACTACCGTTCCGTTCCGTACCGTTCTACCGTCAATCATTTTTATATTTAACCGGGTGCGTTCAAGTTTATACAATACGAGCTAACAATATTTTTAGGTCTGAAAATGTGTTGCTGTTGGGGCTGGGATTTGATGACCTGTATGATGGGGTCCCAGGCAGGTGGTAAATTCCAACCATTCTCTCTATTGAAAGGACATTGTTGAAGTTAGCCTAAGAACCAACACAAACATGACATACATGATAATTCTTAGCTTATTTTTTACGACTTATAACAGTATTTAGTATTTAGCGGACACTTTTAGACAAGTAACCATTATTAAAAAGAATTTTTGGACATTAATATTGAGTATCATTTTTTTACTGTGGGTTGGGTAATTGAGAGTTCAGTGCATTCAGCCAATGAATTAAAGGTTGTGACCAAAATATTTATAATATGTACAAACAAACCTAATAATTTTATGCATGCATGGCTGACTCGATATACTTAGTGCCAAACACTCCAAGCATCATTATAATACGAGACATCGCATTTTATTTCAAACTGAAAACGTTAGTCGACTTAAAATTCTTTTGCTTTTCCAATGAGGAGAATTTCACTAACCTGCGGTGCTGTGTCACTCACTGACTGACGTTACTGTAGTCTGCTCTCAGAACAAAATACGCTTTAGTTATTATTCTGAGAGTCTGCTATACACAGTGTTGCCATATATACGGATTTGTCCGTAAAATAATGTCAATGTTCAAACCGGACAATAAATACACACGGATTTTTATACGGAGATTTCAGGCAAATGCTTTTAATTAGTAATAATTTTAATTGATACTGCGTAAACTAGCGAGTCTTATTTAATTTTCATAGATTTTTACAGAACTGAACTAGCAAATAATGCGTAGTAAAAATTATGGCTTTGAGGATTCCCATTGAGATATATATAAGTAGTTTGGTCGGCTAATATGAGAATGAGAGCCAGTGGAGTGGAGTGAGAGTGGTGTGATTTAGTGTTAGCGCAAGCAAGACGTAAAACACTTTGTTATGAATCATTTGTCTGTCTGACATCCATATTGTTTTAGTGTGTTTTTGCTGTTATTAATTATCTTATAGTTGTAAGTATGTACATACATACCTTAGAGTTTCAACTTAGACCTTAAGATAAAATATTTTTTGTTTGTATTTTACATGTCTATAACTTGTTTTGTGCATTACAATAAAATAAAACTTCCCATATGGATTTCATACGGAATTTCGTAGTTATTACGGAATACTGGCTCTAAGACTGGCAACACTGGTAGTGCAGTTTCTTTGACAAATAAAACAAAACAGTGTAACATCACTTTTCAATTTCTCTCAAGAAGTCCGTGCGAGATCTCAGTAAAGTCCCACATCTTTACTGAAGGGGTTTTGGGGGGAATATCATTTAGCAATTAACGTTCATATTTCTCATCACTCATCGATCATCATTATCATCAGTTAGCATAATTAATGAACTCTAATAATACGACTGAAGGTCTAGGTAATACTAAGTAAGGTAGTAAGGTAATACTAGTATCCATGGTCAAGAAAAAAAATTGTTTTGTCGAATATTAATGTGAAATAATGATGCATTATTTAAGTGTTAGTTAACGTGCATGAGTGTTGGCAAATAAAACAAAACAGTGCAACAACACTTCTCAAATTCTTTAATTAAACATAACCTCAAATAATAATTATAAGATTTCCTAATATTTAGGTTCTCAGGAGTGTCCGTTGAAAATCTTTGTTTTTACAGTTATTTACTTGCAATTTCGAACCTAGAAAAGAATATTTCATAATTGTTGGTTCTTAGGCTAACAATGTATGGGCGCATAACATTGTCCTTTCGATGTTTTTTAATTTCAATAGCCTCGCGTATCATCCCAGGGATGTATCGTTGTTCCTTGGCGAGTATTTGAGGTTTGTCAAATCTGATGTAATGGTTGGGTCCCTCGAGAGCATGAACATGAACATGCTCTCGGGGCCCTAAAAATTTGAACGCACCCGGTTAAATATAAAAATGATTGACGGTAGGCAAATAACTTCTAATTATGAGACGACCAACACCTCAGTCTTCCTGTGACTACGGACCCTGTAAAGGGTTCGAAACGTCAGGATAATATAAAAACTATGTAAATAGTAAATTAAACGTGAGTTAATCCGTAAAAAAGTGTTTCATTTCAAAATATAATATGTTCAAAATGCCGCCCACTTACCGATATGCTTATTCGGCACCGCCGCATAAATTCCCTTCTCATTAATAATGGTAATTTTGAAAATGACTCCCCTCCCGTACCCCAGTGACGACGCCTACATCTCATTTGTTCCATCATAAACAGTTTTTGTTGCGCACGCGATGTAAGACATTGATTAGAGTTTAGTAAACAAAAATGTCCCATTTAGTACATCTTTTTTTGTATTAGTATGAAAGCATATTTGGTCGGGCAGTTTTTAAAACTAGTCAGAAGCTATGGAAGGTGATTTTTTTACTCATAAAAGTGCAATCAATAGGCATTGTGTTTAAAAAAAAGTCGACCTAAAATAAAAGTAATAATTTTTTAGTGCCGTCGGTCGTCTCGTCGTTAAATCATAAACTAACGAAAAAAATTATAACTCGAAAACTACAAAAAATCGTAGAACATACCTACATGGGGGTTCAATAGATATGTATGGTAGTCCCCTATCACCACACATCGGCTTGACATCTTACAAGAAACACGCTGTATACGCCGAGATTTTTCATTGGTTTTGGAACCGAAACTCTGTTCATGTTTATCATCAGTAGAAGCTATTTAGCATGTAAAACTAAAAATATGAGCATAAAAAAATCATTAAAAAAATATTCATAAAAAATGTAAGAATCCTTAGTACCGGACGATCTTACGAAAGCTTAGATTAAAACAAAAAGGGAAGATACGGCATGCTCCTACTTGTAGTCATTTAAAATCACAGACATGTAAGAGAAGCAGACCAAACATTATTTCACAACTACATAGATGACAATAAAACAATATTTCTACTTCTTTCTCTCCAACCACAAATTAATGAGACTATCTCGTTTCTTTTTAATGTCGCAACACTTCCACACACATAGACAAACTGGACCGTGAGGCAAAACGCCATCTTGACAAGCTACAAATAAGCTACAAATGTCTTCCTAGACTTGTCAACAAAGGACCTACAGGAGATTGTTTTCGCTTATTTTTTGTGATCTAATAAAGTTTATGAGCCAATAGTACTAAAATAAAATGGTGAAGTGTAGTGCGCCCTTGTGCGGCAACTCCTCGTATAGAAAAACACCTGAAATTACGTTCCATTGGTAAGTTTTGTTGTGCCATCTAATCTCGTAATGTTTTTTTTAGTCATTGTGTGATTATTATTAATCTTTCGGCATTGTAGAAGTAGTGAATAATTGTCATAAGTGCAAATCTCGTAAAATCTTAACGTGAAGTAGTTTCTGAAAGATTCTTGTGGTAAAAATAATCAATTATATAGTAACTCTGATCTCGTTTGACGTTTCATGTACTTGTACAATTTTATGGGGCCGTATTTAGGCTCCAGTTTTGTTTAATAGGTATATTTTTGAAGATTGATTAGATTTATGTATGCAATATATTTTTTCATTAGGGATAAATTAAATATGAGTAAATTATTTTTATAATATTGTTAACTTAAACCCTATCCTACCCCTTTAACCCTATGATAGTCGTAGGGATGTATTCTTGTATGAAAATGTGCATAAAATAATAACTTTTTACATTTGTTTTTCAGAATTCATCTAAATCTTTACTAAAAGGTCCGGTAAGAAGCAATGCCAGTGGAGATCATGTTTTGAGGAATTTGCAAAATTTACAGCCGAGTAGGTACCTCAAGTGCTGTATTAACTACATTAAGTGAGTTAACTTAAGTATTATATTGTTGTACAGTATTCTAGGCTATAACATGAAGAAGATGAGTCTGAGCAGTCTCTCAACTCTGTTACTTTGAAATATACAGAATATGATAAATTTATTTGTTTTCAGAAACCTTCATCATCACTTCCTAAACAGACTCAAAAGTATCCAGGATATCATTTTTTCGGGACTTGCAAAATATACAGTAACCCGCAGTCAGGGTCGCTGACTATTCGACCACCCGGCGGTCTTATCACTAGTTTAAAAAATTGTGACATTATTTATTGTAATTTTTATTTTTATTAAATAAATACCATCAGAATATGTATGTATGTTGTTTTTAATTACTTATTTCATTTTTTTTTATTTTACCTAACTGTTCTACTACGAGTATTTCATGCATTTTATTAAGAGATCTATTACATCTTAAATGTGATTTTTGCGTAAAATGCGCTTTTTGCATTTTGTAGTAACTTTTTAGTTGTATTTATCGTTATTATGGAAGTAGGATAATAAAATCATGCTTAATATTACAAATCTCTACTCTGCGAGAATAAGCTGAGTTCGGACGGCCGGCGCATCGTATTTTGTAGTAATTTTGCAGTTATATTTATCGTTTTTATCGAAATAGGATAATAAATTCGTTATACAATCTTTATTTCTCAAGAAGTAACAATTATTTTGGTATAAATTTTGCTCAATAATATCGTAGATAGGAGAAATTCACAGTTAACTTAAAGCGATTTTCGAAGTTTTTTGGTTTGGAATAAGATTTTTTTCTATATAAAATCAATGATATCTAAAAATTCCGAGGCCGCTACACACTATACGACTATATAATAGATAACATTCTAATTTTTTTTCATTTCTTTAGAACAGTAGTTCAATCTAGGAGCTCAAAAAAGTACCTTCGCGCATTTTATGAAAACCTTCATCAATTTTGGGTTTCATAAAAAAGTTAAGCAAAATTTACATAAAGTGAGGCCGCTACGAACTATGCCAATAGCTATTCTACATTATTCAATAAGTCAAAACGGGTGATGTATTTTTTTTCTTGGATCAAGAACGCCTAAATTGGCCATTTTACGCAAAAATCACAGTCGAGATATAATAGGCCTATTAAGATAGTGAGGTGGCGTCGCAGCCAGATACAGATACAGACATAGCCTGCCTGGCACTCAATGATGGATAACTTAGCATTCTACTGGTGTTTTTTTTTAATTTAATGAGTATCTTCAAATGTCTATAAAATATAAAATTATTCTCTTTACGTATAACATTACTATAGATGTAGGTACTTGAGGTCCCTTGCGTGCCTGAGTTCAGCCCCTTTTATTATATATACATATAAATGTGTGCATGAAATTTGTCTGTAGGCGTAATGGGCACGCTTTTTTGTTGTAATGTTTGGTCTGCTTCTATTATATGTCTGTGTTTAAAATATAGTCCTACTCAACTACTTAAGCAAACACTCACACACGCACACGCACACCTATAAAGTGAAAATCGAGCGAGCGAGACAAAGCGGTAAGTTTCAACATCAGCGGAGTAGCGCGTTGACGTCTCGGTCGCTTCGCAACAGACGAGTACGTACGACCGATTCCGACGCCACTGCGGAGTAGCGTCTTTCTCTTTTTTACACAGTAGAATATCCGCAATAGTACGATGTAGCCTGTTCGCTCGGCAAATTGTGACTGAAGTGAAATTGTGCCATTAGGCCTAATTTTGGCGGCTCACTCACGAGACGCTAATGCCGTATCTTCCCTTTTTGTTTTAATCTAAGTACGAAAGTCAATGACCGAGGCGCTTCAAACACTCCGCCTCACACAAATCTCGGTGTATAGATGTAATTTGGTGAAACGTGGATTGTGGCAAGTAGACTGCTGCATGCTTTTGCGGTCCTCATTGCTTGGTGTCTGTCTAACCCTTGGGGGATAATAGTCGTGATTACATGTATGGTATTCTCTTTCTCAGATTGGCTCCTTTTGCCTGTCCAACATGGGTTTCATCTATCCCGCGTTCATCGAGCTGAGCATCGATTGGGAGAACCCTGGCCTGGGCTATATGAAGTGGAGGCTGCTTAAGTTCCTGACCATCTTCACTTTTGGAGTCATCCTCTGCGTGGTCGGCACCATACAAAACTTGAAGGAGTTGATCAAGGATGTTTTCATTAAGGATTAGAATAGAGACCTTTTTAGTGTTCGTTGGGACTCCACGGCTGGGTTGAAAAATCGAGACAGTTTTTTTTTTCCTTTGTTATTTTTATGTGAGTGCGAGTCGCAACGAAACGACTGAGTGTAAGGTTGTGTTGAGCTTGCGTGTTGTCTTAAAAATTTATAGTATTTAGTGGGGATTTCTTGATGAAAAAAATTACAGTGTCACTAAAATGTAAATTCAACAAAATGATATAAATAATGGTTTATACTGGCTCATTGTGACACCGATTGTGTGATGCACCTTTTAGACCATCTAGCATCTAGTGACTGCCGGGAACGGGTAGCACGCACGCGCGTCGCTCGCGAACCGCTCGCGTGCGTCTGTTCACGCACTGAAAGTGAATATAAAAAAGGGGCAACAAAAAGAGATGCCATTGTTGCTGTTGTATTAAAATATTTTGTTGCTTATATATGCAAGCCAAGGCGATCCTATACAAAATTTTATAGATAGCTGATTAGAATTTGTTACTGTAAATATTGCATTAAAATATTGTTATTCGTAACAGTTTGTTTAACTTTTTTTCTCTAACTTTTTATTTTTTTACGTTGTTTTCTTACAAAAGCCAAGTACTTACCTACCTAAGTTGTCCGCAGCGACCCAATGTTAGTATTGGCCTCAACAGGACAACTTGGACAAAACAGTGCAACATCACTTTTCAAATTCTCTCAAGAAGTCCCACATCTTTACTGGAACTCAAGGGGTTTGGGGGGAATTTCATTTAGCATTAAACGTTCATATTATCATCATTAATTAGAAGTCCCACATCTTTACTGGAACTCAAGGGGTTTGGGGGGAATTTCATTTAGCATTAAACGTTCATATTATCATCATTAATTATCATCAGTTTAAACATAATCAATGAACTCTAATATTACGACTAAAGGACTTCATGGTCATGAAATAATTTAAAAAAAAAGAATACAGTGTGTTTGTCTAAAAGCTCTTATTTGGTTAATTTTAAGGTGTTATATGACGTTTCACTTTTAGCTTAAAACTGTGTCTAAATATGTCATACAACAAAACACTACTTATTTAAAAAAAATACTGTTTTTGCATGAAGAATCGGTATTGTTTTTATTGTTATAAACTGCATAGGAATAAAACTGTAATTAATTTTAACCCCTCAAGCCCCAAGCGGCCATAATTGGCCGCACCTAAAAACTCGCTACTCCGTCTGACCCCAAGCGGCCAATATGGCCGCGCTGGCCGCGTTCTCCACTTGATTTTGTACCATGTCGTGATACAATTAGAGACTACTTTAGTATAAACAAGGTCGATTATCTGTGGTACATTTTATGCATCGTAAACGCAAAATTTAACATGAACTGCGGTCAATTTTTTTTTCCATTTCCGTAAGTTCCCGCCAAATCGCACCTGCTGTCCAAAGTTTTAGACATTTCGTTGCCAAGGCTAAAAGGTTAAAGTGTAATAGCTCGCGTCCGCGTGGACACACGGTCCGCGTGGACACACCGTCCGCGAGGACACCTCGTCCACGTGGACACCCCGTCCGCGTGGTTCGGCAAGAACCCTGAAGATAAGGAAAGCCATGTTTTATAACATGGTGCGAGTCGTGCAAGTGTGGCCTGCTTGGCTTGCTCTCTCCCCGACTCACAGATTCCAAAGCGTGTGGGAGCTGCATGCTGCACGGCTTTAAAATGTTTTGATTTATGGGGCGGTCCATTAATCACGTGATGTTTTTTATGCATTTTTAACCCCCCCCCCCCCCCCTCTCCCTTGGTGATACGTGGTGAGGTTTAAGACTAACCCCCACCCAAGATAACGTAAATTTTTAGTACCTACAAGAAATCTTAAAATTTTTAGAATATCTTTAAATAAGTATAGGTATAAAGTATAATCTAATTTTATTTTAGAAAATTAGGGACCATGTTAAAAATGTCTAAGTGCTGCCGCACACGGGCCACCGGCCACAGCCACAAAACGCCGCCACCGGCTACTTTCTGTAGTTTTCATACAATTCAGGGACTCACCGCACACGGTAGACGCCGGTGGCTGCCACACACCACATATCGCCGCAAATCTACACGTCGTTTACGGTAATTAGAAAAAGGCATTTGACGAAAAATAAATACACGGGATATCTTACTACACCCGCCCTCCCCCCTTGTGATATTTCGTGATTTTTGCCGAACCCCCTCTTTTGAGCCTCACGTGATTAATGGACGGCCCCTATGTATCAAATTACTAGAATTTACATATTATTATTTAACGAGCAAAATGAGTAATTATCTCATAAATTGGCATATTGATAATTTCATGAACATTAAGGGTGTCTGGCAAGGGGTTGCCACTATGTTAAGTGTCTGGCATTGAATGACGAGATTTTTAATAAGATTTTGAAGGTTACACCAAAAAATCACACTTTATTATTTGATGAATTTAGATCGATATACACATCTTTAGTACCGTTTACCTGCTGTGGCGGCCTGAGTCGCCACATAATTTATTATCATCAAGTTGTAAGCACATTCCTAAACGCGTGCAGATCCGATAAAGATATGTCACGGCATCCTCCCTCAAACATCTACGTAGTATTATTGTATAAATAGTCTTGTAAGGTTTAGATAATAAGTTAGTCACAATGTAGTCACTGTAAATATACAACATCACACAAAGAGACGCAGTCGTTATTTACCATCGCCATGGAATCCCCCCATCATCTCTACCTCAACAACTTCGCCCGACGGAACACTGGTGACCCCGCTCAAGCAACAAACAACCTTCCAACGGAGTACCCCGAAAAAAACACGTGAGTCATTTGTAATATCTACACATCAACCATGGCAGCAACATCTATTCAGCGACGGACACAACAAAATCTTCAAGATAAAATCACTACGCCGTGCCACTTCGAGCTGCGACTACGTCATTTAACATCATTCTTATGGCTCCCACAACTTTGGCTTCCTTTCCGGCACATCGTATCAAGAACGTTTCATCGACCAAGGCAAAGAAATAAGGTAAAACAATGCGAAATAGAATATACTAACGATTTCTTAACCGTACACATTATGTCATAAATTGTGCGGCGCAGCGAACGCGCAAGAATTTCCGACGCAGCATTTTTCGCCGTTTGCTCTACGCTTGCGCAAGGTCAAGTTCACTGCAGAAAGAACACAATATGTCACTTATTCATCACGATAATGAAAAATGAAACAAAGGAACATAGAATATAAAAAACGAGTATTCACCCGTTTAACCGCCTCACTTTTACCGACTGACAAAGTGGTTTGAGGTATGTTATTTATAATTACGGAAAGAGATATTTAGAAGCATTTTTTTACCAGTCGATGGTTTTATGAGATATTATTACACTTCATAAGATACTAGCTACCTCCAGTGCGAATTGATTTCTCCGGTTACCTGACAAAGAGCCAAGGAATACGCCAGTCTGAGGATAATTATGAAGCTATTATGAAGTTGTACTCAAAATGAAGATATTCAACAAGTTTAAAATGCTTTGATTGTGCAATAAGAATACAGTAGAATAAATAAGCACAAAAATGAACCATGTTAGGGTAACTAATGTAATAATAAGATTTTAGTCAATTTTAATAATATTTTTTAGCTAGGCACTTATTTCCTTATATTAAGTATGTATATTGAATGCAACATGTCTTATTTCTATGTATTGAATGTTTAATCTTAGTCAATTCTAATTTTTATGTTTTGTTATTATGTATTTTATTAAGTCTAATAGTTCAATTTATTATTAACATGTAATGCGTAATTTAAAGTTCATTGCAAGAATATGCATAATTTAAAGTTGTACTTGTTTATGCCACTTAATTTGTGTGTATAATATAATCTTGGTATAACGTGATATAAAAATAATATTAGTAACAATATTATGATGTTGAGAGGAATTATAAAAAATATTCGTGTACGTAAATGTAAAACGACCGATCGTTTTGAAAAGGTATACCTATAATAAGTATTTTGTTTAAATATCGGAAACAGCTTTCATTAGCAGCATTCAGCAAGCCAGCTAGCCATAAGGTTCCATCGCAGCAACGTAACGCTTCCTGGATCCTCGGCATCACTCGACGGTCAAAATAAGTACCGTCGCACTCCACACGTCTCGACTCACAGCAGACATGGTAGCACACGCTCGTCTCGAGTCACGTAGACCGGAGAACGCTCGTTTTGTCAATGAAGACTTGAGCACGCTCATCACGACTTAACGTGGATTAGAGCACCACTGGCATCTCCAAGCTGAAGACCTGATGTTTTTTTCATTCCCTTTTTCAAGAGGGGGAGTACTGTGGCGGCCTGAGTTGCCACATAATTTATTATCATCACGTATCGGTTAAAGAGTTGTAAGCACATTCCTAAACGCGTGCAGATCCGATAAAGATATGTCACGGCATCCTCCCTCCAACATCTACCTACGTAGTATTATTGTATAAATAGTCTTGTAAGGTTTAGATAATAAGTTAGTCACAATGTAGTCACTGTAAATAAACAACATCACACAATACCATCGCCATGGAATCCCATCATCATCACAACCTCTCGCACTTCGCCCGCCGCAACACATGCCAAAGCCACGGTAACCCAAACTTCATAATGGTCAAAGTCAAAGTCAAAGTCAAAATATATTTATTCAATAAACTCAATTAATAAGTACTTTGAAACGTCCAAATATTTTTTAACCTACCACCAGGACATCATTTTTTAACTGTGGCAAAGAACGGGCGCAAGAAACCACAGCGCACAGAAGCAACGACATTTACAAAAAATATATATATTATATAATGAATTTGAATGTAATATGGTGCTCTATAAAAATGGACATACTTGCGCGGCACCATGCCAACAGTGATTTCAGTAGTTTTTGGAAGTGCACAAATAAATTAAGTTCTAGGCCGGGCACTCCAGTGAGCGTAAATGGTGTTAATGACAGCAAATGTATTGCTAATATGTTTAAAGAACAATTTACAATGAGATCACCATTGGGACCACCACAGTCCGAATGTTTGGAGGGTTGTCAAGGTCTGGAGCTAAGTACCCGGATTACAGCTAAAGACGTTAGAGAAGTAATCATAATGATGATCTGAGTATTGAACATCTGAGATAAGTAGTAGGAAATTGGGCTTTCTGACTCACGGGACGCGCACAAGAGGCGTCGCCAGACGCCTCTCAAGCGCGCTCTATTATTGAATGATTCACTTTAGACTGAAAACTAAAACTTCAATCATGTTGAACGACCGTGAGTCAGAAAGCCCAATTTCCTACTTTTACACTCACAAACTGGATTTATAGAGTGTTTAGTGTGATAGCTTCACATAAGCATAGGATGAGTATACTACCTAGGTTAGGTTCCCTATTGGTGAACATCAACGATACTGTTCATAACCTATAGAAAATGAGGTATTATTGTAGTAAGTAAGTATATAATTATATGTTAAGTATTACAAAAAAATTGTAGTAGGTAGTGAATCCTAAATATGGAACCTACTATTAGCTCTCAGTTAGAGTAGAGTGAATAGTATAACTGCTTATATTATGTTGATCTATTCAATTATGAGTCTGAAAACTTAACTTCTATTGTGTTCGAAGAGTTTGCAATTCAGAACCCGCGATTCTGCATAAAACTATAATATTTTATAAATAATGATTATCTTTTCTCTACTTATGTTATAAAAAGAAGTAGTAGTGAAAACTTAGTCATGGGTAATTTAGTTCTGTATAGAATAAATAAAGGAAAAATAAAAGAGTAAAGATAAAACATTCTTAATATTTATTAAGGAAATATTTAGATGATAAAATAATATTAAAAATACTTGCTATTTTCATTACATATTTGCTCACTCATTTTATCAATTATTTCACGCACAGCTTTATATATTTCATCCTTGAAAATGTTTTGAACGATATGCTGACAACATATTTCAGCAGTACATTTACAAATCCCCTCACTGTTAAATTGCTCCGCATCATAGATTTCTAACTTGATAATTTTTCGCCCCATGGCAGGAATTTTAATATAGGAATATGTCCCGTTTTCTTTGGTTCGCTTTCTTGATACGTCTGATCCTTCACCAACTTGTTTTCCATAATTTGCTTGAACTTGATTAGGACGAATAAAATTAAACAGAGACTGTATCCTGAAATTAAAAAGAAATAAGTAAACTTGAGAAGTGAATATTAAAAAGAAAGGTGAACATTTTATAGCATCTCGTTATAATTTAGCTTGCTTTTTACAAATTAGTTTAAGTTTTATTAAACTTACCGACATTGTCGTTTGATCTTCAGTTTTGCTTAACAGAAAGACACACGTGCGACAATACTCAACAATACTTTAAGACTAATAAAATACTTATGAACAGCCCCTCCCCCCACCCCCTTCCTCCCCTGATTTTGTAACTTTGTTGCAATCAAATCTAAAAGAAATCGCAGTTACATTGCTGCTTTAGTAAGAACCAATGTGACAACTATCTCACTGAAAACAGTAATGCAACTGCGGTTACAACCGAGAGTTGTTAGCAACAGAGTTACGTAATCAGGGGCTGGTAAATTCCATAATTGTTTCTACAGCATTTTATATACTTACATAGAAACTGTTACTATGTCTGTTAATAAATGTTATGTTAAGTAATGTTAATAATAAATCTGTTAATACGGTAGCTACCTATTTTATGGGTGTTCAAATTAATATCGCATACCTTTAAAATTTATTAATAATACGAGGAAAACCGCATGACAATATTAGTATTACAAAGATATTGATTGTCTTTCTAATATGGAAATTTTGCTGACATACACCACGCGCCGTGAAGTGCACGCACACACCAGCTTGTACCATATCGGGTAAGTTTCTTTCGTCTTACAACAAACCACCACTATGCACATCCTGAATCTATTTATAGACCCTAATTTGTATCCCCTCGCCATTTGCTGCAATTTTTTGTGACTGATTTTACTACTAAGTAATTCACGTTACCTGTCGAGATTTAGAATAACTTCAGTTTAAAAAAATAAGTGTTTTAAAAGAAGCAAGAAGATTAATTATGTAAGTATTCAATAGAGTTTTACAAAGATGTTCTTTATAAGTCACTAGATTTTTCTCTATACATTTTCTGTGATATTTTTAACGTGATTAATATTTTAAAACAATCTTTATTAAGGTCGAGCAAACAAGAAGTACAAGCGCACTTGAGCGACAGTAGCTCATCGAGCTCGAGCAGCTCGTCAAGCAGCCGGGAGTCATCCCTCGAGCGCGCGCCCCAACCAGTGCTAGAGCCTGTAGCACATGAGCGGAAGAGGAAGAACACTCACTCGCATTCTTCTAATAAAAGGTAACCATAATATATAATTATATCATTTTCTGTGGTTCATAGAATTTTCCTTTGATATTTTAAATAATTTACCATAAAGTTAAAGGTTTATTTATTGTATAAGTACTATTTTCTCAGTTTAATTTAAAACTCTTTTATACGTTAAACGATATTATTTTAGATGTTGAATTATACGTAATTCTTGTGTAAGTTTTTGTACTTCCATACTATAATATGATAAATGTGTTTGTTGAACGATGAAAAAACGGAGCAATGAATTGGCATGATTTTTGCACAGGTTATAGTTTGTAGGCTGGAGAGTCACATAGGCTACTTTTTAGCTGGGCAAATTATCTCATTCCCTCGGGGATAACTTCGTGTAAACCGCGCGCACGTGAAACCGCGGGCGGAAAGTTAGTATATTATAATAAAACTAGTCACTAACCTAAAACATTTTTAATTCTAGAGCTAAACACGCTGAAAAATCGGAGAAGTGTCAGAAGCATAAGGCGAAGAGTAATGAGCGTGTTGCACAACCGCTAGCTGCGACGTCTTCCACCAAGGTCACTGCGAAAGATATTATGGGGACCGATTCGGATGCCGATGAAGATCAAAAAGCCGGTAAAAAAGATGAGCTTGTATCATATTTGTGTCGTCGCGGATCTAACGGCATTTCCAAACAATTCAATCCAGATATTAGAGGTTCACGTTTTGTAGATCTTAAACTTTACATGTGTAGTGAAATTGAAAGTATTTCACCTATGAACAGGTGGCGTCATGCTGTAGTAACGTTGAAAACTAAAATAGATGAAGACAATCCAGCATACCGTTGTTTTGTAAAATTTTTAAAAAAAGTAAAAAAGAACTTTAAGGATTGTCCGATCACCTATGTTAGTAC
The DNA here is from genome assembly GCA_963921215.1 of Scoparia ambigualis. NCBI lineage: Eukaryota > Metazoa > Arthropoda > Insecta > Lepidoptera > Crambidae > Scoparia > Scoparia ambigualis. The sequence goes on from OY992526.1 coordinate 19,657,199, forward strand.
ACCGAAATAATAAAATAATAAAATAAAATACTTACTTAAAAAAAGGTAAATTCATTCAAAACCATAATACATTAGAACATGAGGTTTCTATATAATGATATGGTACTTTGAATTTTGCATTTACAATGACATATAGGTATATGCTTTGCTATAATATAAATAAGTGTATATTATTTATGAAATATTATTTTGGTTTAGTAATAACTAATGGTAACTTACTTATTGAATTCTTGAATGATTGAACTGTATATAGTTTAATAATTCAAGAATTCATTAAGCAAGTAACTTACTGAATTCTTGAGTTATTGAACACTATGTTGAATTAAGCACTTATAATCATAGATAATATAATACAATAATAATTCATATAATAAACTTATTGTTTACCTAATTTCATTTTTATAAGCATAGAATAGTTTTATAATTGTATTAATGTTTAAGATGTTTATTAAAATACAAATATTAATGAATACATTTTTACTTTTTTCAGACAAATACCCCCCAAAAGCCTTGAATGAAAAGATAAATAGAAATAAAAATAAAATAAAGATTTGTAATGAATGTAATATTAAAGTTTTAGAAAGCTCTTACAGATTTCATTTAAGAACTAATTTACATAAAAAGAATTGCTTATTGAAAACTAGTTTTGATAACATTTATATTATAGCTTCAGCTTTTCGAGAGAGAATAGTTACTTATAGAGTAAACTCTGATGACAATGTTTGTTCTACTCCTGAGGAATTTTTACATAAAATTACAGATGATGTGAAAAAACTTATAGTCATGAATTTGTCTAAACATGGTTCCATAAAGCTTAATTTTGAATTATTTGCTAATTTCAAATTACCTACATCAGATGAAATCCAAATGAAATCATTCAATGCTAAGTATGAGACCATATTTAGAAATACTGATTTATCTGAACTGTATTCAAAAACTCAGAATATATTAATTAATAAATTAAGTGAATTTCAGCACCGTGAGTCAGGCTGGTGTTTTAACTCTGTCAATCATTTAGAAATAAACGTTAATAAATACTCCCCTCTTAAGAGTGGTAGCTATTTAGAATTACCTAAAGAAATTAGTAGTACTAAAAGTTGTCTAAATGTAAAAAATTATGACAATCATTGTTTTGTATGGAGTATAGTGGCTGCTTTATTTCCTTGTACTAAAAACGTCAATCGAACAAGTTCATATCCGTTTTATTCTTCAGTTTTAAATATCAAAGGACTGAATTTCCCGCCATCATTCACAGATATTAGATTATTCGAAAAAAATAATCCTTCTATTAGTGTCAGTATTTATGGTTTAGATAACAAAAATCATATCACAGGCCCATTATACATGACAAATCAGAGAAAAGAAAATCATGTTAACCTATTGTATTTTGAACAGAAATCCAGAGGTCATTATTGTTTAATAAAAGACTTGGCAAAACTTACTAGACGACAATTCAGTAAACATCATGGTAAAACATACTTATGCGAAAGCTGTCTTCAGTTTTTTATAACACAGGTAAAATATAACTCACACACTTGTTCTAAAGTTTTAACAGTTTTGCCAAGTAAAAATAGTAAATTAGAATTCAAAAATTATGAAAGACAGCAGAAAATTAATTTTGTAATTTATGCTGATTTCGAAAGTTTACTATTAAACAAACATGAAAAGAACAGTTGTAATACCGAAACCTATAAATTACACCAACCCTCATGTTTTGCATATTACATTTGTTGTTCACATGATGAAAGTCTAAATAAACTTGTGCTGTATAGAGGATCAGATTGTGTTGAAGTTTTTATAAAACGTCTAGTAGAAGATATAAAATATATCGAAAGCATACTTAGAAAGAAGGAACCCATGTTACCGATGACTCAATCACAAAAATATAAACACCTTAATGCAAGTATTTGTCATATTTGTAAACTACCACTAATTAATGATAAAGTTGTTGATCATGACCATATAACCGGTGTATACAGAGGTGCTGCTCATACTAAGTGCAACTTATTATTTAAAGTATGTCCCTTTGTGCCAGTAATTTTTCACAATTTAGCAAACTATGATGCTCATTTGTTCATAAAAGAATTAGCTAAATATAATGGTGATATCAGAGTTATTCCGAAGAGTAAAGAAAAGTATCTCTCTTTTACAAAATTTTTAAAAAACACAAATTCTCCTTCTACAATTCAAATTAAGTTTTTGGACTCATTTCAGTTTCTTAGTTCCAGTTAAGATACTTTAAGTAAAAACTTAGCAGATATAGATTTGAAACATTTACAAAAAATATTTAATTTTAAAGAACAGTTTTATTTACTTCGTCAAAAAGGTGTATATCCCTATGATTATATGGATTCATGTAAAAGATTTGAAGAAACAAGTTTACCTAAAAGAGACTACTTTTACAATAGTTTAACTGGTGAGCACATTAATGAGGAGGATTATACTCGCGCACATAAAATTTGGAAAGTCTTTAACATTGAATCGCTAGGAGAATATACAGACTTATACTTGAAATGTGATGTGTTGCTTCTATGTGATATTTTTGAAAAGTTTAGAAATAGTAGTCTTAAGTATTATAAACTCGACCCAGCTTATTATGTTACTTCTCCAGGCTTAAGCTGGGATGCCATGCTTTTATATACAGGTGTTAAATTAGACTTGCTAGATGATAAAGATATGTATGAAATGATAGAGAAAGGAATACGCGGTGGCTTAGCTCAGTGCTCGCTTAGACATGCTAAAGCAAATAATAAATACATGCCAAACTATGATGAATCAGTACCATCTAGCTACCTTATTTACTTAGACTGTAATAATCTGTATGGTTATGCTATGATGCAAAAAATGCCTATGTCTGACTTTAGATTTTTATCTGACAATGAAATTCAGAATTTAAACATATTAAGTATTTCTGATGATGCTGAATTTGGATACATTTTAGAAGTGGATCTGGATTATCCTGCTAATTTACATTCAATTCATAGTGATTTACCATTTGCACCGGTAAAACATATTCCACCGGGTGGCAAAACTAAAAAACTTATAGCAAATTTATATGACAAATTTTATTACGTTATCCATTATGTATATTTAAAAGAATGTTTGAGAAATGGTTTAGTATTAAAAAAAATTCACCGAGTGATCAGTTTTCGACAGCAAAGTTTTTTAGCTAAATACATAAAATTAAATACATATTTGCGTCAAAATTCATCTTCCACATTTGATAAAGACTTTTTCAAACTTTTAAATAACGCTATTTTTGGGAAGACAATTGAAAACAGAAGAAAACAGGTAGACGTCAAATTAGTTACAAAATGGAGAGACACTAATAATAAAACAAATAAAATAATTGGGGCAGAAAAACTAATTTCGAGACCCAACTTAAAAAGTATATCCATATTTTCAGATAATTTTGTTGCAATTCAGTTAAAATTAGAAAAGATTATTTTAGATAGACCAATATACATAGGGTTTTCAGTTCTTGAATATGCTAAACAGCACATGTATCATTTTCATTATAATTTCATTAAAAAGAAGTATAACGAAAATGTAAAGTTATGTTATACTGACACCGATAGTTTACTTTATTTAATAAATAGTAACGATTTCTATGCTGAAATGAAAAGACATATTGCTTATTATGATACTAGTAATTTTGAAAAGAATAATGTTTACGGTGTGCCTGCCTTGAATGCAAAAATACCAGATCTTTTTAAGGATGAAATGGGTGGTGATATTATTAAACAATTTATTGGTTTGAGGGCAAAACTCTATTGTATCGAAAGTACAAAAACTCAGATAAAAAAAGCAAAAGGTATATCAAAGTCTGTAACTAAGAAACTGAGACCAAGTCACTATGAAAACACATTGAATAATAATATTAATATAAGATGTAGTATGAATTTAATTAGATCTTTAAAACATGTATTATATTCACAGAGAGTTAATAAACTGGTGTTAAATAGACAAGACGATAAACGACAAGTTCTCTCAAATCAAATTTATACTTTACCATGGGGTCATTGTGATACTTTATTTTAAATGTTAAATTAAGTTAGTTGTATTGTTTGTATTTTGTTAAATTTGTACCTATATAATTTTATTATTATTATTAAGTATAAGGAGTGAAAATATAATTCTTACCTTGATTTTAGACTTTTTATTTATTTTTTATATTTCCTAAACCTATACAAAGAACTAAAAGATTCACTATCTATTAAAAAGCTGAAAATAAAATATAAGTAGTGGATAATTGTGGTTCCTGGCAGACACATCCGTTACGAGATGTGTGCCGGACGGTCGACTGTTTAGCTTACTATGTACACATTTTTTCAGCCTATAAACTCATAATGAAGCTCGTTAAGCAAACTCTTTCGTTGGAGGTCAATGATTTGAACGTTGATACCAAATTGCATAATGTGAGGCATAGCAAGCTTTTGCCTAATACAATACGGTGCATAATTTGTGGTCCTTCAAATTGTGGGAAAACAAATGTTATGATAAATTTATTGTTACATGAAAATGGTCTGAAGTTTCGTAATGTTTATTTATATTCCAAAACAACTTTTCAACCTAAATACAGATTTTTACAAAATGTGTTAAAAAGAGTAGAAGGAGTAAAGTTTTTTGGATTCAATGACCACGATGAAGTTATTCACCCTAGAGATGCTCTCCCAAATTCCATCATTATATTTGATGATGTTGTATGTGATCGACAATCAAATATTCGCAATTATTTTACCATGGGTAGACACAACAATATTGATTGCTTTTATTTGTCACAAACATACTCTAAAATACCAAAACAATTGATACGTGATAACGCTAACTTCTTAATAATCTTCAAACAAGACGATATTAATCTAAAACATATTTACAATGAGCACGTTAATACTGACATGACTTGGCTTTATTTTAAAAACATATGCTCAGAAATTTGGAAAGTTCAGCACAATTTTTTAATAATTGATAAAGATAGACCTGTAGCACAAGGAAGATATAGGCAAAAGTTTGACATATTTATAATATTCTGAAAAGTACTAAATCATTGTAACAATATGAAAATTATGAGTTATAGTTTATAAAAACCAGTTGAAACGATAATAATAATATTAGTATCTTTATTTCTGTTACAATTAATGGTTGTGTGGTAATAATGGAGGGAAATATTAAACAGCAATTAATTAAGTCAGTTAATTCTATCCAGGCTAAAATTAAACAAATGAAAAATGAAGAAGATCAAACTGACTTAACTATGAAAAAGTTGCTGGAACCTGTGACCGTTCCAATTAAAACCTTAGTTGAAAAAAGCTGTAATAATAATAATAATAATAAACTTTTTCAACATAACAATATGGAAAAATCTTATTCAGTGCGCAGCTTTAATACAGCAAGTGATGATTTCCAAGATTCAGATTCTTACAATACTGTTTTTGGTAAAAAAGATGATGATCATGATAATGAAAGTGAAAACATAAACATTTTATACAAAAGCTCTGATCTTTATGATGATGATGATAAAAATATTTTACTAAAGTCATTAGTGAAAGATGATTTATTCGATATTTATGAAAACCTAAATATTCCATATGGAATAAGAAGTCAAAATGAAAATCTGTTTATGGGTGACTCAAAAGTAATTTTATCTAAAATGGACAATGCCCTGGGTCGTGACAACAAGTTTTTCATTACTATAGATAGTAAACGTTGTGAATTAACGCCAGGACTAAAATAATTGTTTTTAACTAAGAAACCTGATTTAAGTTTGGTTTCTGAAAATGATAAAGTTAAATATAAGAATATGCTTTCCATTACTAACGCACACAGAAGAGATTATCGTCCTAATGGACAAATAAAAGGTGATAAAAGCGCTAAATATCGTGACATAATCAAACCATTATTCCATAATACCTACATGGAAAAGCATGGTGGAAATTTGCCAAAGTTTAAAACGTATAGATCTAATACTGATTTGGTATACTGGGATGATCCTAATGAGTTGATAGAAAGATTAAAATTACTGATTGCTTCGAAAGAAGCTGGTAATACTAATCATGATAATGAAATTTTATCTATTATTGAAGAATTGAAAGAATCTGATATTATTAAACAATAAAACCAAAAACCCGATAAAATAATATTTAGTATCAAATAAACATTCAATATGAATGTCGACAAATTTGGTCACCATGTACATAAAAACAAAAGAATTAAAAAAGATTTGATGATAGTTGAATGTGCTCTAAAACATTTGAGTGATAACAATTTGGATGCTCAAAATAAAATCATACGAAATGTAAAATTACCAGTTTACGTAACAGATAGCGCAAACAAGGAATATGTTGATAAGTCTATTGAAAATATTTATAAAGAGATAGATAATAAAAATACAACAGACAAAGAGTTATTATATAAATCCTTAGAAAAATGTTTGAAAGCCATTCAGTCAACTGATAAGAAGTTGAATTAGTTTACTATTAAATTAAATAGTTTTGAAAAAAGTACAAATAATAAATCCAAAAAATGAGTAAAGCCGATGTGGTTAATGAAATACATAAAAATGTGAGGGTGAATTTTCTACGACGAAAAGTTATTATGAAAGATATTGATGACTTGTGGCAAGCTGATCTAATTGATATGCAAGGTGTCTCTAAAGAAAACAATGGTTATAAATATATTTTAGTAGTTATTGATACATTCTCAAAATATGCATGGGCCTACCCATTAAAACGAAAAACAAAAAACGATATATGCGATGCTTTTATTGATTTATTCAGTAATGGACGTGTCCCGAAAAATTTACAAACTGATCATGGAACAGAGTTTTATAATGATGAACTGAAAAAAGATTTTGCGAAATATAAAATCAGACATTATTCCACGTATTCCGTTAAAAAGGCCTCTATTGCAGAAAGACTTATTAGAACATTGAAAACGAAAATGTTTAAATTATTTAGTTTAAAAGGTAATTACAGGTGGAATGATGGTACTTTAAATGATGTGATTCGTGAATATAATCACACTTATCATAGAACTATAGGTCTAAAGCCTGTAAAAGTAAATAAAAATAATGTTCAGATATTGCATGATAGGTATGCTAACCTATCAAATAAAATAGTGAAGAGACACAAGTTTAAAGTCAAGAATTTTGTGAGAATAAGCAAATACAAAGGAGTATTTGAAAAAGGTTATACACCTAATTGGTCAGCAGAAATATTCAAGATTATTAAAGTACAAAAAACGTCTCCACCAACATACTTAATTGAAGATGCAAGAAATCGGGCTATTTTAGGGGCATTTTATGAGCAAGAATTATTGAAAGCAAAGCATCCTAATATATACTTAATAGAAAAAGTATTAAAAACAAAGGGAAAAAAGGTATTTGTGAAATGGTTGGGTTTACCTTCGAATGAAAACAGTTGGATTAATAAGTCAAATATAGTTCAATAGTATATTAATATAGGTACATTCTTCCAGTAAACTAGTTCTATACGAGTTATGGTAGATAGCAGTCTACTAAATTGGTTTATAAATAATTTACCTTTTGAACTTCATTTACCTGGATATAATTATTGTGGTCCTGGAACTAAACTAGCAAAAAGACTAGCTCGAAGAGAAAGGGGTATTAATTTATTAGACGAATACTGTAAAGAACACGATATAGCTTATAACAAATCATCTTCATTAAGTGATCGTCATAAAGCTGATATAAAATTAATGAAAATGGCACGAAAACGTGCTCATGCTGTAAATGCTGGTCTAGGAGAAAAGCTTGCAGCTCATTTAGTGAATAAAGCTATGTTAGCTAAAGTTAGCACAGGTTATGGTTTGAGAAAAAATAGGGAAGAAAATAAAGAAACCCTTAAAAGTGGAGGTGGTGTGAAGAAACATTTAAAAAAAATTGTTTCTCATACAAAAAAACATTTACAAAAACTAAAGCCTAAGTGTAAAAAAATAGCTATTGAGCTAGCAATAGCAGCAGCTAAAGAGTCAATGAAAAATTCTATTGTAAAACTACCTCGCATGATTCCTGTTCCAAAAACTGGTGGAGTTCTTCCTCTTATACCTATATTTGCTGGATTGTCTGCGGTTGGAAGCTTAGCTGGCGGAGCAGCAGCAATTACTAAGGCTATTAATGAATTTAAAGCAGCTAAAAAACGTTTTTCTGAACTAAAACGACACAACGAAAAGATGGAAACTTTATGTATAGGGAAAGGTTTAGAAGTTAGACCTCATCATAATGGATTAGGAATTTTTATTTCTAATAAAAAAAACTAAGTAATCGGCTACCCAATCGAGCTTTGAGCAATATCGATATTATTAAAAATGCTAAAGATATTCCATTCTTTCGAGGTGTTTATATGCGTGATGAATTGCCGAAATATCCACTTTCAAAAGAATGTGGTATTATTAATCTTGATAGCTCCAAAAATCCAGGTTCTCACTGGGTAGCCTATGCAAAATATTGTAAAAGTGTAATGTATTTCGATAGCTATGGTAATTTAAAGCCACCAAAAGAATTCATTTCTTATGTCGGTACTAGTAATATAAAATATAATAATGAAAATGTACAGAACAATCACCCTTTTAACTGCGGGCATTTATGTCTCCAATTTCTTAGAAATTTTTGGTCTAAAATCCTAAATAAATAGTTAGTAAAGCTTTCAAACTAGTTAGTACTACATAATGTCTATTACTTTAACCATTACTGGGGATAAGTCCTACTTGGAATCACAATTCCAGCCCCCTTTAACTTTATGGGAAAAATGCGAATGTGGATTATTATACTTTTCCGCTTTAAATTCCATACCAAATGTAACTGCTCTTAACAACATATTTACTTATGGTGCTGATAATAAGCAGTTAAAAATACCTCTCGGAACTTACGATCTTTACGATATTGCGGAATATCTTGAAACAAATATCACCGATTGTGAAATCAAGATTAAACCTAACAACAATACGTTGAAGTGTTATTTCTATTGTTCTCAAAGAGTGGACTTTAGCGTTAATAACAGCATTGGACAGTTACTTGGCTTTCAGAACGTAAAGTTAGAAGCAAATAAATGGCATGAATCTGTAAGTCCAGTAAACATTCTGCCTTTATCCTTGATCAGGATTGAATGTGATATAGTGCAAGGATCGTATAATAACGGCGCGCCCTCACATATTATACATGAATTTGTGCCGGACGTATCACCTGGTCACCGATATATAGAAATACCGAAAAATATTATATATCTACCAGTTAACAAAAACAATATATCATCTCTGAGTGTAAAGTTTTTAGATGAACACGGAAATTACATTGATTTCCAAGGAGAAAGTATTCAATTGCGTCTTCATTTACGTAGAGCAACATGATAGTCTTTTATAAAGTTCAGAATACGAACACCAAGCGTGTCAATACCCGACATAGTGTTAAAGTGTCCACACGTGTTAAACCTGTTAAAAAAATTACGAAAGTCAATAAAAAATTTCTTCAGGCCCTAGGATTTAAAACATGAGTATTCTTGGAATAAGTGATTTACCTCAATACGATAACTCAATTGAAAGCTATGAAATTCATACTTATAATCCTTACAATAATAATTTTAATGAAAATGATGAAATAAGAATTCCAATTCATCAACAGGATATATACATATTACCATCGGCGAGTGCTATATATATAGAAGGAGATATACAACTTTATGATAAAGACGGTAAACCTATGAAAAAAGGTATTAAGCTCACTAATAACCCGGTTTTATTTCTATTTCAAGATATTAGATATGAGATGAATGGTATTGAAATAGACCGCATCAAAAATGCCGGCATAACCACTTGTATGAAATCGTATATATCAATGAATGAAGGGGAGAGCAAAGTTGCAGCTATATGGGGATGGAGTTTGAATGGAACTATTAGGAGTAATAATAGTTTTAGTGCAGTTGTGCCCCTTGATAAAATATTAGGATTCGCAGAAGATTATAAGAAAATTGTAATTAACTGCAAGCATGAACTTATTTTAAACAGAGGTCATGGCGTATTGAACAGTGTCATTTTGCCAGACGATGTCAATCATATTAAAATAAATATACAAAAAGTACAGTGGCGAGTTCCACATATTAAAGTTTCGGATTATGAGAAACTATCATTGCTTAAACTTCTTGAAAAAGACAAGCCTATCCAAATTGCTTTCAGAAACTGGGATTTATATGAATACCCTGTATTACCAAAAACAGTTAAACATTCATGGTCAGTAAAAACTACTTCACAAATAGAAAAACCTCGTTATGTGATTTTAGGCTTACAAACAAACAGAAAAAATAGTAGGACTCTCGACTGTTCCGAGTTTGATCATTGTAAATTAACAAATGTTACATTATTTTTGAATTCGCAATATTACCCCTACGAATCTATGAACTTGAAGTTTAATGAGAATAAATATAGTATATTATACGATATATACACTAAATTTCGTCACTCGTATTACAACATTTCACCAGACCCATTGCTCAATCTAGATAATTTTAAAAACAAGGCTCCTTTGTTCATCATTGATTGCTCAAGACAAAACCATAATTTGAAAACTGGACCTGTAGATGTGCGAGTAGAAATTGAATGTTCCGAATATTTACCAGATGACACAACAGCATATTGTTTAATTATTAACGATCGTCTGGTTGAATACAAGCCTCTGAGTAAAATTGTTCGAAAATTATCATGAAGGTTATTGTAGATGTACAGGGTTTTAAAACAGATGATAATAAATTCATTCTAAAAGAAATTGCTATTCTAAACAAAAAACAGTTAGAAGTTCTTCTTATAAAACCTCCGTTTCCTTATTACGAGCTAAGCAAAACAGAGAGGAAACAGGTAAATTGGATTGAGAGAAACAGAGCAGTTTACTGGAAAGAGGGTTTCATACCATATCCCTATCATAAAGAACATATTGTACGACTGTTGTCAAACAAAATGATTTATACTAAGGGAATAGAAAAAGTGAAGTGGTTAAAAGATGTAACCGAAAATAACAATGTTTATAATTTAGAAGATAAGTTTTGTCCTAGTTTACTTAATTTGTATGATAAGTATAAAGAGTCAAACGATGTATTTAGTTGCATGTATCACACTCGGGTGTGTGCATTAAAAAATGTATTTTGTTTAAACAAATGGTGTGAAGAAAATAAACTTTTTTAAATAAATTTGTTTCTTTCATTTTATACCTACCTACTTATCAAATATATTTTTATATACTCAGGTACCTAAATATTTATTTCACCTTTATTAAATTAGGTAATACTGCTCTAGAATATTTTCAAGTAATGATGGTGATGATCAACATTAGGTAATCCAGCTTGGTATAGCTACCTATCTATCAGTAATAGACATCTCATCCTTTGCATAAATGGAGCTACCACACCAAGCACTCTATAAATCCAGTTTGTGAGTGTAAAAGTAGGAAATTGGGCTTTCTGACTCACGGTCGTTCAACATGATTGAAGTTTTAGTTTTCAGTCTACAGTGAATCAACCAACTCAGGACGCGCACAAGAGGCGCCGCCAGGCGCCTCTCAAGCGCGCTCTATAGTTGAATGATTCACTTTAGACTGAAAACTAAAACTTCAATTATGTTGAACGACCGTGAGTCAGAAAGCCCAATTTCCTACTACTAATGTTATCAATGTAACATGTGGGGTTTTGGAAATCACCGATTCAATTAATATTTAATACCTTATATACACGACGTCTTTTTATGTTAATAGTTTTTTTAATGATTTTTTCTATTTTATCTCACCGTTTAAATCTATCCTGAACTTTCACGATCAAAATTAGCCAAATCGGTTCGATCATTCTCGAGTTTTTGCGAGACAAACAAAGAGCAATTGTTTTTTTATATATATGGTGAAAAAAAACCGTGGTTGGAGGAATAACCCTTTATTGATGGCAAATTTTACTGACAAGGAACATTCCTTTATTTTCAAAAATAATTAAAACATTTTTCAAAAATCACCTGCACGGGAATCAAACCGGTGAAATGTGAAAAAAAACACCTGTATTTTTGATACCAACTGAAAGAGTCATTCATAAGGATCAATTTCTTTTAAACAACATGGTAGGTATCTTAAATTAAAGAAAAAACCAAGAAAAAGAAAATGAATACGTCTTTGCATACGTGAAAATGAGTCTCATTTTGAGCAATTCTTAAGTTATGTGAACTATTTTCTTTAGTAAATAACTAAGCTTCACATAAAAAAAAAATCTTGCTCTTTCTTTAATTTAGATACTATCTTTGTTTAAAAGAAATTGTACCATAAGAATAGTGATTTTGAAAAAATATTTAAATCCAGTTATAATTATTTTTGAAAATAAAGGAAGGTTTTCTGTCATTAAAATTTGCCATCATCAATATTAAGTGTACTTTTCTTAAAACCACGGTCTTTTTTTTCCACCCTGTAAATTTATTATATCATTGGTCGTGCACTCGAACCGATTTTCGGAGTTCCTGGGTTCAATTCCCAGGTCAAGCATTTGTTTCGGATTTTTCGATGCACAGCCCGGGTTTAAATTGCATTTGTATTGACCTATTAAGCCTTAATATGATGACATCAGCCTAGCTATTTATGTAATTATTAATAACTAGCGGCCGTTCGCGGTTTTACTCGCATGGTTTCCGTTCCCGTGGGAATATCGAGATAAAAAGTATCCTATGTGTTAATCCAGATTATAAACTATCTGTATGTCGAATTTCATCCAAATCCATTCAGTAGTTTTTACGTGAAAGAGTAACAAACATCCATCCATACTTACAAACTTTCGCGTTTGTAATATTAGTTGGATAAGTATATTGTATCAACCGAGGCGCGTAGCGGTGAAGGAATATTACCACCGCCTCTCTTCGCTTGGTTGTCGTAAAAGGCGACTAACGGTCTAAAGACGGCACATACTACCAACAGTATAAAGCGGCGATGGGCTCACCACCTGTCACGCGTCACGCTGAGCACATGTGCAGTCGTTATTTGGTGAAAAGTGGACTTTGTTAGAGGACTGCTTTTGCTGTCCTTATTGCCTAGTCTCTGACTAACCCTTCGGGGATAATAGTCCTGACTATCTATATTATTATATATATACATTCTGTCAAAAAAGTTTCGAGAACGGATGATTTGTTTATGATTCCAAATACTATTTTTTGGTTTTTTTTTATTTTTTTTTTGTTGTTACATTGGCACAACTGTTATCCATTTTGGCGCGGAGTTTGAGTTGCATCTGTTATTTAGATTAAATACAGTGCTGTTTTAATTAGTTTATATCTAGTGTGTATTGCGAATTTCATAATGGATAAGAACATCGAACAAAGAGTTTGTCTTAAATTTTGCATCGCCAATGAAATTTCGTGTTCGGAGTCACTGAAAATGTTACAAAAGGCTTACGGTGAATCGACTTTATCAAAAACACGTGCTTATAAGTGGTACAAAGCGTTCAAAAGCGGTCGAGATGTGATGAAAGATTTGCTTCGCTCTGGTAGGCCATCAACGTCTTTAACTGAAGTTAACATCGCAAAAGTGAAGGAAATGGTGACTGAAAATCCTCATTCAAGTTTGAGAGAGTTAGCCGCTGAACTTTCTGTGTCTCACGAGTCGATCCGTGCCATTTTAAATAATCACTTGGGTATGAAACATGTTGCCACTCAGCTAGTCCCAAAGACCTGAATTTTCTCCAAAAATTCAATCGCATAAGAGTCGCTGAGGACATGCTAGAACGAGTCAATTCGAACATTCATGCAACGGTTTGTTACTGGTGACGAGACGTGGGTTTACGAATTTGACATGCAAACTAGTCAACAAGCTTCGTTCCGACATATGGTCCGAGGTTCCGACTGAACCGAAACCGAAAAAAACACGCCAAAGTCGATCAAAAGTCAAAGTCATGTTGACGTTTTCTTTGACTATCGCGGTGTTGTGCACTTGGAATTCTTGCCGGAAGGTCAAACGGTAAATAAAGAATATTATTTGAGCGTTATGCGGCGTTTAAGAGAGCAAATTCGACGAAAAAGGCCTAATTTGTGGAAAGAAAATTCTTGGATTTTGCACCACGATAATGCGCCTTCGCACAAGGCCATCATTGTGAACGAATTTTTGACCAAAAACTCAACAAATACATCGAGCAACCATCTTATTTACCAGATATGGCTCCAGCCGACTTCTTTCTTTTTCCTAAACTCAAATTACCACTTCGTGGCAGAATTCGCGGCGATAACTGAACTCAATTCCAGGAAAAAAGGGTTTAAAAAATGTTGATGATTGGATTATTGGTTGGTGTAAGGGAATCTTTCTGAAGGAGCATACTTTGAAGGCGATAAAATAAATTTGGATGAATAACTAACATTTTGTGTTTAATGATCTTTTCCCGGTACTTTCTTGACAGAGTAGTATGTGAACATAATGTTTAACGCAAGCACATTTTCAAAGAAGCGTTTTATTTCAATTGAGTACATGGGTTTTGCAAATTGTTGACTCAAACAAATGACTAACAACAACAAATAAAACATCGAGGCAAAATTTTCCTTCCACTCGAAGAAAATGTCATTTTTAATTATAGTCTTGGTTAGTGCATCTGGGAATGCATTACATCACTCACCGCACTATGATCTAAGCCTAACACTAAGAAGATTGCACATTGTTTATTTAAATAACTATTATTTTCATTCATAATGTTTATTAATAAAAATGACATGAAAAACTGTAATCATTTTAGCCACACGTTGTACAGTCAGGGAATAAAGTCGCTGAACAATTCAGAACAGAACAGAAGAAACGTCTCTCGTCTATTCTGTGGTACCAGGAGTGCGATTTTTATATACTTACCACTTAATATTGTTATTGTTAAGGTTTAAGCGAGCACTACACATTGAAATGAAACACTTTTTACGGATTAACTCGCGTTTAATTTGACCACATTACATAGTTTTTTAGTTTCCTGACGTTTGTCCGTGGTCACAGGGAGACTGAGGTGTTGGTCGTCTCATAGTAACAAGTTATTTGCCTACCGTCAATCATTTTCATATTTAACTGTGTGCGTTCAGGTTTACACAATACGAGCTAACAATATTTTTAGGTCTGGCAATGTGTTGCTGTTGGGGCTGGGATTTGATGACCTGTATGATGGGGTGCCAGGCAGGTGGTACCATCCATCCATCCTTAGGAATCCTGACCATAGTTTGAGCCATACTGTGTATCGTAAAGTAACCCATACAGATAGATACAGTCACGAGCAAAAATATGTAAACAATTGTAACGCTTAATACAATGGAATAAGAGTCAAAGTGTATTGTATACATATTGGTGCTCGTGACTGTACCTAAACGGTGACTCTCACCACCATCCTAGACAGTTGGCTACTGTAGGGAAATCTTTGTTTCATAGAGCACTTCGGCATATGTGACAACCAACACCTGGCTGCTGTACTTCAGCAGGTCAAGCATGTACTAAACAAACTGCAAGTACCGCGACTTCGTCACAGAAAATGCAATAAACCGACCACAGCCGAGCGCCAACCTGATAGCAGGTTGGCGCTCGACTGTGGTTTTTTTTATAATAGAAGGAGGCAAACGAGCAGGCGGGTCACCTGATGGAGAGTAATCTTCGCCGCCCATGGACAACCGCAACACCAGAGGTATCGCAGATGCGTTGCCGGCCTTTAAGGAAGGAATAGGGTTAAGGAAGGAATAGGAATTGTAAGGGAGGGGGGGAGGGGACTCCGGAACTCTCACTGGCCAGACGAAAGACAACAGCACCAAGTGCCATTATTTCACGCCGGACATTAGTGGTTGATTGTGAAGTATAGACTTCCATATTTCAAAGGTGTCACGAACAAGATTGGTTACATCTTGAAGCGAGCTTCAATCAATACTTGCTTCAAGCCGCCAAAGAAGATAAACCAATGTTTACGACCTGTCAAGTGCAATATACCCCTTCAAGATGCAGACGTGTACAAACTGGACTGCGACTGTGGGCTCTCATACATCGGGCAAACAAAGAGAAGTGTAGGAACCCGCGTAAATGAACACATTGCCGACGTCAAGCATAGGCGCGAAAATAAGTCTACAGTGTGCGAACATGCTCTCGAGGGACCCAACCATTACATCAGATTTGACAAACCTCAAATACTCGCCAAAGAACAACGATTCATTAATTCCTAGGATGATACCCGAGGCTATTGAAATTAAAAAACATCGAAATTTCAATAGAGAGGATGGTTGGAATTTACCACCTGCCTGGGACCCCATCATACAGGTCATCATATCCCAGCCCCAACAGCAACACATTGAAAGACCTAAAAATATTGTAAGCTCGTATTATGTAAACCTGAACGCACCCGGTTAAATATAAAAAGGATTGAAGGCAGGCAAATAACTTGTAACTATGAGACGACCAACACCTCAGTGTCCCTGTGACCACGGACCCTGTAAAGGTTCCGAAACGTTATCATTCTCCACTTTTCTTCCCAAAAAACGATAAATTACCTATAAGTTTTAGCCGTTTGTGTCGCTAGGGGAGACACTTGCCCGCCATTTTTGTCTCGTACCAGGATACGTTTGTTTACACAGAATTCTATCGCCACGGCTTATATTTCGGTTCGACGCGATTCTGTTTTGGCGTGCAGTGGTACTGGGGGTAGCGATGCGCATTTGTCTGGCACAGACTATAGCTCGTTAGATTAGTTTTAAGTCTTAACTACAAGTAAGTAACTGTTTTTTTTAAATTATTTTTAGTATTGACGTCAATAAGTGCTTGTAAAGGTTTACATTGAATAAATAATTTGACTTTGACTTTGACGTCAGGAAACTAAAAAACTATGTAATGTAGTCAAATTAAACACGAGTTAATCCGAAAAAAGTGTTTCATACCCCTTTATGTCAAAAAATGCACTACAAAAAGATTATACACAATATTACATAAATATTATATTTTTTAGGCCTTAATAACCCACCACTGGCCCAATGCGGGTTGGTGGGTTTTAACGACTGCCATCTTACGACAACAACCGGGACCAACGGCATTACATACTTTTCGAAGCACGGAGTAGGCTGGATT
Organism: Scoparia ambigualis; assembly: GCA_963921215.1. Lineage (NCBI taxonomy): Eukaryota > Metazoa > Arthropoda > Insecta > Lepidoptera > Crambidae > Scoparia > Scoparia ambigualis. The sequence continues at coordinate 19,674,276 of OY992526.1, forward strand.
CGACCAACTGGAATAAGACTTACTCCGAGATTAGTCTATACAAATTCGGCGTTTAATTTAGGTATAAGACCTTATTCCAATTTAGTCCAATTCACCCATAATGCTCTAAGATACATACATACATAATAATAACGACTATTATCCTCGAAGGGTTAATCAGAGACTAGGCAATGAGGACAGCAAAAGCAGTCCTTTGCCATAGTCCACTTTTCACCAAAAAGCGACTGCATATTTGCTTAGCATGACAGGTGGTGAGCCCATCGCCGCTCTATGCTGTTAGATGAATGTGCAGTATTTAATCCGTAATTAGTCGCCTTTTACGACACCCAAGAGAAGAGAGGGGGTGGTAGTATTCTTTCACCGCTACGCGACAAGGAGTAGCGATTAGAGGTATTTTAACTTAGACACCTATCCAGTAATCTTGCGAAAATTGCTTAACTTGCAAGATCGCAAAACCAAACGCCTTAACTTTTACGCCCTCGAAGTCCGTTTAGTGAGACGTGTATAGGCTATTAATATACTTTATAGGCTATTAGTTTATTTTTTAGTTTTATGTTATTATTGTATGTATGTTAGTCTATAAGGTATTTATGTTGCCATGAGCCATTGTAGCCTGAAATAAATACAATTAAAAAAATTATTAAAAAATATATCATATTACTAGATTACCATCGATCATAATACCGGTAACTATATAAGGTGACTGCTAGAAACCGCAAGAAACTTCAAGGGCTGGTCAGGTCAAGTGTTTTAAACGTAGGTACCTACTTATCGCCCAGCTGACGCGAACGGGTCAACATACGGTCGGCCGGCCGTTGCCCGCGCGTTGTAAATAATCGTTTTTCATTTTATTTTTCTTATGTAATTAATTGCTTTAAAATAAATTAGATGGGTACTCAAAGACTATCCAATTAAAATTCACAAAATTAATTATTTAATTAAAAATGAAAAAAACTAATTCCTTTTTTGTCAGTTTTGTCATGTTTACAACACTTGACCTGATCAGCCCTTGAAGTTTCTTGCGGTTTCTAGCAGTCACCTTATATATAGACATCACAGTGCGATAATTATTAATATAATCACCGGTACAAAATTCACACCCCCGGCCATTAACAACTGCCTGTTAGATAGTTTAGTTTAACTTTTTTATTTATTAGATTTACTTACATTTGGTCACATTATTTCTTTACAAATAAATAGTAGTCGAATTTTGAAATAACAAAGTGCTAAATCGTTCAGCGACTTTTGTCGAGCAGCAAACCTGATTGGGTAATACATTTTAACTACTTCAAACTCAACAAAGTCTTTGTCTTTGACACTGGCAAAAGCTGAACTGATTTGCCATTTAAAATAATTATAACATTTATATAATTCAGATTATGTGCTTTTCTTCATGTGGGAAGGCCTGTGCCCAGCAGTGGGACGTCTATAGGCTTACATATTATTAATCATTTATTTCAGATAAATAACATTATTATTTAATTTGTATAATTGTTCTGTTAGTAGTAAAACCTAACCTAAAACCTATGTTAAATATAAATCTAAAATAAGGTACCCTACAATGTACGATCCCTTCACCTGACCGTTTAAAAAGATCGCACACTGTGCGGCACTGGCACGTGTAGTGATTTCCAGTGCTTCAAAAAAGGGCCATCCATACGGTCTGCGACCACAGCTAGCTTACATACAGTTGAACGGCTCGTACCGAAAACAATGTATGAAACCTTTATTTTTAAATAAATAATTTAATAATCTATTTTTTATTATTTATTAACGCCATGAACTACTCACGTCACTTACATAGTCACCTACCCGACTTACTAAACCATATGACATTTTAAATTATTTTTATGTAATAAAAAGTTCGATAACTCTTGTTGTAATACGTTTAATCACACGACAAATAATTAAGAACACAAACTGAAACTATTATTATTAAATTAAATAACAATTAAATCTAATTAATTGAATAACGTAAATGTAGGAGGTATCACTATAGTTTATAAAAATAAAAATAAATATTTGGTAGGTTATCCATTGTTTGCAGTTACCGCACTGGATCGACGAGGCATCGAAGCTATTAGAGTTTGGCATGTTTCAATAGAAATGGCGTTCCACGATTCCACAAACGCATTGTAGCCGTAGTTCATTAAGATTACTTGTTCGTTTTTTAGCGGTTCACTTGACGCCACAAATAAAGTCGACGTTTCACAATGTCGTTAATTTTTCAAGAGCATTTTGCTAGTTTGTCCTTCTGATACGAACGAAGGGTCAATTTGAGAGTGTAATATAAGTAGCTTCAATAATTTATTTTAATGTGAGTGAGAAATGACATCACACACAGTTTGATAATATCTCATTACTTTTCCATGAAAAGAAGTTAAGTTTCTTTACATTACAATACTGTGTAGGCAGCGCAACCCGTAACGGTGGTGGGTGTGGTTCGGTTAATTTATACACTTCTGGACACATCTATTGGCCCACCTTAGAGTTTAGGGTTCTATGGCCCCTACTTAAATATGATTGCTAGATTGAACAAAACCTATTGATGCAGTTTTAAACCTGATACATTTTACCATCTTTTTCGATCGTATTGTTTTAAATTTGAATTCAGAATACCACACGACATGGAGCTACGCCTAACAAGTTGGGTATGCGCCTTGATGAAGGCAGTTGATTTTTAAATAAAAAACATGATTTATCAAATAAAGGTTTAATATAATAACGCGTGTTGCCTCCATGGGCATCTACGACAGCTCTCATACGATTAGGCATAGAGTTTATCAACCGCTCTATAAAATTTTGAGGGATCATCTCCCATTCCTCTTCTATGGCAGTTTTCAACTCCTGCATCGTCTGGGCAACTGGCTGACGAGCCCTAACACGTCTTTTTAGCTCGTCCCACATGTGCTCAATCGGGTTCATGTTTGGGCTTCTGGCTGGCCAGTCCATAACTGTGATGTTCACATCCCGAAGATATTCCCTGACGATGGCGGCCGTATGGGGTCTTGCATTATCATGCATAAAAAGGAAATTTGATTCAAGATTCAAGATTCAAGATTCAATATCATTTATTCAGGTTAGGCCATGTTTAGATTACAGCACTTATGAATGTCATTATGCCATCGGTTCGTAAGTCTAACTATGGGGCGGGAGCCTTGTACTGAGAAGAACCGGCAAGAAACTCAGCAAGGGCATTTCTTTTCCCCCTTTCTTTTACAGCGTCAATTAGAGTTGAAAAATGCCCTCCCTATCAAAGAAGGGCACTTTCCATTACAATAATAAAAACATAAAACAACTACAAGGACATAAAAATAAAAAATATATTAATAAAAATAAAAAGTTCAGGTATTCATCAATATAAAATAATCAATGTAATCAATGTCTTACAGTACAGAAAAATAAAAGTAAGACTACAACTACTAATATACTAATAATAAAAATAAGTTAGCAAGAGCAGACCAGCCTCCACAGGCGGCACCCGTTCACGAGTATGACATGTGAATCAGCCATCGCTTCGCTCAACCATGTTTTAGGGAACGTAACGACCCGACGCACATGCCACCACCGCAGAGACACTTTGAGAGAGCATGACACACTCGAGCAACTCCAATGAAGCAAGCAAGAAAACATTTAGGCAACGCAACAAATTGAGTAGGTACCTATTGTCTGTAAGACACTGCTGATAAAAGACTATCATACCTGGGTAAAATGAGTTAGTTACAAAGAAAATGGACTTTAAAATATAATGTGATTATTTTATCATTACCAGGCTGTTTTGTCTTCTTAATATTCCTTAACTGTATAATAAACCTTTCTTAAGTAAACAAGATTTTACATGATTTTTAAACTTATCTAAAGGTAATTCTAGTACAGTACTTGGTATTTTATTATAATAGTGTATACCTTGCCCCAAGAAAAAGCCGAGAACCTTCTGTAACCTGAACAGGGGCATCATAAGTTTTGACTTATTTCTAGTATTGAAATTGTGTACGTCACCGTGTTTAGTGAATGAGTTAATATTGCAACGCACAAAAACTATACAATTATAAATATATTGAGATGCAGCTGTAAGAACACCAACTTCTTTAAAAATTTCTCTTAGAGAAGTTCGTGAGCTTAGTCTATAGATGGTTCTTATTGCCCGTTTCTGTAAAATGAATATAGTTTCAACATCAGCCGCTGTTCCCCACAGTAGGGCGCCATATGACATGACACTGTGAAAATAACTAAAGTAAACCGTTTTAGCAGTTTCAACGTCGGTTAATTGCTTAATTTTTCTAATAGCGTAAGCAGCAGAACTCAGTTTGCCGGCCAATTTCGATATATGAGGATTCCATTGAAGTTTTGAGTCAAGGGTTATCCCTAGAAAAACAGTCGAGTCTACCAAATCTAATTTATCACCGTTTATCCTCACATCAGTTTGTTCGGTCTTAACATTTGGTAGTGTAAAATTAATATATTTGTTTTTTTAACATTTAGCTGTAAATTATTAACAGTAAACCAACTAAGTACCTGTGAGAGAGCATTGTTAACATCGTCATAATTTTTCTTAGACCTAGTCACATTAAAAATGAGTGAAGTATCATCTGCAAACAATACAATATCACAGAAGTTTTCTACAAAGAATGGCAGGTCATTAATATATATCAAAAATAAGAAAGGCCCTAGGATTGACCCTTGTGGAACTCCCATTTTTACATGAGAACCAGACGACTTAGTTCCATTGATATCGACAGTTTGTGTTCTAGAACTGAGATAAGACTTTATCAAATCAAGCGCAAAACCTTTGAGACCATAGTAATTTAACTTCACCACCAATGTCCGGTGCTCAACGCAATCGAAAGCCTTGGACAGGTCGCAGAAAACTCCAAGAGCGTTATGAGACTCCTCCCAGACATCAAATATATGTTTTACTAGAGCAACACCTGCATCAGTAGTGGAACGACCCTTAGTACAACCGAATTGCTTACTATGTAAAAGATTATTTAAATTAAAGTATTCCACTAACTGTTCGAGAATATGGGCCCACATGGTCCACGTATGGCATCACGTGAGGTTCTAAGCACTCACGAATGTACCTTTCAGCATTTAATGTTGGCAGCCGTGGTCCCGTAATAACCTCAAGTTAAGTTTTGCCGCTCGCGGATATACCGCCCCAGACAGTCCATGAGCCATCGCCATAAGCAACCCTCTCTTCAAAGCAGCATTGTGCAAAACGCTCTCCCTTACGTCGGTAGACCTTCTTTCTTCCATCATTGCCATGTAACGCAATTTTAGACTCATCAGAAAAGAGTACACGGCTCTAATGCTGCTGAGTCCAATTTAAATGAGTGCGCGCGAAATGAAGACGCGCTGTTTGGTGGGCTCGCGTTAGTTTGGGGCGATAGCTGGCTTGTGTGGTACCATATCGCGTTCTTTTAACCTTCTCCGATTAGTTCGAGCGCTCACAGAAACTCCGTGGAAGTCGCGAAGTTGGTTTTGTATATCAATGGAGGTAAGGTGACGATTTCTCAAGCTGGTCGTCACGATGAATCGATCCTGCCTTTCAGTTGTGACCGGGATCGTGGCCTTCCTTGGCGACGAACAAAGCCGCCAGTCTCTAGGTACCTCCGATAAACATTTCGGACCGCAGATCGACTTAAATTAAGTTGAGCACTCACATTTCTTTGGCCGTGTCCGGCCTGGATAAGTGCCACAGCTTGGGCGGCGACTTCGGGCGAAGTATCCGTAAATTATTGATAGAACCTCACCTTAATGTTAAGAATAAGTAATGTTTGTTGCAAAACCAAAGAGAAAAATCACACTTTCAAGAATTAAATTCAAGTAAACGAATAAAATCAAGTTTTCTTAGAATTCGATTGTTTGATATTAACGAACAGGCTCCAAATTGTCTTTTGTTTCTTTAAATTCTGTGTTCGAAATAAAAAAAAATACTATTGAATAAAATTATGAATGTGCCTGGTTCAAAACTGTATAAAAACTTTTTGCTCGACCTAATATAAATTTTTAGCTAGGACTAAACGAAACTGAAAATGCAAGGTGGGCCAATAGATGTGTCCAGAAGATGGGCTATCTAACACTGCAAGATTTTTTTAAATCAGACCAGTAGTTCCTGACATTAGCGCGTTCAAGCAAACAAACTCTTCAGGTTTATAATAATTATTTAATTAAAAAATGTGAAGCTTTTCACAATTGTTTCGGTTATCACAAATTTCTGAAGTAGAGTGGGAGTCAAGGAACTTGTAGACTTACCGGCAATCTGTATAATCCGGTATTCTATACAATACCTAGGCAATGTATAGAATACCTAAAACGTGTAGGTAATGTATGAAATATATTTATTTCATACTTTGCCTACGTATTCTATACAATACCGAATGCGCATCCGGTAATGTGTGTAAATGCAGTAGACAGTAGTTTTTTATACTTGTTACGTACCTAAGTACCTACTTGTAAGAAAATTACATTGTGTTACTTATAGTATGGAAAAGAATTTTTAGTTGCACTTTATTTTTAAAGTGATTTTACTGTAGTTACAGAAAGATACTACTTAGGTGCTTTTTTGAAAAGTATCTAAAAGAATAATTCATTGATTATTTAAAAGTTTATTATGACTAAAAAGTTTTCATGTCTTAAATGTCTAATATTTTCTTGCATACGACCTAGTAACATAAGATTAAATAAATCTTTTTGAGTGAAGTGATTCTTTTATTCTTCTGAAAAAAAATATCTACCCTTTTTATAAAGATTATTTTTAAGAAGCATTCTAATTGCTAATTTTATTAAAGTTCTTTTTAACTATAATTTTGTCATTTTATAGGTAGGCTGCTGATTAACATTGATAAATATAGAAGAAAAGCTATTTATTTTACACATTGCCGGTGGACCAGCAGGTACTCTATACAATCCCTAGGAATTTTATACATTACCTAGGTAAAGTATGTAATGGACAACAATATGCTTAATATTTCATACATTGCCTGGACGCCCCAGGTATTCTATACATTGCCTAGGTATTGTATAGAATACCTGAATTATACAGATTGCCGGTAACATATATAGTCTTTGATTTATATTCACGACTGAACAGTCGAGACTCGAGAGATAGATAGCCAGACATACTATTCTACAGACTTTAGACCACACAATACCTGCTGTAGAGCTGAGTAACATTTTTCCTTTAAAAGGGGGGGACGGCGCGTACGCAGTCCCCACTACCAAAAATAACGCGTCCGAGTTATCCACATTAGGGATAATCGCAGGGGTCAACCCCACCGCAGTGCAATGGAGGAGCCTCGCCCTGGGGGAACCGCCTTAGTGATCACGGTGTCCCCTACGCCAGGTAAGTATGATTTCACAAACGAACGCCGGGGTAGTCTATCAACGAGAAAAAATCTCTATACCGCGATGCAGAAAACGTACCAAACAGTACAGTGCCATCTATGCTGAGAGCGACGTACTAGCTTTATACCTACAATGGGCATATACCTTTACGTTGCATCAGTTGTGTGATTGTGTCCATGCTTTGCCTTTGTTGAATGTTGTTTAAATTTATGAAGAATGAAAGAAACATAAAAATAATAAAAATAGAGATTTGTCAGATAAAAACGATCAATTAAAAATTTACAAAATAGGTAGTCACGGAAACTATTTAGAAAAGAGGGCTGCCCGCTCCATTTCTTTGAAACGAAATTTCGGCCGGTTTTTGTTTGCTATTCACAGCGGTGTCTATTCCTTCCGAAATTTCGTTCATACAAAATAGGTTTGGCATTTAGATTATTAATTTTTAGAAATTTGTTTGAAAAATAATGGAAAGCGCTTTAGGTATGGCAAACGAAAGTCGGCCGAAATTTCGTTTCGGAGAAAGAGAGTAGGCCTTCGAGTTCGGTACTAAAGATTTTTAAACATTATCCTCTTCTTAAGTCCTTAAATTCTTCGTTTTAAAAAACAAAAGCCTAAATAAATTAACTTTATGAAAAATAACAATGTAGCGCCATCTCTACTCAGAGTAAGGTACTATTTGTTAGGTACCTAAACTTTGGCGTCACTTGTGTTAATTTGTCTGATAGCGTAAGTACAAGCGCCGAAGTTGTTTCAGAGGACCATCGTTATTATTAATAGCCCACATACATAAACCAGTCGAATAGCAACCAATATTTTTATGGAATTTAAGGGCACTTGTACAATTTTAACATGAAAAAATGTTGTGAACTCCCTAATATTAGTAATTATAATATTTTTATACTTTTTAAAACTTTCAATTCGTTTTGCATTTTGGATGTCTTTTTCTATTATTCATGCTATCATTCTATATTATCATTGTATTTGTATTACACAAGTTATCCAACGGAATTGGAAGTTTTAACTAATACTGTCGAGCAAAAGCGCATTAGAATATTTGAACAAATGTTTGTATGGCAAAAGAGGGCTGACTACGGCTTACACTATCCTTAAATTATATGAAGAGCTTGAGCAGAATAACATTGATTTTAGAGAGCCATTGAAGAAGGACAACCACTATGTACACTACCAACTTTTACTGATAGATACAAGATACTTTCATAGATACAAACCTAAATGTTATACAAAGTGGAAAAATACTTTGATGAAAGATCTCTAAGCAAAGGCATCTGGTACGAGAGCATACAAAGTGAACCCCCTCATATACCTTGGTTTGCAGTCAGGGAACTTAATAGACAGCGAATTGTTACTGCATACAGACTGCGATCCGGACATTATCCGACAAAATCGTTTGCACATATGATGAGGAAAGTAGATTCACCATACTGTGATCAATGTGGAAAAGTTGACGATTTGCAACATATTTTATGGATTGTGTCCGTTTAGCTTCTAAGAGGCAGCAGTTAGTTAGCAATCTGAAACTTAATAAAATAGATATAGAATGTTCCACGAAATTTTGTCAGATCCAACTTCAGTAGCAACAAAGGCCTTATACTCTGTGTTTCAAGAATATTATTTTAGTTTTTTAAGCACGATTGGATTGACATCGTCAACTTTTGACAAAAATCCCAAAAAAAAACAAAGAGAAAAAAAAACTAATACTGTTGATTTAAGAATGCCAATTCAATCTCATTTAAACTTTTCATGTATCTATTTCTAGTATACAATACTTAGAAAATACCTTAGAAGTGTCATTTTATGATAGGGACAGCATTTTTCATATTCTGGCGCTGTTAAAAGGTGTAATGAATAAAAATAACAGACTCGTAAACAGCGACTAACGGACTTATTTTTAATCGTATAATAATATGAAATAGGCGAAGGAGAAATAAACATTCTGTCAAAAAAGTTTCGGGAACGGATGATTTGTTTATGATTCCAAATTATTATTTTTGTTTTTTTGTTGTTAGATTGGCACAACCGTTATCCATTTTGGATCTGTTATTAATTTAGATTAAACACAGTGCTGTTTTAGTTATTTTATATCTAGTGTGTATCGCGAATTTTATAATGGATAAAAACATCGAACAAAGACTTTGTCATAAATTAAGCGTTCGCCAATGAAATTTTGTGTTCGGAGTCACTGTTGCAGAAGGCTTACAGTGATTCGACTTTATCAAAAACACGTGCTTATGAATGGTACAAAGCGTTCAAAAGCGGTCGAGATGTGATGGAAGATTTGCTTTGCTCCGGTAGGCCATCAACGTCTTCAACTGAAAAGTGAAGGAAATTGTGACTGAAAACCCTCATTCAAGTTTGAGAGAGATAGCCGCTGAACTTTCAGTGTCTCACGAGTCGATCTGTACCATTTTAAATAATTACTAGGGAATGAAACATGTTGCCGCTCGGCTAGTCCCAAACGCCTTGCATTTTCTCCAAAAACTCAATCGCATAAGAGTCGCTGAGGACGTGCTAGAATGAGTCAATTCCGACCCAACATTCTTGCAACGCATTGTTACTGGTGACAGGACGTGGGCTTACGAATTTGACATGCAAACTAGTCAACAAGCTTCAGAGTGGTGCCTTCCGTCTGAACCGAAACCGAAATAACCATGCCAAAATCGATCAATAGTCAAAGTCATTTTCTTTGACTATCACGGTGTTGTGCACTCGAAATTCTTGCCGGAAGGTCAAACGGTAAATGGAGAATATTGTTTAGCGTTATGCGGCGTTAAAGACAGCAAATTTGACGAAAAAGACCTAATTTGTGGAAAGAAAATTCTTGGATTTTGCACCACGATAACGCGCCTTCACACAAGGCCATCATTGTGGACGAATTTTTGACCAAAAACTCAACAAATACCATCGAGCAACCTTATTCATCAGATATGGCTCCAGCCGACTTCTTTCTATTTCCTAAACTCAAATTACTATTTCGTGGCACCCGTTTTCATTCGGTAGAAGACATGAAGCAGAATTCGCGGCGAGAACTGACCTCAAATCAGTTTAAAAATTGTTTTGATGATTGGATTATTCGTTGACGTAAGTGTATCGTTTCTGACGGAGCATACTTTAAAGGCGATTAAATAAATTTGGATGAATAACTAACATTTTGTGTATTATTGATCTTTTTCCGATACTTTCTTGACAGAGTAGTACATGTCAAAATTACTTAATACTAAATGTTATAAAATTTAAATTCCAATTATAAGTGAATTCTGAATTCTAAGTCAATGTCCAGATCTCAGAGCCAATTGTTGAAGTCAGGTGGTAGCTCATTCATATCACTTCTAGGTCCTGGATACGCGCGAATAGGGCATCGCTGCACGATGTGTTCCATAGTCTGAGCCTCCTCACCGCAGTCGCAGATTGGGCTATCTGACCATCCCTATTTGTGCCGACAGGCGTTGCAACGACCGTGCCCTGTTTTTAATCGGTTGAGAGAGCACCATAATTTACGCGGCAAATCAAAGCCCTTTGGTTCAGATTGCGGGTTGGTAACTAGCGAGGCCATTATTAAAGTGAAAACTATGATACCTGGGTCTTGCTAGTACTGGGAATTAGACGTCAGGAACCGAAGAACTCTGATAGCTTAGTAAGGTCAGTTGTAAGTATCTCCTCGCCAATGTTTTTAGATCTACTTTGGGCAACGAGTGCGATGTCATCCGCGTATATGGTTTTTTTTTTTTTTTGTTTTATTTAAGAAATAAACAATTATTTATACGATGTCATCCGCGTATATGATTTTTTTTTATTTTTTTATTTTGTTTTATTTAAGAATCAAACAATTATTTATACATTTACTTAAAGAATAACAAACAAATTTTACATATAAATCTCTTAAGTTTGCACCAATAGTAAATATTTAACAGCTATATAAATTTACGGACAAAGAGGAGTAAGTACAGACTTAACAACTAGAATGAACTTAATACAAAAAAAAAGAATCCAAACAGTTACAAATTAAATTAATAAATTCACTTGCTTCTTCTTAGCAGCTGAGGTTTCGGGTAGGTCGTGAATGTAAAGGTTAAACCGTTTTGGAGCTAGCACAGACCCTTGAGGTAGCCCGTTGTTCAGTTTACGTCTGAGACTCTTAGCGTTGCCGAGATATACCTTGAATTCCCTTTCGCTCAGCATACTTATTATGAGATCGACGATTTCCTTGCTGATTATGGTCAGCAGTTTTTTGACAAGGCCATGCTTCCACACTTCAATCCTACTACTACGCAGTAGGACCTACGCAGAAAGCCTTGTGCAAGGTTCGTCCAGGTATCCTCCATCTTACCCCATTAACACCGATAGGTTCTAAATATAAATAATAAAAAGATAAGTAATAACTAAGTAATTTATTTGTAATTTGTGCAAATTACAATTTACATGAGTACTTCAATACTAAATCTGATAGCATAACTTTTTCAGATAAGTTTTACATAGTCAAATTTTTGTTATAAATTAAATCAAAATGGTGATATTACTTCAACACAGTGTATAACTGTAATCTGCCTTTGCAAGACTATAGATGACTTTGACGCTTTTGCCTTTATGTTTTTATAGCAACAGTGTCTAACCAAACCTCTCAGAATTTACATTCTTATAGAGATCTGAATGAAAACCATTTTACAATATTTTAAACATTCAGTTAATATAAGACTGCTTTATAGATTCGTAATATTTGAATACAACAGCCGCCCGGATTGCGTAGAACGCGGGTTCGATTCCCGCCTGAGGCAGACATTTTTCATTATGTTTGAGTATATATAAGCGTTTTTTAACGCAAATAATCAAATATTACGAATGAACTAGATTACCTTCAATTTTTTTTACTGGGCCCACACCCTAACCATAGAAACATCCCCAAACTTTAATTTTTCCTCCTCCATGCTTTACTTGTTTTGTGGTGTATTTATTATTCAACGCTGGCTTTGCCGGACGTCGCACATACAGTTTACCATCAGATCTCAGTCTATTTATCTTTGACGACTTAGCGAAATCCAGTCTCGCTCGTCGGTGCTGCCTGTTGCCTGTTGACGAGCGGTACTTTCCGTGCGATTCTTCCAAATAATTTTGCATCTTTTAATCGTCTACGAATTGTACGTGTACATGCGGATACTCCTTGCCTGCTAAATTTTTCTTCTTATCGTTTCTGAGGCCTTAAAGGGATCAGCATTTGCTGCCCAAACAAACATAGAATCCTCTCGAGATGTGGTTTTCCGAGATTTAGGTTTTCAAGATTTATTTATTTTTTATTGGATTATTGGATTTGGTTTATTTGATTGGATTTTTTTTTTATTTAAGATACGTTATTGCTAGTGTGAAATTTGTTAAAGTGATTGACCGCGTTAAAAACTTTAGTTTTTGAACATTTTATATGATCAGCAATCTTTTTGTAAGACCAACCACGTTCATAAAGTGCAATTATAATTTTTCTTGTCGCTGAATCGCAACTTTTTAACCGACTTCAAAAAAAGGAGGAGGTTCTCAATTCGGTTGTATGTTTTTTTTTTTTGCTTTCCCATGTTTTGTAATAAATAATTGTAGACTTAAAAAATGGCGCCAGAACACTCCCGAATTAAAGCATAAAAAATTATGTTTTAATAAATTTTGAATTATGAACCATTTTAAAACAAAATGTTATTTATTGCGTTCCTAATTGTTTGTCCAGCGGCCAGTACATTGCAAAAATATGTCTTGTTTGTTTATTGTCTCGAAACATGATAAAAGTTTATTTGATTTGTATAAAATAGTTGGAACTTTAGTCATGAGAGTACATTTTTATGTGGTGAAAAGTAATTGATAATAAATCAGTGCAAAGTTATTTGAACTAGATTTCATAAAATTGAATTGAATATTTAGTACTACCCGTTCCTAATTAGGTATATGATCACAACTGTATTATATAACAAATAAAACGATTAAGTTCGTCTTTGTACAAAGAAGTCATAAATAAAAAAAACTTAATTTAGATGTGATACATAAAATGCGTTTTTAACGAGTTATTCTTTCAGAGGTTTCAGCAATAGTCTCCGGAAGTAACGTGTTTAGGTGAACTGCTATACTTATACTTAATTTTTTTTTTTTACCTTTTTTATTTTTTAAATCAAAAATAACGTAATTTTGCTACGTTTTAGCCCATAGGTAGGTAAGTATGGTGCATATACTTTTATATTAAATAACACGGGAATATTCATCTGAAGTACCATAGTAGATTCTTACACAACACACACACCCATACAATACGATGAATTTAATGCACTTGAATGTACTATAAAGCATAGTCAAGTCCTTTTACCTAACATGACGATTTTTATTATAAGATATTCTACTTACATGACTATATCAGATTTCAGACGTTTTACTATACAGAGTGGAAAAAAAAGACCGTGGTTGGAGGAAAAGTAGAAGGTACCCTTAATATTGATGACGGCAAATTTTACTGAAGGGAAACATTCCTTTATTTTCAAAAAGAATTATAACTGCATTTAAAGATTTTTGAAAAATCACTAGCTTGAGCCGGGAATCAAACCGGTGTAATGTGAAAATAAAACAACAATATTTTATGATACCAACCGAAAGAGTTATTCATAAGGATCTATTTCTTTTAAACAACATAAATTACGCCGTTTTACTGATGGAGGCATTGACCCTATGTAGACTGATTAACATGTCGCTGTTATGCAACCATCGGCATTTTCCTTGATGGACCAGTAGTGATATTATTAGAAAGTCTGGCTCAAAAATCAATACAACCACGCCCACTTCGCTCGCTGCTTTACTTCGTTCCGCGGTTGTGTTATGGTGAATAAGATTTTCTTTAATTTAAGCAAAGAAATTGATCCTTATTATGAATGACTCTTTCGGTTGGTATCATAAAATACAGGATGTTTTTTTTCACATTTCACTGGTTCGATTAACCGGCTCAAGCAAGTCATTTTTCAAAATCTTTTAATACAGTTTTAATTATTTAAAGGAATGCTTATTTACAGTAAAATTTGGCATCATCAATATTAAGGGTACTTTTCCTCCAACCACGGTCTTTTTTTTCCCACATTGTACTTGTCTTATTGTCGGTGGCTTCTTGTATGTCGTTAATGCCTCATGGGCATTTTGCTAGTTTGTCCTTCTGATACGGAGGGTCAATTTGAAAGTGTAATAAAAAATAGCTTCATTAATTTATTTTCACATCACCTGCTCGACAATGTCAAATTACATGTCATGCAAATCTAACCTAAAGTAAAGACCTGAGGTATAGCAGGGCACTAATATTGTACTGAATTTCATTATGGCCCGCTGGTCATTAATGTGATTTGAATTTGGAACATAAAGTAGAAAGGTACATACTAATTCCAAGCATTCAACTAAAAATAAATTGTTCGAAAATCGAACTGGCCACCACTGATTAAAAATAAAAGAAAAATAGAACACTTTATAAGAGGCGCGAATACTGAAAATTGCTTTGTTACAATATTGCTTTTTATTGTCTCGTAGATGGTGAGAAAAGTAGAGTATTCTCCTCAGGGATAAAGGTGCCTTTGTCTTGGGCGACCTTAAATCCCACGCTGCGCTCAGGATTCTTGTCTTAACTCTAAACTTCCTCGCTGAGAATCCTTCGTTTTGCTCGGGATTCAATACGGGGCGCCTGCTATATAAGACACGGCACTACTTTATCCTCTTGGTGCATAATCTACTACTTAATGTGAGTGAGAAATGACATCACACACAGCTAGTTATTTTTGTATCATTACTTTTCCTTGAAAAAAAGTTTAGTTTCAATACAATATTGCGCAAAAACGGGAAACGGATAGAACGTTCCGAAAGGCGGTGATGTTGTTAATTTAATTTCTTCTACAGTCAAGAAAAGAAAAAGTAAACCAAATTAACCAACAAGCAAGACAAAGTAATAACTATTATTCTACATTCATACAGAGCACAGACTTCAGAACTAGTTAATGATATTTTTTCATTTAAAGGGGGGGACGGCGCGTACGCAGTCCCCACTACCAAAAATAACGCGTCCGAGTTATCCACATTAGGCTTGTTGAAAAAATATCGATACATCGATATATCGATATTTTTTGTTCGATATATCGATATTTTTGGGCGATATTGTTTTTCCCGATATATCGATACATCGATACAAAATAACCAATATCGAAATTCGTATCAAAATCGATATATTTTTTAATATTATCATTTCATCACGATCTAAATAAATTCGCTAGAACTCAAAGCCGTAAAAGATTTAAAAAAAGATATAGTCGTGCTGGATTCCATTAATCTAATCTGTGGTAGTGAGTGCGTAACTGTCACTGTCAGTGCATTGCTTCAATCAAGTCATGTCATGTGTGCTGCGTCTACGCAACGGAAATATTTAACACCTATGTCTTCCTTCGTGCCGTCAGAGAGAGTGGCTTCTGCCGTAAATCTGGCGGTTACTAACAACAGGAGCCGGCTGACGGCGAAACACGTCAAAAATAGAGTTTTTTTACTCTCACTGCGGGACAAATAATGGCTTGACTGATTGATTCCTTGGTTTTAAGTGCAATTTTCATGAATAAAATATTAATTTAAAATAAAAAATATATTTTTATTACCGGGCTAGGCTGACTTAAATTAATTTTTTAATCGACTTTAAAAAAAAACAGGTTCTTTTTTTTTAAAGTTGGTTAAAAATTTGACCGATATATCGATATTTTTTTCGCGATATATCGTGGTCGATATTGATATTTTTTTAAATATCGATATATCGATATTTTATTTTATTTCCGACATCCCTAATCCACATTAGGGATAATCGCAGGGGTCAACCCCACCGCAGTGCAATGGAGGAGCCTCGCCCTGGGGGAACCGCCTTCGTGATCACGGTGTCCCCTACGCCAGGTAAGTATGATTTCACAAACGAACGCCGGGGTAGTCTATCCTCGAGAAAAAATCTCTATACCGCGATGCAGAAAACGTACCAAACAGTACAGTGCCATCTATGCTGAGAGCGACGTACTAGCTTTATACCTACAATGGGCATATACCTTTACGTTGCATCAGTTGTGTGATTGTGTCCATGCTTTGCCTTTGTTAATGAATGTTGTTTAAATCTATGAAGAATGAAAGAAACATAAAATTAAGAAAAATAGAGATTTGTCAGATAAAAACGGCAATTCAAAAATTTACAAAATAAGTAGTCACGGAAACTATTGAGAAAAGAGTGCCTACTCCATTTCTTCGAAACGAAATTTCGGCCGGTTTTCGTTTGCTATTTACAGCGGTGTCCATTCCTTCCGAAATTTCGTTCATACAAAATAGGTTTGGCATTTAGATTATTAATTTTAAGAAATTTGTTTGGAAAATAATGGAAAGCGCTTTAGGTACGGCAAACGAAAATCAGCCGAAATTTCGTTTCGGTAAAAGAGAGTATGCCCTTAGGATCGGTACTAAAGATTTTTAAACATTATCCTCAAGTCTTTAAATTCTTCGTTTTAAAAAACAAAACGAAAATAAATTAACTTTATGAAAAATAACAATGTAGCGCCATCTCTACTCAGAGTAAGGTACTATTTGTTAGGTACCTAAACTTTGGCGTCACTTGTGTTAATTTGTCTGATAGCGTAGGTACTAGCGCCAAAGTTGTTTCAGAGGACCATCGTTATTTATATTATAGCCCACATACATAAACCAGTCGAATAGCAACCAATATTTTTATGGAATTTAAGGGCACATGTTCAATTTTAACATGAAAAAATATTGTGAACTCCCTCCCTCCCTAATGTTAGTCATTATAATATTTTTATACTTTTTAAAACTTTCAATTTGTTTTGCATTTTGGATGTCTTTTTCTATTATTCATGCTATCATTACTATATTATCCTTAAGTATTACACAAGTTATCCAACGGAATTGGAAGTTTTAACTAATACTGTCGAGCAAAAGCGCATACCAACATTTGAACAAATGTCTGTATGGCAAAAGAGGGCTGATTACGGCTTACACTATCCTTAAATTATATGAAGAGTTTGAGCAGGATAACATTGATTTGATAATCAGTGGGTTCCATCGCACATTGGATTGACAGGGAATGAGGAGGTTGATAAGTATGCAAAGAGAGCCATTGAAGAAGGACTACCACATGTACACTACCAACTTTTACTGAGGTCTTTCATAGATACAAACATAAATGTTATACAAAGTGGAAAATGTACTTTGATGAAAGATCTCTAAGCAAAGGCATCTGGTACAAGAGCATTCAAAGTGAACCCCCTCATATACCTTGGTTTGCAATCAGGGAACTTAATAGAAGGCAAATTGTTACTGCACACAGACTGCGATCCAGACATTATCCGACAAAATCGTTTGCACATATGATGAGGAAAGTAGATTTACCTTACTGTGATCAATGTGGAAAAGTTGACGATTTGCAACACATTTTGATGGATTGTGTCCGTTTTGCGTCTAAGAGGCAGCAGTTAGAAATCTGAAACTTATTAAAATTGATATACTTACTTAGGAATGTTCCACGAAATTTTGTCAGATCCAACTTCAGTAGCAGCTAAGGCCTTATACTCTGTGTTTTAAAGAATAGTATTTTAGTTTTATAAGCACGATGGGATTGACATCGTCAACTTTTGACAAAAATCCCGAAAACCAATAAAGAGAAAAAAAAAGAAAAGCTGTCGATTTAAGAATGTCAATTTATTCTCATTTAAACTTTTCATGTATCTATTTCTAGTATTCAATACTTTAAAATGCCTTAAAAGTGTCATTTTATGATAGGTGTAATTAATGAGAATAACACACTCGCGTAGCGGTGAAAGAATACTACCAACCACTTCCCTTGGGTGTCGTAAAAAGCGACTAACGGACTTATCTTTAATCGTATGATAATATGAAATAGGATCGCATAAGAGTCGCTGAGGACATGCTAGAACGAGTCAATTCCGACTTAACATTCTTGTCGCTTAGTAAGATGTTCCTTGTATGTAAGCGATCTATCCAAAGTTACACCGAGATACTTAGGAAATGGGTTGAACTGCAGTTTTCACCGTTGAAATGTATTGCGGGTTGGTAACTAGCGAGGCCGTTATCAAAGTGAAAACATGATACCTTGGTCTTGCTAGTACTGGGGATTAGACACCAGGAATCGAAGTACTCAGATAGCTTAGTAAGGGCAGTGGTAAGTATCTTCTCGCCAATTTTTATAGATCTATTTTGGGCAACGAGTGCGATGTCATCCGCGTATATTTATTTTTATTTTTTTTTGTTTTATTTAGGAAACAAACAATTATACATTTATTTAAAGAATAACAAACAAATATAACACATAAATCAGTTAAGTTTCCACCAATAGTAAATACTTAACAGCTACTTATATAAATTTACGGACAAAGAGGAGTAAGTACAGACTTAACAACTAGCATGAACTTAATACAAAAAACAAAAAAAAGAATCCAAACAGTTACAAATTAAATTAATAAATTCACTTGCTTCTTCTTAGTAGCTGAGGTTTCAGGTAGGTCGTGAATGTAAAGGTTAAACAGTTTTGGAGCTAGCACAGACCCTTGAGGTAGCCCGTTGTTCAGTTTACGTCTGAGACTCTTAGCGTTGCCGAGTTATACCTCGAATTCCCTCTCGCTCAGCATACTTATTATGAGATCGACGATTTCCTTGCTGATTATGGTCAGCAGTTTTTCGACAAGGCCATGCTTCCACACCTCAATCCTACTACGCAGTAGGACTTGAATAGCAGAGCCTCGTGCAAGGTTCGTCCGAGTAGAAACCTCCATCTTACACCATTAACACCGATAGGTTCTAAATATACATAATAGAAAGATGAATAATAACTAAGAAATTCGTTTGTAATTAGTGCAAATTACAATTTCAATGAGTACTTTAATACTAAATCTGATAGCATAACTTTGTCAGATAAGTTTTACGTACCTAATAAAATTTTTATTAGAAATTAAATGAAAATTGTGATATTACAATATTGTGATATTATAAACACAGTGTATAACTGTAATTTGCTTTTGCAAGAGTAGGTTTATAGATGATTTGATTTCGTCATCAATTTCTAAATAGTATTTGCCTCTCTTATTGTTTGGTTTCCCTACGAGTATTTTGCGTAGTTGATGTTTGATTAATGTAAAGAAAATAGAGAATAAATTTCTAAATAGTATATGCTCCTCTTGTTGTTTGGTTTACCTATTTTGCGTAATTGATGTTTGATTATTACAAAGAAAATAAAGAATAAATGTATGTAATTGCTTCGGTAAAGCTTCACCACACTCTAACGTATACATGTGATAAGGACATAGTCTCGCGTGCGGCGGTAAATAAAAATTGAATCGAGTTTCGAAAGCAGATTCTATATTCTGTATTCGGAAGAGGTTTTGAAAACAGACTTTTTTTTCTTTTTAGGCAACCTGGTTTAGAATAAAGAAAAATAATTCGGTTTTCGAATCTAGTTTCTAAAGTGGCCGAAGCGCCTCGGCCATAATAACATTACAGAAGTTGACAACTGCCTGAGACATTGTTTAGTTTATTTTTTTTTATTTATTAGTTTTACCAACATTTGCTCACATTATTTCTTTACAAATAAATAGTATTCAGGACAACACAATGTTTTTGTCTATTGTTGAAATAACAAGGTACTGAATCGTTCAACAACTTTGATCGATGACTGTACTATCAGCAGCAAACCTGATTGGGTAATACATTTTAACTACTTCAAACTCAACAAAGTCATTGTATTTGACACTGGCAAAAGCTGAACGGATTTGGCGTTTAAAATAATTATAACATTTATGTAATTCTCATGTGCTTTTCTTCATGTGGGAAATCCTGTGCCAAGTAGTGGGACGTTTATTATAGGCTTACATACAGTTGTGGTCATAGAATTAAGAAAGGCTCGTACCGAAGACAATGTATGAAATCTTTATATATGTACAGCGTGTTTCTTGTAAGGTGTCAAGCCGATGTGTGGTGATTGGGAAGTACCATACCTATCCATTGAACCCCCATGTATGTTCTACGATTCTTTGTAGTTTTCGAGTTATAATTTTTTTTTCCTTATATTATGATTCAACGGCGAGACAGCTCTAAAAAAAATATATCTTTTTTTTGGGTCGACTTTACTTTGATGTTATTTTTTAATCCAATGCCTATTGATTGAATTTTTATGAGTAAAAAAATCTCCTTCCTAACTTTAACCTAAGGTACTAAAATTTTGATCCTAACTTTAAAAATTGGATTAATCAGAACAGAATGGAATTTTCAACTTAAATAAAAAAATGAATTTTCATAGCATCTGACTAGTTTTAAAAACTGCCCAACTAAATATGCTTTCATACTAATACAAAAAAAAGATGCACTAAATGGGACTTTTTTTGCTGAAATCGGTCGTTGAACGTGGTAGATCTGAAATTGTGTAATTTTCATCTATACTAATAATATAAAGAGGAAAGATTTGATTGTTTGTTTGTTTTGAATAGGCTCTGAAACTACTAGACCATTTTTAAAAATTCTTTCACCGTTGGGAAGCTACACTATCTCCGGGTGACAGAGGCTACAATATATTTTCAAATAAATTTGGGATCCTTACTAAAACTCTAATAAATTAATTACTTACATCGCGTGCGCTACGAAAACTATTGATGATAGAACAAATGCGATGTAGGCGTCGTCACGACGGTGCCGCAATTTGGGTTTAAATATTAAAAATTACCCTTATTAATGAGAGGGCCAAAATAAAACTTAAAATCGGCACCGCCATAAAAAATTAAGAAAAATATTTTTGCGGCGGTGCCGAATGTGCATATCGGTTGGTGGCCGGCATTTTAAACATATTAAATTTTTATCGCATATTGAGTTTAATTTTGGCCCTCTCACTAATAATGGTAATTTTGAGGATAGTAGTAGGTATGAAATGTACATACATTAGTATCAACTGAGCTCTTCTTAAACGTAAAGGGATAATTGTGTCGTTTAGTATCAAAAGCCGCCAGATCCACTTTTATTAAAAAAAAAGTTATAATGCTCTATGGCTTATTTTTCTTGAAATTTTTGCTTCCTATTAGTAAATTCGTATCAAACACCGCTAGATCGCTAGCAAATTAAGATCGAAATCTGTATTTATTATCAAATCCCGCCAGATCCTTGACCACTGAGGTTCATTCCCCGCTAGATCCAAAGGATTTTGACAGGCAACTGTCATGGCGTCCTTGCCGTCAGTATGGCCGTCCATACATTGTTATGTGGATTTCGTGCTGCATTATTATTGAATTTATTGGTAGATAATGGGTGATTTGTAAAAAAAAATGAAAAAGTTCCGCCTAATCAGGCAAAGAAGCGAGGCGTGAACAAAGAAAACTGGAAAAAAGAAAGGAAATGTCGAGAAATGCGAGTCACAATTTCATTGAAATTGGTATACAATGACATACAGACTGTTACAAAAATGTCCGTTTTACACAAATAGTTTTATTCTTAATTCCTCAAGGTTCCTAACGACAATTATTAGTTTTGTATTTTTCGTTTTTATTTTAGTTTCAAGCCACTGTTTATAACATCCTGTATATTAAGAAAGTGAATGTCAAAATCCGCTACATCCATTATGCTTAGTAACAAAGTCCGCCAGATCCATAACTCAATATCAATATCCGCTACATCCATTTTTTTATCTCTATTTAGTTGTATAATTCAAAATCCAAAAACAATTTATCTTGATAAGTCCCAGAATCATTTAAAGTAATTTTACTCTAAATTACTTAGAATGATATTGTATTTGCATCTGTAACAAAGAAAAAAAGCCATTTATTGTAAAATTGACATTTCTGGATCTGGCGGATTTTGATACTAGACGACACATTATTAATCTCCTGATAGACAAGAATATGCAAAGATACTAAGAAATTATAAAATACTAGCAGACCGCCGATGACTTCGTTCGCGTGGACCCCGTGACGAATTTTCAAAATGACTCTCCTCGCATATCGCATTCTTCTTTATATTATTAGTATATATGAAACTTACACAATTTCCGATCTACCACGTTCAACGACCGATTTCAGCAAAAAAAAATCCCATTTAGTACATCTTTTTTTGTATTAGTATGAAAGCATATTTGGTTGGGCAGTTTTTAAAACTAGTCAGAAGCTATGGAAATTCTTTTTTTATTTTTTTTATTTAAGTTGAAAATTAGATTCTGTTCTGATTAACCCAATTTTTTAAGTTAGGATCAAAATTTTACTACCTTAGGTTAAAGTTAGGAAGGACATTTTTTTACTCATAAAAGTGCAATCAATAGGCATTGTATTAAAAAACATCGAAATAAAGTCGATCCAAAAAAAGGATATAATTTTTTTAGAGCCGTCTTGTCGTTGAGTCATAAAAAATAAAGAAAACTACAAAAAATCATATAACATACATGGGGGTTCAATAGATAGGTATGGTAGTTCCCTATCACCACACATCGGCTTGACACCTTACAAGAAACGCTGTATAATAATTTAGTAATTAATTTAAAATTAATTTAATAATCTATTTTTTATTATTTATTAACGCCATGAACTACTCACGTCACTAACATACTCACCTACCCGACTTACTATACCATATGACATTTTAAATTATATTTATGTAATAAATAGTTCGATAACTCTTGTTGTAATACGTTTAATCACACGAGAAATAATTAATAACGCAAACTGAAGCTATTATTAGTAAATTAAATAACAATTATTTGCAGTTACCGCACTGCATCGACGACTTCGACGAGTCATCGAGGCTATTAGAGTTTGGCAAGTTTCCATAGAAATGGAGTTTCACGATTCCACAAACGCATCGTAGCCGTAGTTCATTCAGATTACTTGTTCGTTTTTAGCGGATATGCTAAATTCACTTGACGCCACAAATTTTCAATGGGATTGAGATCTGGACTATTTGCAGGCCAGTTCAGCATAGAAACTGATTGCTCCCTATGAAATTTTTTAACAGAATTGGCAGTGTGTTTTTAGTCATTATCATGTTAAAATATAAAGGTCACTGGTGACGTTTCCTCAGCGTAAGGAAGCATTGTTTCTTCTAAAATGTACTTGTATTTAAATTAATCTAGATTACCTTAAATTTTTTTCACGCGGCCCATACACCATATCCAGAGAAACATCCCGAAACTTTAATGTTTCCTCCTCCATGCTTTACTTGTTTTGTGGTGTAGGTATTTATTATTCAACGCTTGCTTTGCAGGACGTCGCACATACAGTTTACCATCAGAACTCAGTCTATTTATCTTTGACTTATCTGAAAAAATTACATTTATCTATTGATTTTCCGTCTAGCTGCCATACTTTCGAGCGAAGTCCAGTCACGCTCGTCGGTGCTGCTTCCAAATAATTCTGCATCTTTAATCGTCTACGAATTGTACGTGTGGATACTTGCCTGCTACACTTCCCTTCCTATCGTTTCTGAGCCCCTAAAGGGATCAGCATTTGATGCCCGAACAATCATAGAATCCTCTCGAGATGTCGTTTTCCGAGATTTAGGTTTTCGAAATAATTTACTGGTAGTGTGAAATTTCTTAAAGTGATTGACAGCGTTAAAAACTTTAGTTTTTGAACCTTTTATATGATCAGATTGATCAGCAATCTTTTTGTAAGATCAATCATGTTCATAAAGTGCAATTATAATTTATTCTTGTAAGAATATTTATCTGAAGTACCATAGTGTATTCTTACACAACAAACCTATACAATACGATGAAATGAATGCACTTGAATGTTCTTTAAAGCATAGGTAGTCAAGCCCTTTTACATCATGACCATTTTTAATATAAGACGTTCTACCTACATCAGATTTCAGCGTTTTACTATATAGTCGGTCGTTTTACTCGTATGTCGTTAATGCCTCAAGAGCATTTTGCTAGTTTGTCCTTCTGAAGCTAATCACACACTACGCAGATACGGTAAGATATCTGTATCTGAGCAGATATCTGTCAATATCGCTCTCTATATAAATCATATGAACCAACACACACAGCGCAGATAATTTATATTGATACCGATAAGATGGTGAGATTTTTATCTGTGGATACAAATATATCTGCAGATAACATCTGCCGTATATGGCATAATATTTTATCTGCATGTAAATACAGGGTGGATGCGCTTAGGAGTGTTCGCAATGGCTACATATTGCCAACGCGTTATAACGATAAGCTATTTTAAAATAACCTAATATTTTTTAAGCTATAATATATTAGTAAAAATCAAACAGAGATTATCGTCGACTGTGCAAACACGAATCCTCAAGTATTTCGGACACGTTGTTAGAAACAGACACTCCATGGAGCGACTCGTTGTCCAGGGACGGGTGGCGGGCAAGCGGTCACGCGGGTCGATCACCAACGCGTTGGACAGACGCCATCAAAGCAACGACGCAAACCTCGATAGTTCAGAGTTCACGAGACGCTGTAGACCGCAACAAGTGGAGCATCACGAGGGCTGTTTTAGCTAATGAAAATGCAACGTCATCAACCACGACCACTCTGTCAAGAGTGAACGACTAAGGAGGAGGATATTAGTTTAATAGAACATTAGTAATATCCACAAAAACTATATATATACCCACATACTTATATTTTGTTTTTACTCAACAAACAACTTTTTTATCTGCTGTTATTGGATATAAAGCTACAGTGTCAACAAAAACATAAAGCTTTACTGTACCTCATAAAAATAACACATTTAACACTCAACTCATAAATGGCTTAATACAGTAAAAATTTTGAGTACCACTTTGCCGAACATTCGGTAATTTAGCCGAATATTCGGCCGAATACGAATATTCGGTAAACCTGCCGAATATGCCGAATACCGAATATAAAACGAATATTCGGCCCATCCCTAATTCGTATGAATGAATGTATACTTTATTTCACATACCTATCACACATAAAATATATCAAATAGGAAACTTAGAGCTAAAAATGTAATTTGTGGCCTTATTGCTGCAAGCAATCTGTTCTAGTAAACCAATACGTTAGGATATAATATAGGGCCATGGCATAAAGAATAAATATTTGTTCAGTTTTATATTATAATTTCACGAAGTTAGGTAACCTAATCTAAATAATTATGCACACGCACACATCTCTATCTTTATTCTTGCACACACGAACCGCTCTTTCGCACATACGCTTTTGGCTAGCTACAGTCGTGGATCGATCAAGTCATAACTTCCTGTAACATCCTTATGTCTGTGAATCAATGATTACTCGTACTTTCACTTTCAAGAATATGGCATGATAAGTCCACGACTTTACAAGTACTTATACAATAAAATATAAATATTGCGTACCTACCTTAGGCAAACAGCAAGTCGTTCTTCGGTAGAAATACATTTTTGCATTTTAGTATTTTTTTTTATATCTTCTTTAATCAAATCGTGAATCGCCATAAAAGTTGCTCTTGGGTTTCGGAAATAGGTTGTAAATTTGTTATCTGATAGATCCTGAAAGATATTAAATTCGCCTCGGTCCTTTTTATACTTTATATGGCGTTCTATCCAAATTCTTCGCGTTTTAGTACGTGAAGCAAGACGTGCATCAATTTCAAATTCATAATCATCTTCTGACGAGCTGTCTAATAAATCTAAAAGCAATAAACGGATTTTTTCCGTAAAACGCGAACTCATTGTAACACCCTGTATAAACAATCCTTACCAAAAAACAAGTCTACTCAGTGTGAAGGATTCCGAGTGAATGTAT
Organism: Scoparia ambigualis; assembly: GCA_963921215.1. NCBI lineage: Eukaryota > Metazoa > Arthropoda > Insecta > Lepidoptera > Crambidae > Scoparia > Scoparia ambigualis. The sequence continues at coordinate 19,700,428 of OY992526.1, forward strand.
CGTCTCGTATATTATCGTATCTGTTTAGTGTGTGATGCTTTCAGATAAATAAGTTTTTCGCAGATAAAATATTACCGTATCTGCGTAGTGTGTGATTAGCTTGATACGAACGAAGGGTCAATTAAAAAGTGTAATATTTATTTTTATTCAATAATTATTTTAATGTGAGTGAGAAATGACAACACAGACTCACAGTTTGTTATTATCTCATTACTTTTCCACGAAAAAAAATTTAGTGTACAATAAAAAACAATACTGCGCAGCGCAACGCACCCCGCAACGGTGGTGTGGGTCATTTATACGCTTTATTGCTGTAGTACCATCAATGGTACTAGTGACACACTTGTATATCGCTAGTACCTTTAAAACTATACATATTCAAATGTCCAGGGTTTGCTCTCCAAATAAATGTCACTATTGTAGTACCATTGGATAGTACCATCAATAGAAGGATACATATTGCGACCAGCCCCTTCTGCGATTTGCTCATATTGCGACCTGCACCTTCTGCGATTTGCACATATTGCGACTTGCGCCTTCTGCGAATTGCATTAGTGCACATTTTGCGACTTGCACATTTGGCTATGGATCCATTTATTTTCATATGGACAGATTCTCAACAGATTGTCAAAAAACTGAAAATGGTACACGTGCACACAAAAATTAAAAAAAATTATATAAATGTAATAAATTTAAAAAAAAACTTTTTTTAATATTTATTATTATTAATATATTTTTTTAAATAATATAAACCTCTCATTTTTATTTTTAACAGTATTTTTCCTAAAAACAACAAGTGTCACTAGTTCAAGGTTCTATAGTAATAAGGGCTATTATATTCATGTACAGTAGAGAGATTACCAAACAATCTATATTCAATAGACAGACTTCCTTCATAGCTGACTGATATTTTTCCTTTTAAAGGGGGGGACGGCGCGTACGCAGTCCCCACTACCAAAAATAACGCGTCCGAGTTATCCACATTAGGGATAATCGCAGGGGTCAACCCCACCGCAGTGCAATGGAGGAGCCTCGCCCTGGGGGAACCGCCTTCGTGATCACGGTGTCCCCTACGCCAGGTAAGTATGATTTTATAAACGAACGCCGGGGAAGTCTATCAACGAGAAAAAATCTCTATACCGCGATGCAGAAAACGTACCAAACAGTACAGTGCCATCTATGCTGAGAGCGACGTACTAGCTTCATACCTACATAACGTTGCATCAGTTGTGTCCAAGCTTAGCCTTTATTAAAGACATAAAGACAGTTGTAAATTTATGAAGAATTAAAGAAACCGATAAAAATTAGCAAAATGGAGATTTGTCAGATAAAAACGGCAATTCAAAAATAGTCACGGAAACTATTGAAAACTATTAAGAGGGTTTACGCATTTCGTTTTCCCATACAAACTTTCAAGTCGAAATTTTCAATAACCATTATGCTAATTTTAATGAAACTTTGCATACTAGAGTAAAATACAGGGTTCTAAATAGTTTGTTGAAAACATTTTTAGAAAACGTTTATTTAACTGAGTTATTGCGATTTTAAACTTTCTATAGTGGACTTTAAATCGCAATAACTCAGATAAATAAACGTTTTTTAAAAATGTTTTCATCAAACTATTTAGATCCCTGTATTTTACTCTAGTATGCAAAGTTTCATTAAAATTAGCATAATGGTTATTGAAAATTTCGACTTGAAAGTTTGTATGGGAAAACGAAATGCGTAAACCCTCTTAATAGTTTTCAATAGTTTCCGTGACTATTTTTGAATTGCCGTTTTTATCTGACAAATCTCCATTTTGCTAATTTTTATCGGTTTCTTTAATTCTTCATAAATTTACAACTGTCTTTATGTCTTTAATAAAGGCTAAGCTTGGACACAACTGATGCAACGTTATGTAGGTATGTAGGTTTCGTTGGCTACTATTATATCAAAAGTCCTTGACGGTCTGCTTAATAATCAACTAGAAAATATTTTAACAATTCATGACAATCAGTTTGGTTTTAGAAAAGGTCTTTCCACTGAGACTGCCATTTTGAGTTTGAAGCAGACCGTAAAGTACTACACTGACCGTAGCACGCCAGTGTATGCTTGCTTTCTCGACCTTTCGAAAGCATTTGACCTTGTCAGTTATGACATCCTGTGGCAAAAACTTGAAAGCATTTCAATGCCACGTGAACTTGTCAACATTATTAAATGTTGGTACTTGCACCAGGTCAATGTAGTTCGGTGGTCGGGAGAGTACTCGGAACCATATAGGTTGGAGTGTGGAGTGAGGCAAGGAGGGTTGACCTCGCCCAAACTCTTCAATTTGTATGTCAACGCACTGATAGCACATCTGACAGCTGTCACAGAAGGAGCAAGAAGAGCTCCGTGTTTAAATTTGCGAAAAAAATTCAAAAGTGCTTTATGAACAGTGAAAATGTTTGCAATGTATCGACAACGTTTCAGTTCCTAAGTGAAAGTGTTGTATAAGCTTACATTTTGGTTATTTATAAACAAATAAGTGTTAAACATTTTCAACCATCTCGGATATTTATCATCAAAATACCAAACAGGATCGTAGCTATCGCATACAAAGCAACACTTCAAGTATTATGGTGACGACGCACGGGGAAGCCTACATGCAGTCTGTATAAACAAACAGTGAAATTACATAAATCTTTAAAAGCAACAAGTGCTTGTGTTATATTGTCTACCTTCGTGTAACTTGCATTTGTGCTTTCTCATCTACCATCACATCGAATGTAATTGAATTTTTGGAAGTCGCAAGTTGATTGACAATTTCGACCACATTGCTAACAGTCTTCGTGGTTTAGCGGAGTAATTCGTTGCTTCTGAGAGCGAAGAAGTCGGCAGTCTGCGGTTCTAATCCAACGCCGTGAAATTAATTGAAATGTCTTTTTGTGTAATTTTTTTTAATAGTTTTAGTTTTAATATAATTTGATTGAATTGCTTTAAATGATTTGCACTTTCTTGCATTTTTTATTTTTTTTAGATTTATATTTTTTCATTTTAAATATATTTCCAATAGATTTATCCTATCTTTAGTCTGTGTTGTAAAAATGTATGTGTTTTTTATGTACTGACTGACTAATGCTTTTATGGCTACCTATTCATTTTATCCTTGCTTTAACGCCTATGACTGATATATTTTTTTATTTATTTTGTATTTACTGGCTTTATTTATTTTTAACTAAACTGATTATTTTACCTTACTATTATTTGTTTAGCATGCTTTTTTTGATGTATTGATATGATTTTGACAATTTGATTATTTATTGTTTTTTTTTTATGAATACTGACTAATGCTTTTATGACTTTTCATTATAATCTTGCTTTAATGCCTAAATTTTAATTGGCCGTTTTTTTATTATTATGTATTAATTAGTGACTTTATTTAATTTTAACTTAACTGAATATTTTACCACACTAGTGTTTGTTTAGCATGTTTTGATGTATTGATATGATTTTGACAATTTGATTAATTATTACTTTTTTTTGTGTTCTTAAAAAGCTTTTAATATTTTGATTGGTTGGCTCCTTTTTATTAACCTACTGTGACTGTAACTTGTGCTTAGATAAATTGTGTTATTATGCATTGATTTAGTGAGGGAAATTGCATTTATTTTTTTTCTAATCTCATATTTTGCGACATCTTAAATTTTTTTTTTTTTTTTTTTGCCTATGATTTATTTTGTGGCATGTTATTTTGTGATAAATTTTGCTTTTCTTGTATTTTGTAGTGCCTTGCAATATTTTGCTTTTGATCCGATAATGGCTATAAAATTGCTTGAAACTTTTGCTTACTTACTTACTTTTTTATTTTTTATATTCATATGTTAAAATGGCATACAAGTTCGAAATGGAAAATATGGAAGTGGACAATGTCACTTTCCGCTTTCACCAACGACAACGAGCTAGCTCATTGGGAAATCTAACAGATTCATCTGTATTTGAATCAACAAGAGTATGTCATTCTCAAATATCCCTTGATCATAGCGGGTCACACATACTCGTAGAACTACAGCAAAAAGTTGCAACCTTAGAAAACGAATTGCTATCAGCAAATAACGAGGTAGATAATTTGCTAACCGAAAACGAGATTCTTAAAAAAGACTTGGAAAAGTCATACAAACTGATCGAACTTTATAAAAAAATTGAGTATGCCAGTCCTGCTTCAAATAGAAAAAGAAAAATACCAAGAACAATGACACCTGAAAATAGAGATAACACTTGTTCGACGTCAGAAAGTATAGTTCCACTTAAGACACAAGTAGAGATAATATTCGAACTTAATAAGAAAATTGATCAATTGACATTATGGCTGGATGAAGAGAAGGAAAAGAATGCGACGGCGAGCAAGGAGGAAAAAGATAAAGGAAATGGTAGTCAAAAATGTATACAACATGCAAATAGACTTAGAGCAGGATTATTTACCAATAAGAACAAGCGTGGCAGACCAAAAATAAAAAAACTTTTAAAAAGAGTAAAAGTGTTGCAAAATAAAATAAATAAATTACTAAACGAAGAGAAAAAGCTTAAACTTAAAATTCTTGAATTGGAAAATAGGAATACTCTTCAATTGGTAGACAAAACATTAAAAAACGGAGTTATTCATAAGACTGATATAAATACTACAAAAAGAAATTATAAACAAACCGTAATATTTTCTGATGAAATCGGAAGAGGACTAGCCACAGCAATAATAAATAGAACCGAAAACTCCAAATTTATAAACTATTGCAGACCAGGAGCACACTATACTGCAATCTTAGAAAATTTTGAAGAAAAAACTAAAACATTAGACAGGAACGACATTGTGGTAATACTAATCAGCAAGATTAATATTAAAGGAACAGATAGCGAAAACAGAAATTATATAAAAATGTTAGACGGTATAATACGAAATCCCCAAAGAAAATATAAATTGATAATTAGTGGAATTTGCTATAATGGTATTCAGGATAACGAAATTCACAAAATAAATACTAAAATCGCACATATAGCCAGCATATCCGAAGAAGTTAAATATTTGGATATAAACATGACAAGCATGAACTTCAACAAAACAAATTTAAATAAAACTAAGATTTTTATAACAGAAGCGATAACAATATGTATAAATAATGAGTACCAATCGTCCTCAGCTCTGCAATTTATAAAATGTTTTCCGGAAATGAGGAAGCTACAAAGCAATAACGAAAATTTTCCAGAGGTGAAACGGATACCAACTATAAAATAATACTTCATGCTAATGTTCAAAGCATCCATAACAAGTACTTAGAAATTGAGCATGTACTACAAGAAGAAAAATTTGATATATTATGTCTTACAGAGACATGGGCCAAAGATCATCAAGTATCAACTATGAAATTAGATAACTATGAACTCGCCACGTGTTTTAACAGAAAATTTTTTGATCATGGTGGTGCAGCTATATTTGTTAAAAATGGATTACAATACAAGGTTCGCAAAGACCTCAATAAATTATCTTTTGAAATGAATTGTGAATTGGCAGCTATTGAATTGAGAGCCTCAAGATTAGTTATTGTATCTTTGTATAGGCCTGATAAAGATCTTTCTCTATTTTTTGATGTTCTGAATAAACTTTTACATATCATATGTCGGGAGGGTAAACTTACTATCATAGCTGGGGATTTTAATTTAAATGTACTTAAACTTGATAAGAGAATACATAAACTTGCTTATATACTTGAAAACTTTCACTGCAATTGGCTACTCAATACGCCTACTCGAACACATGGTACAAGTGCGACATGCATTGATAACTTTTTTGTTAACTTTAAAAATTGTAAAGGATATGTAACAGACTGTAAACTATCTGATCATAATGTTATTAAACTAATTTTTTATAATAACAAATATACAATATCTAAAACAACTACGTATTCAAGGAAAATGACTAGAAATAACTTTAACTACTTTCATTACTTAGTTAACAGAGATTTTATTACCCTAAGATCACAAATCATAGATTCTAAGGACCCGAATGTAGGAATGAGTATTTTGTTAGACGCTATTAGGCATTATTACGATGTAGCATTTCCAACAGTACGACATAACTCAAATAAAATTGTTAAGAAGTGGTCCACAAAAGGGATACAGGTATCGAAAAATAATTTAGCAAAATTAGAAATTTTACAGAACCATGCACCGAATGGACAAACGAGAATAGAAATAAGAAGGTATAAAAAAGTTTTAAGGAAGGTTATGACTGTAGCAAAAAAATATCAATATGCGCACATAATCAGAATTTCAAATAATAAAATAAGAGAAACTTGGAAGATTGTGGGGGAACAGGTTGGAAAGGGAAATAAACAAAGTTCTAAGACTACTATCCCGTACATTAAGAATGATAAGGAAGAGAAAATCACCAAGGCTAAAGACATAGCAAACCTGTTTAACACATTCTTTCGTAAAATTGCATATTCATTAACAAGTAATGTGGGTGCAAACACTCAACGATGTTTAGAATATCTAAATAATACTAATAGACCCTCAACATCTATTATCTTTCCTTTTATTGATTACAAAGAGTTATGGTCAGTAGTAAATAACCTAAAATCTAAATTGACCGTTGATATTTACAACATGAATACTAAAACTATGAAAGAATTAATACTTAAGGATCAGAACTTGATGGAGCTGTTACTGATTGTTGTTAATGGTTGTTTGGAGAAGGGAGTATTTCCCGATGTTTTAAAGAGTGGCAAAGTAATACCCTTGCACAAGAAGGGAGAATTCTTTGAGCTTAGTAATTACAGACCAGTTTGTATACTACCAACTTTGTCTAAAATATTAGAGACTATTATTAAAAATAATATAGTTAAGTATTTCGAAGAAAATAAACTTTTTGCGGCAGAACAGTTTGGTTTCCGAAAGAATAGATCAACGGAAATGGCAATTAGAAAAGTGGTCTATTTCATTTTAGAATCTTTGGATGAGTCACAGAAATGCGCAAGCATTTTTTGTGATTTATCCAAGGCATTTGACTGCCTCCGCCATGACATCCTTATTTTGAAACTGGAATATTATGGTTTCCAGGGAATTGAATTAAACATGATGAGGTCATACCTGCGAAATAGAACGCAGATTGTGGCTGTTAACGGTGATAGTTCGGTTGTAGGAGCTACTAATAAAGGAGTACCTCAAGGTTCTATTCTCGGTCCTGTGCTCTTCTTAATCTATGTCAATAACTTGGTGAATTGTCTCCCAAAATGGGCATTTGTTAGTTTGTTTGCGGATGACACCCACGTAGGTATTAAAGACAAATGTAGAGTTATTCTCGAGCAAAAGACTACAGAAGCAATAAATAGTCTAAAGGATTGGTTCCATGTAAACGGCATTATACTTAACGCTAATAAAAGTATAGTTATGCACTACCAAGCCAGGAAAGGATTGGAACGGAACTTGAACGTTACAGATAACGTATTTTTGGGCTATAATATTGATCACACTATCAGTCATTCAGTTCACATAGATAAACTGTGTAAAAAATTAGCCAGTGCAAACTACGCACTATTTAAACTTTAACCTGTAATTGACAAGAAAGCATTAGTCTCAGTTTACTTTGCATACATTCATTCCCTCATAAATTATGCTGTGACAGTTTGGGGAAATGCTTCAGACGTAAATCGAGTCCTTAACTGCCAGAAAAGGTCAATCAGAATCATAAACGGACTTCGCAAGCGTGCATCGGCTAAAGAATATTTCGTAGTTAATAAAATTATGACGGTTATATCATTGTATATATTTAGTAGCCTTGTAGAAATACACAAAGAGAAACAGGCACTATTAAGAAAAATGGACATACACAGCTATAACCTACGTAATAAGGAGAGATTAAACCAACCTAGGACGAGACTGGTAAAGGTAAGGAAACAAGGAATATGCAACAAGATAGTTATGTACAATCAATTACCATTAGCAATTACTGAACTTAGCCAAAATCAGTTCAAAAATAAGATAAAGCATTTTTTTGTTTCAAACCCATTTTATTCAATTAACGAGTTCACGGCTATGCGTCTTAATGAATCCTCGTTCTTATATTAGGAAATTTTATATAGATTTACATAATATCATTTTAGTTTATTAAATTATTTTTAAAATTGCAATAGAAACCACCAAATTTTTTATTTTTTTATTTTATTTATTAAGTATTATAATATTGTACTGTAAAAATAAATTTTAATTTATGACTGATCAATAATCCATTTTGGTTTATGTTATATTTTTAATACTTTAAATTTGACATTTTTACCGACTAATTTTAATAATTTCATTACATAGTTCATTTCATAGTACTATTTTTAATTTAATTTAATTGTGTTTTTTATATAATGTATGTATTGTAACGATGATGTATCATGGACTTGCCTCGTATAACGTTCCGAGTTATATGGTTAATAAATTATTCTATTCTATTCTATTCTATTCTGAGCGGCACACATGTAGGCTGTCACATAGTGTATGTTTAAACAACATAAGTTATGCGGATGACATGGTGCTGCTCAGTGCTTCGGTCTGTGGTTTGTCGAAACTCCTTGTCATATGCCAGCGATACACTCTTAGTCACGGCTTGATGTATAACGTGAAGAAAAGTGAATGTATGGTCTTTCGGGCCAGAGGAAAGTGTCCCGATAATATCCCATCGATTAAGCTGAATGGAACGCCGTTAAGGGTGGAATAACAATTTAAATATCTTGGACACCTGGTGACCTCTGACCTGAAGGACGATGCAGATATTGAGAGGGAGCGCAGGGCACTGTCTGTCAGAGCAAATATGATCGCTCGTAGGTTTGCTCGCTGTTCCTGGGGCGTCAAAATTACTCTCTTCAGAGCATTTTGTACGTCCTTGTACACGTGCAGCCTATGGATAAACTACACCACAAAACAGTACGGTGTCTTGCGTGTCCAATTCAATAATGCCTTTAGGATGCTGCTGGGGCTGCCTCGGTTCTGCAGCGCATCAGGGATGTTTGCGCAATACTGCGTTGACTGTTTTTACACCACAATGCGCAAGCGGTGCACATCCCTGGTGCGCAGGGTCAGGGCTAGCCAGAACAGCGTCCTGAGGCTTTTTTCTGAGCGCTTTGACTGTCAGTACATGAATCATTGCTGTATGATACATGAACTGACTTGCATTTAACTATGACCACACTTTATTTAATTTATATTTTTGTTTGATTTTTTTATTGAATGGCATGACATGATTTTGTTTCTATTGTTTTATGATTTTTATTTTATTTTATTTCTTTGTACTTAATTGAATTTGTAAATGATCCTAGTTGGTTGAAATAAATTAATTTATTATTATTATTATATAAATTAATTATAGACAATTAGAAATAGCTGTTGGAGTAGGTACTAGGAGCATTTCAGACCCAAGCTGTTTTGTCTTCTGTATAATCCGACACTTTATAATAAGCTTTTTTATAAAGCTTTTCTTTGATTTTGATTTTAAATTTATCAAGATCTAATTTCTGAATATTATTTGGTACTTTGTTGTATAATCGTACACACAGACCCTTAAAAGAATTATTTATTTTATGGAGCCTAGTATAAGGCACTGCTAATTTGTTCTTACTTCTAGTATTTAATTTGTGAATATCACTGTTTTTTGAAAACATTTCAATATTTTTATGAACATACATAAGTTTTTCATAAATATATTGTGATGCAACTGTCATTATACTTATATCCTTAAATCTCTCTCTGAGAGAGTCACTAGCCTGTAGGTTATATATTGCTCGAATAGCCCTCTTCTGCAGCACAAAGATAGTTTGAATGTCGGCAGCTTTTCCCCACAGTAAAATGGCGTACGATATTACACTATGAATGTAACTGAAATAAACTAATCTAGCTGTATCAACGTCAGTTAACTGACGGATCTTAATTACTGCATAAGCCGCAGAGCTAAGTCTATTCGACAATTTAGCTATATGTGGGCCCCACTGAAGCTTGGCATCCAACGTGATGCCTAGAAACACAGTGGTGTCCACAGGATTCACATTCTTATCTTTAATTTGTACACTAGTTATTACCTGCTTAACATTAGGCAATACAAATCTTACACATTTGGTTTTTCCCTCGTTTAATAGCAAGTTATTAACACTAAACCAGTGAACAATCTTTGAGACCGCATTATTTACATCGTCATAATTTGGGTGTCGTCGTTTCACTTTGAATAAAAGTGAAGTATCATCAGCAAACAATACTATCTCATGACTGTCTTTTACAAAATAAGGTAAGTCATTAATATAAACCAAAAACAAGAATGGAACAAGTATTGAACCCTGCGGAACTCCCATTTTAACCACTGATCCAGGAGACCTTTTACCGTTAATGTCGACCTTTTGAATCCTGTTACTCAAGTATGAGATTAGAAGGCTCAAAGAAGCATCCCTAATTCCATAGTGGTTAAGCTTCCTGACCAAAGTATCATGTAAAAAGCAATCAAAAGCCTTGGATAAATCACAACATACCCCTAGGGCATCCTGTGATTCCTCCCAGGTATCAAATATTTGGATTAAAAGCTCAACACCGGCGTCAGTTGTAGAGCGACCCCTAGTAAAACCATACTGTTTACAATGTAAAATTTATTTTTATAAAAATGAATTTGCATTTGGTCCAGCATTAATTTTTAAAAAATTTTACTTAATGTGGGTAGCACAGAAATAGGTCTAAAATTAGAGGGGTCAGAAGTGCTTTCTGATTTAAATAATGGAATTATTTAACTATTATTTCATGAGGTCAGGAAAAACACCACAGTCAATGCATTCATTAAATATGCAAGCTAAAACTGGAGCTATTGTCATAATTACAGATTTAGCGACGTCCACGGAATTACCCCACAGATCGGCAGTTTTCTTTTTATTGAGAGTGTTAAATGTTTTTATTATTAAAACAATTTTTTTGAAAACTGAAATTACTTTCACAATCTTTAACATTCTTCTTCAAAACAGATTCAGCTACAGTGGGGGAGGAAATCAAGGTTTTTGTAGTTGAAACTGGAATGTCAGTAAAAAACCTCTCAAATGCTGCCGCAACATCAGCATCAGAAGTCAAGGTTTTATTATCACAATTTAAATTGTACTTATTGTTACGACTTTTGACCTTTCCTGTTTCACTATTTATAATATTCCATGTCATTTTTATTTTGTCATAACTATTCTTAATCTTAGAACTCAGATAGTTTGCCTTGGCTAATCGACATACTCTTTTGAATAACTTTGAATAATTTTTAACATATAATTTGAAGTCATCGCTGGTGTTATAGCTGCGTTCACCATAAAGTTCATAAAGGCGTTTCCTACTTCTGTGACTACCAATTGTAGCCCATTCATTAAAAGTTACAGTACCACTGAGATCTTTTTTGGAACAAAACTTTTATTAAATCCTAAACAATAAATGTTAAAAAAATTATTATAAAAGACATTAGGGTTGTCATTGTATTCTAAATAATTTAATTTTGTATCTAGATTGCTTTTAAAGCGTTCCAGCCGACCTGCAGTTTTTGGTACAACAGTGATATTCTTTTTCGTCACTTGTTTACGCTGGTATGGAAAGCTGACCATTTGGCCACAAGGTTATTAATAATTTGCTTAGCCAGTCGTTTTACATTTGTATATATGTTATCAATACAGGTGGCCGAAGTGGCAGTTATTCTTGTCGGCTCCAAAAATAAATGATTTAAGTTGTATGATAGAAATAGGTTTTTAATTTTAGTTGACATTGTGGAATTTTCTAACAAATTAATATTAAAATTCCCGCAAACAATTATTGTTTTACCTACATTACGGACTTTATGTAATGCCTCATCCATAACTTTTTCGAAAAAATCATATGACGCTGAAGGAGGTCTGTACACACTTAATACAACAAACTGCTCTAACTCCACACAAGCTATCTCTATTGTTCGCTCAACCGAGAGGCTCACTATGTCTTTGCGTTCCTTTAATTTAAACTTTTTACTAACAATAATTAAGGAGCCACCATGTATTGCATTTCCTCGACTGAACGAACTTCCTACCAAATGATTCTTAAAATTGAACATGAACTGATGGTCTACCCCTCAAACCCCAAGCGGTCGCATGAGACCGCACCTACAAAAACACACTTGACTTTGTACCGTGTTTTCATAGACTTACAGACTACTTTAGTATAAACAAGTTTGGTTATTTCGGTTCTGTGGTTCATCTTATGTATTGTTATCGCACAATATCGCATAGTCTATGCTCCATTCTATCAAATTTGATGTTGACAGTTACTGTCAAAAAAGTGTCAAAAAAAATCCAAGAGTGAGTGGTTAAACCAGTGTTCTGTTATGCAAAGAATATCAATTTTATTACAGTTCATGAACAATTCAATCTCCAAACTCCAAACGGTCCATCGTTCTTACCTGTGTTGGGAGCATGCGCTGACAAACTTTCAGCTTTTATAAAATAACGAAGGTCTGGGGTTCACGGGCTCTTGCTCTATATCATGTGAGTGAATGCTCCAACTACGACACTCCCTGAAGATGATGTAGAAGCTACGGATGAGGACAATTTTAAGCCATACAAAAAAACTTCTTATCTCATTGCCATTCACCTAGAAGATTGAATTGAACACATTGACAAGAACGTTCATACAAACCATTAGTTCAAGTTCTGGAATGACAGACATAAATGTTTAAACGCTGCAGCGGCTGCAGCGCTTAAACATTTATGTCGTCTAATCAACAGACAGACATCGCAGCGCCACAGCGCCAGATCGGCTAAAGACAACGTAGTGTGTATCAAGATGGCGTCCCAAATAGATTGTCAATAACAATTATTGAAAAAATATCTTTTCTATTCTAATAGTACGATATACCTAACTAACTACATAATAATGACTTGAATAACAAATAATTTCACTTATTTTCGCCGCTCCGCATGTGTGAATGTCGAAGCAAGCAAGGTGCCGAGTCGACTAAGCAGATGAGTGGAACATAGTGCGTGTTCAGTGTAACATATATCGCTGCTCATTGCACCTTTTTCATGCGCTTCATTTATGCAAATTCTGGGCAAACGAAGCGGCGCGGCGCGCGGCGTTGAGCAAAGTGGGGTAAATTGACGTTGAAATTTGGAGCAACTGGGGCTAAATGCTGGCGGACTTGTCACGCTGAGCACACGTGCAGTTAGTTGTTTTGTGGAACGGACGGTTAAACTTTTGAATCGAGTCGCCTGAATCGGGGGTGGGGTGGGGGTGGAGAAGGTAGGGGGACGTGGGAAGAGTACCCCCCACTTACCCCCCTGCCGGCAACAAGTAGTTTTTAACCCGTGGCGCGCCAGCCACCCTAAAGCATTAAATGCTTTACGTGTCAGGCATTTTGCGATACATCACTTTTTTATTGTATGATTAGGGAAAAATATTTATTGCGTAATAATATACGAGATTTTCGCGTGAATGAGGTGTTATTCTTTTCTGTATGAGTTTTTGTACGTAGTTAACTACTTAGAATGAACAATAAAGACTTACTTGTAGTGGCACTGGAACGGTTTTCTTTTGTTTTCAATATTTCATAAAGGTAACCTTTGGTTTTACTGTTTGCTATAATAATTAACAAACGACGCACAACACAATTGACATAATAACTTTTTAGTTAACATTACTATGCACCGGTCACATGAATCAAAAACACTTTGGCACTAAACTTTACTCACAAAACAATTTTTAACTTAGGAACCAAAATAAATAACCGCCGCCATAACGTGGCCGGCCCGCGTAAATAGTGACCTAAAAGTATATTATGTCTAACTGTAAATAAAAAAAGGTTACTGATGAAATAATCTACAAATTGATTAATGTTTATAATCACTTTTATCAAAAGAATCAAAATATGAAGAAAATTACAGCACTTTATAACAGACAATGTTAGCTGTAGTTGTTAGCAAAATCAAAATATCATATTTATACTTCTAGCTCTTCGTTTAATCTAAATTGCCACTATATCACACAACTATTGCATTGTACAAACACTGTATTAAGTTTCCAGTAAATATAGATAAGAATCATACGAAAACTTATATTTTACGTCGAGAAAACATCATGTAAACAAATCACAACAACACAACTTTATACTAATATGGCTGACGTCCGTCCATAACTTCAGACACTCTTTTTAAAATTTTTTTTGATAATGTTTTGTTTGGTCCGAATCCTACTAACTATGTTAATTTCTTCTATACGGACCATAGAAAATTCACAGACAGCTAAAACTTGTATACTATGACTCGGACCGGCTAAAAGAAAACAACCAATCTGAGCCAAGTCTGTTGTACACCGGTAAGTACAAGAGACACGCATGACTCTCAACTATTTTGTACACCGGTAAGTACATATGACGCTCGAGGGGTTAAGTTATGTTAATTTTTGTATTTTGAGGTTATGTATCGTAGTAAAACTTTTGAATCGAGTCGCCATAATTAGTGGGGGAAGGGGAGAGGAAGAATAAGGAGTGCCCCCCCACTTACCCCTCCTGCCGCAGACAAGTAATTTTTAAATTATGTAAATTTTTTTTAAAATATGGTTATTTACAAAAACCGTCCCCCCGCTTCGTTCTGTTACTATGGTACTGTATAACCTAAAAACGTGTAATTTTTCGTGATTATAGCCTATTTTGACAAAACTTTAAAGTGGTTTTTTTTTTATATTTTAACGCAACGCCGGCAGCTAAAATGTTAATAAACCTTTATTTAAGAACCTCTTAGACCCCCCCACAGTGTTAGTTTCTTCAAATTCATGCGACTCAATTCAAAAGCCAACCCAAACGGACTGTGGCAGTTGATTGCTTTTGCGGTCCTCATTGCCTGGTCTCTGACTAGCCCTTCGGGGAAAATAGTCGTGAGCTTAACATGTTTGTAAGTAAGTATAAGTAATACGGATTTTTGAGCGTTTTCTGAGAAGCCAAGACACCAAATACCCTGTGTGAGGCTGCACTACAACGGAGGAGGTTTGAATTTCTCTCTTCAAATGAGGAGTCCAAATATTTGTATTTAAGTTTATTGATACAAGACATTGGGTTAAAGCTGCAGTACACGGGCCACACCGGTTGCACCGTCACGCCGCGAATCATCATTCGCCACCTGAAATCACAATTATAGGCTGGCTAGATACCCTCCGTAGGTATCAGAAAGGACAAACTAGCAAAATGCCCTTGAGGCATAACGACAACAACCTATTAGTAAAACGTCTGAAATCTGTAAAAGTCATTTATGTAGAAAGTTGTGATATGAAAAATCTTCATGTCGTCTAACACAACACCCATACAATACGAATAATTTAATGCACTTGAATGCACTTGATATCACAGTTAAGGCTGATTTCACAGTCACGCGTTTGATCAGCGCCGGCCACACGCGCGCTTACAATTATCATTACACTACATAGTACACTCGGCGTCAAAAAAATCGCACCTCTTAGAAAATCACTTTCAAATGTCATTTACTCTTGATATGCACATGCAGTCGCATTAATTATGATTTTATTTACAAGGTTACTTAATTAACTTAATAAAAAACATTACTTTTCATTATCAAATAAAACCTAATGCAACAAATAAAGTGTCACAAAAATTCGATGCAAATTTTGCTACCCGTGAGAGTTGCTAGTTGCGCTTCCTTTGTGGGTATAAAACGGTCAACACGGGTTCAATGTGGGTCATTCGCTATTCAACCGTTGAAGAGGACACACGCACAGATTTTGATGGATACCACAGCTGATAAAGCCGCTCAAGTGGTTGCACTACTGCAATCAGGGGTGCGGCAGTGTGATGTCGCCCGGCAACTGAACCTGAGCCGTTATTCCGTTCGAAGAGTGTACCAGCGCTTCATAGAGACCGGTGGCTATATCCGCAGACACGGTTCGGGTAGACGTCGCTGCACTTCGGAAAGAGACGACCGGTTCGTTGTGTCGAACTCTTTGAGAAATCGTTTCTCCAACGCTGTTGAGTTGCAACAGCAGCTCCAGGCAGTTCGCAGACGCACCGTAAGCGTATCTACGGTTAGAAGAAGATTGAAGGAGAAGAAGATAGCGGCCCACAGAGCTGCTACGGGTCCAAAATTGACTGCAGCGCATCGGCGAGCCCGCTTGCAGTTTGCTCGTGACCACGTCGATTGGACCCTTGAGCAGTGGAGAGCTGTTCTCTTCTCAGACGAGACGCGAGTGTGTCTTTTCTGCAACGACCGACGGAGAAGAGTATACCGGAGGCAGGGTGAACGTTTCGCCCAAGCCTGCATCCAGGAGACGGTGGAATATGGTGGCGGATCCTGCATGTTCTGGGGCGGTATGTCTGCTGCCGGCAAAACCGACCTTGTCTGCGTCTCCCGGACTGGAGGTGCTCGCGGACAAGGGTCGCTGACTGCTCGCCGCTATGTCACTGAGGTCCTGGAAGTGCATGTGGTCCCCTTTGCCGAATCTTTTGGCGAGGGGTTCACATTAATGCACGACAACGCTCGCGCTCACACTGCAGGCATCGTGAGCGACTTCTTGCAGAGGTCCCAAATCTCTGTGATGCAGTGGCCAGCGCGAAGTCCGGATCTGAATCCTATAGAGCACCTCTGGGACCATCTTAAACGTAAGGTTCGATCTCGGGATCCAGCTCCTTCGACTCTACAGGAGCTCCAAGACGCGGTGATTGAAGAATGGGGGCTTATCCCTCAAGAAGAGCTCCTGAAGTTGGTGAGGTCCATGAGGGACCGTATGGAAGCCGTGATCAGGGCAAGGGGGGGTAACACTAGATTTTAAGTTAATTTTAAGACACTTTTTGTACATTTTTCTTTGTAAATTATCTGTTGTTAATTAGGACTTAATTAAGGATTTTTATTATTTTATTAATTTTAATGTTGTTTGTATAATTATAATTAAACAGAAAGTTAAATTTAATTGTTTTTTGATACTCCTTTTTGTTACCTTTCTAATGATACCCAACACTATCCTCTACATAAGGTTTAAGAATTTTTAAAGATGATTTTTAAAAGGTGCGATTTTTTTGACGCTGAGTGTAGTTGCGCGTTTGAACTGCATGCGTGACTATGAAACGCAACTACTATCTAGTGTAATTGTCACCGCGCGCGTGTGGCCGGCGCAGATCAAACGCGTGACTGTGAAATCAGCCTAAGTCTTTTTACATAACATGACGATTTTTTATAGCAGACGTTCTACATATATGACTGTACGGTACAGCAGACCGCACATTAACTCGCACAATTGCAGCGTTGCATCTTTACGCCAGTGTGCCAAATCTAGGGCACGGTGCGACAGTCCGTCATCCAACCGCGACTCATAACCATCGTTCATTTAGTACCATTTATTCATAAGTATTTTGTGTGACAATAAACTGTATCTTAGTAAAACATTATCTTCGTTTCTTTGGTGTACCATCAACCCGTACATCAAATGGTCCTTCGAGCATCCGAAAGCAGGACAATTTTGCGTAAAACGTGTGTGATTACCATATAGTGTGTAGAACTAGAACGCCACATCACGTCACTACGTGGAAGTCAGTAAGTAACCAGCTCCAGCCTTCGGTGAGTTATCTTTGATTTAACAACTATCAACATGGAAGATCTTCTGAATAACCAGAACCTCATCATGAGCGATGAACACGCTTTCTATTAACTTCAAAAAAGACGGGTCCGATC
The DNA here is from genome assembly GCA_963921215.1 of Scoparia ambigualis. Lineage (NCBI taxonomy): Eukaryota > Metazoa > Arthropoda > Insecta > Lepidoptera > Crambidae > Scoparia > Scoparia ambigualis. The sequence continues at coordinate 19,718,121 of OY992526.1, forward strand.
GCAAAACGGTGTCATACCTCAAAATGCGATTGAGCACGTTAGAAAGTTATTGGCAAGAGTTTCAATGTAACCACATTAAACTCTGTGAGTATGACGACAAATCTCACGAATATTTTACAAACGATGCATATAAACGAACAGCAGAATTTTACGTTGATACACGACCACAAAAATACTTGCCCTCTCCCTCTGATACACAATCGGAGGAAAAGCAGCTCCTGCGTCCGGCCACTCCCTTAGGTGTTGAGGGGCGAGCAACTTCATCTCGCACCGCGTCACCGGCGGTAGAACAGGTACAAACACGTCCATTTGAGCTTCAAGCTTCGCGCACCAGCGCCGCCCGGGGAACCAGCAGCAAGCTGGACGAGATGCTCCGTAAACAAAAGAGCAACTTCAAGGCATTCTCCAGGACGGTCAGTAACATCAACCTTGACAATATCTCCGAAAAATGGGAATATGAGGATGTATTGAAAGCTGTACAAGCCAGATGGTCGATAATAGATTCCCTGCATTGGGAAATAGATAGCGAGCTTTTCGAAGACACTGAATACGAGCAAGCCTTTGGTAGGTACGAGCAGCAGTTCAATGATCTCAAAAGGAACATCAATAGCAAAATGTGGAATCAATGTCATCGCGAAAAGTCTACGCCCCAGATGGACATACCTAACTTTATGGGAAATTACCATCAATGGGTTTCCTTTAAAGATTTGTTCGTAGAGGCAGTACACAACAATCGCTCTCTATCAAATGCTCAAAAGTTACAGCATCTCAAGAGCAAACTACGGGGTGAAGCAGAAAAATTGGTGCAACATTTAACCATCACTTCCGAAAATTATGAGGTGAGCTGGGATATTCTCAATCGCAGGTACAATAATGCGAAACTCATATTCAATAGTCACGTTAGTATCCTATTAAACTTGCCTTCCATACAACAACAATCAGCGACAGCTATTAAAAAGATATTCGACACCACCAATGAGTGTCTTAATGCAATAAAAGCACTCGGCGTCGACATAAGTACGTGGGATCCACTAATTGTTTATCTTTTATCAAATAAACTAGATTCCGACACGCACATTGATTACATTGAGTCTTTAAAAAATCCACGGGAGTTGCCGGCGATAGTCGACTTGTTGCAGTTCCTAGAAAATAAATTTACTTCCTTAGAGGCGTCTCGACGCAAACCAGAGTCATCCAAACCTCTATATCAACAAGAGCCAGTAAATAATATAAAGAAAACTCAATTTTTCAAATCATTAACGAGCCATCAAAATCAAACCAGTCAGAAAAGTTGCAACAAATTGACCCAAAAAAGTTTTAAATGCGCAATTTGCAATAAAGATAGAGATCACGGCATTTACAATTGCGAAACATTTCTAGCTATGCAACCACAAATGCGACATAACATAGTTAAAAAATTATCACTATGCACAAATTGCCTGCATTTCCATCGCGATGGAAAGTGCTTCACCAACAAAAAATGCCGTGAGTGCGACGAGGACCACAATACCTTATTGCACGGCGCTAAAATGTTTGTCGGTCAAAACCGAGCAGCATCGCAACAAGATGACGCATACAATAAATCGAGCCAATTAAAAACGAATGTATTGCAAGAACAAGAAGGTGAGATTTTACTCGCTACTGCGTTGATACAAGTAACCAAGCATGATGGATCTGTTCAAACTATGCGAGCACTAGTTGACCAGGGGTCACAAATATCTCTGATTACCGAATCTGCAGCACAGAGTTTAGGCATAAAACGCAAGGGATGCAAAGCCGTTATATTCGGGGTTGGCTCCAAGGAAAATAAATGCAACGGGGTAGTCTCACTGTCACTATCTTCTATGTATAATGACTACACTCTTGACGTCAATGTTTTCGTTACGAAACGGCTAGTAAACAACTTGCCAAATAGGTCGTTTTTAAAACCAAATTGGTCACATATTGAGAACATAAATCTAGCAGATCCGGAATTTTACAAAAGTAACTCAATAGACATATTATTGGGAGCAGATGTTTATTCTGCAATAATTTTAAACGGAATTATAAAAGATAAAGATACCATGCCGGTAGCACAGCAAACTCGGTTAGGGTGGATTTTATGTGGCAACGCTAGTGTTACAAAATCATATCACTGCAATGTGACATTGATCGATGATGACCTTCACAAATTTTGGTCAATCGAAGATGTAGGTGACAATCACGATATGTCTTCAGAAGACCTACACTGCATCCAACTATATCAGTCAACCACCGAACGCCGAGCCGATGGCAGATATGTCGTTCGTCTACCACTACATTCCGACATAGATGAGAAGCTGGGCCAGTCCAAGCCAAAGGCCGTTGCGCAATTTTACCAATTAGAACGAAAGTTTATACGACAACAAAGGTTAGCAGCTGATTATAGATTATTTATTCAAGAATATAGTTCATTAGGTCATATGCAATTAGAACCGATAGCGGCCGCCGGTAACAAGACACCTGTAGGCTATTATATGCCGCATCATAGTGTACAGCGGGCGGATTCGCAAACTACTAAGTTACGAGTTGTTTACAATGCATCGGAAAAAACATCGACCGGGTATAGTCTAAATGATGTCATGTACCGGGGTCCAAATCTGCAACACGATCTACTAGTACTTATCATCAGGTGGAGACAATATCCACACGCATTTACTGCGGACTGCGAAAAAATGTACCGCCAAATCTGGACTCATCCAGATGATCAAAAATACCAGAAAATCGTATGGCGGGACTCTCCAGATCAACCAATTCGCGATTACCAGCTTTCTACCGTCACATATGGTACGAAAGCTGCACCTTTTCTGGCTATGATGACGCTGAGACGTCTAGCACATGACGAACGTCAAAATTATCCAGCATCAGCGAAGGTCCTGGAGGAGCAGGTGTACATGGATGATATTTTAACCGGAAGCTTTACAGTAGAAGCTGCAAAACGGTTAAAAACAGAACTTGTGAGTCTTCTCAGCTCGGCAGGGTTCAATCTCAGAAAGTGGGCTTCGAATGAACGTTCACTCGTGGATGACACTATTTCGCAATCTGATGCTCAAACTTACAACTTTCGTCATATAGAATCCACCAAAACTCTAGGGCTAGCCTGGAACTCAAAAGAAGATAACTTCACGTTTCAATGCAAGCTGTCTCCAAAGTCGTCACAAAAACCAACCAAAAGAGTACTGTTATCTGAAATATCCAAAATCTTTGATCCCCTAGGATGGCTAGCTCCAGCAGTCGTACAGCTGAAGCTGCTGTTCCAAAGCATATGGACACTAGATCTTCAGTGGGATGAAAAAATACCGGAGGAACATTTCCAAAGATGGATACAACTCAGAGAAGATATTGAAGACATCAACCAGATAACGATACCCAGATGGATAAAGAGTGGAGAGAGTGACATATTGCAGCTCCATGGATTTAGTGACGCATCCACAAAAGCGTACGCCGCTGTCGTATATGTTAAAATACAAAAGGCTGGTGAAGCAACCGTTAGAATCCTGGCCTCAAAAACTAAGGTGGTGCCTCTAAACAAAACGACATCATTGCCTAGGCTAGAGTTATGCGGAGCTCTCTTACTTGCAAAATTAATGAGTAAGTTAGTGCAAAGCCTAAATGATCACAAAATCGAAGTGTACGGATGGTGTGATTCAACAGCAGTTCTTGGTTGGCTGCAAGGGGATCCCTGCAAATGGAAACCGTTCGTAGCAAACAGGGTCAAGAAAGTAACGGAAGTTATCCCATCAAACAGCTGGCGTTATGTCAAGTCTAACGAAAACCCTGCGGATTGCGCGAGCCGAGGTCTATCAGTCAACCTGTTAAAAGGCCACACTATTTGGTGGAATGGACCTCATTGGTTGCCATCAATCAACATACAACTAACCGAAACGAATAAGTACGTAACAAATTTAGAAACAGCTAAAACAATGCAAAGTAACATGATACAAACAGATATAAATATTATTGAACAGTTATTACACAACCACAGCACTATTACGCGAGTGACGCGCGTCCTAGCATGGGTCTTGCGCGCGATTAAACAAAAACAACATATTATGAGACCATTTCTAACAACGACCGAGTTAACCAATGCACTATTAAAAATAATTAAATATGTACAAGAAAGGGAGTTTTCGGAAGATTTCACTATTCTACAAAAACATGGAAAAGTTGAACAAAATAGTAAAATCAGTAACCTCAATCCGTTTTTAGACAACAACAAATTATTAAGAGTCGGAGGTCGACTGGAGAATTCCAACATCAGTGAGGATATGAAACATCCACTGATAATTCCTCACTCCAGCCATCTCACAGACCTTCTCATTGACTACGCACACAAAGCAAGTTTCCACGGTGGAGCTAGGTTGACATTGTCCGAACTCCGCAGGAAGTACTGGATACTTGGCGGAAATAGAGCTGTTAAGAAACGCTTACACCAATGCGTAACTTGTAAGAAAAACGCCCCCCATAAGCAGCACCAGTTGATGGGTGATTTACCGGAGGCTAGAACAAACCCTTCGAGACCATTCTACCACGCTGGGGTAGATTTCAGTGGGTTTATCGATGTTAAGGCAAGCAAAGGTCGGGGCATTAAAACAACGAAAGGATATGTAGCAGTTTTCGTTTGCATGGTGACCAAAGCTGTGCACCTCGAGCTTGTCTCTGATTTAACATCTTCATCGTTTATGGCCGCCCTCCGACGTCTCGCAGCACGAAGAGGCACGCCTCGTCATCTATACAGTGATAACGGGACGAATTTTGTCGGAGCAAACAAGGCACTCAAAACAGAGCATTTACACTTGAGATCAATCATATCAGACGAATTCCTGGCAGAAATCAGCGAAATGAGAATTGACTGGCATTTCAACGCCCCGTCTTGGCCAAGCGCAGGGGGACTGTGGGAAGCTGCCGTCAAAAGTCTAAAACACCACTTGCGTAGAGTAGTAGGCGAGCAAAAGTTGACATTCGAGGAGTATACAACATTATTATCTCAACTCGAAGCTTGTCTTAACTCGCGGCCTCTCTGTGCAATCACAGAAGATCCCAATGACATCAATTATTTGACACCATCCCATTTCTTAGCAAGCGGCCCCGTACTTACCATCTATGAAACGGAAAAAGACGAAAGGACCCGCTGGAAACTGACACAGAAGGTTTTCCAAGATATATGGGCAAGATGGCGCGTTGAATATTTAGCTCAATTGTCAGCACGGACAAAGTGGCAACAAAAACAATCCAATATAAAGCTAAATGATATTGTTGTTATCCATGACGCCAATTTACCACCTGGAAAATGGGCGCTCGGACGAGTAGTCGACGTACACCCAGGGAAGGACGGACACGTTAGAGTTGTCACCATCAAGACAAAAAACGGTGTCCTGAAAAGACCTATAGTCAAGGTGTCACTACTGCCCGTAAACAACAATAATACATACAACAGTGATAGCAATCAAAGGTCGTCAAATGAAACTCCAGCCACCAAACAAAACAGTGCACCTGCCATAGTTAGAAAAAATAAGTTCGTGACGTCATGCATAAACTTTATGACGACATTACTCATTTTATTTATGCTATGTGGATCAATAACAGCACAAAGCACATATGATATTATATCATTAAATAGTAATAACAGCATCTATTTTGACAAGTTATCAGATCTACGAATCATACAAGACAAATGGAAGCTCATAGTTTATTATAATTTGAATCCGTATTGGCAAGGGGCAAAACTAACAAGCAAGTACTACAAACATTTGGAATCATTATGCGAAAACATTGAACGAAAATCCCATTGTGACACAATAAAACTACAGTTACGTCATAGCTTCTCGGAACTCGAGTACTATAACCTCATGTTGCAAAGTCAGCGCTTTGATAAGCATACGCGCACTCGACGCGGGCTAATCAATGGCGTGGGGAATATCGCTAGTAGCCTCTTCGGAGTACTGGATGACAAATTCGCATTAAAATACGAAAGCGACATTACCAACATTAGGAGCAACCAAAAACATTTAGTAAATCTCTGGAAGAACCAAACTTCAGTCATCGAGGCGGAAAACAATTTACTTCAACGCATTGAAAACACAATGGAAAGCCAAAACAAGATTTTTAAAGAGCATTTGAATATTTTGGAACAAGCAACAGATGGCTTAACAAAGGAAGTAAAACAAATGGATTTAGCGGAGGAATTCATTTTATCGAGTATTATTGCAAACAATATCATCAGCAATCTAAAAAGTATACAAGATACTCTATTGGATACCATCACCAATACTCACCATTTTAATTTCCACATTTTGTCACCAGAACAACTTCGGAGCGAACTGAATATCATTTCAGGGCAGCTGTCAAAAGACTCGGCACTTCCCATTGACGACATCCTAACGGACCTACCAAAGATGTATGAACTCCTCAAAGTAAACACTCGTATGACATCACAATATTTTATTTTTGAGATTCAAATACCTCTAGTAAACAGAGATAGGTACGAATTATTTAAAACCTATTCCATCCCACAGCGAAAAGATAACTCGGTCATTAATATCTCACCGATAGCAGACTACTTAGCTATCAATTTACAAAAGGATACTTATCTACCAATATCCGAAACAGAATTATTAAAATGCATCCAATTCGACAAAACTACTACCTTATGTGAATTGCAAAAGCCAGTGTATCATAGAGATTCCGATGAAAATTTTTGTATCAGAGGAGAACAGAATAGGGCTTGCGTAACATCTGTCAGCACGTGCCGTGATAAATGGTCAGAACTTATCAATGTAAATAAATTTCTCGTCACCTGTTGCGACAAATGCAACTTGAGATTTATATGCGGGGGTCGGGTTTCAACCGAACAATTAAAAGGCTCCAATATAATTGCACTCGGAAATGATTGCATAATCAAAGGCGAGACATTCAACATTATCGCACATAAACAAAATACAAATAATTTGAATATGACACCAGACATAGTTTTAGCAGAAATCGCGCCCGTCAATAAAATTATCAACTTGACGATACCGATGACGTCAGTGAAAGAAGTTGATTTTAAAGACTCATTTAAAAGCGTCGGCGAACAGATAACTCAATTGAGGTCAGAAGGAGACAAGCTGGAAAGATTAGACGAATTGTCATCACATGACGTCCATCAGTATGCTGCTATTTATACGCTAGCGGCAATAGCGATAGCGTGTGCTGCGTTCGTGTGGTGGCGATTGCGCCGCAACACCTCTCCAGGATCCCCCGAGGCCCCGAGGCAGGCCGCGCCGCCCGGGTCCGGCGCCGCAGACCCTTCGCGGCCGCCGCCCGGCCCTGCAACAGCGAGCATTCAGCTCGCGCGCCCGGCGTCAGCGCTCCGCACGAGGGCGTCGTCCGAGGTCAGTGTTTGTGAACAGTGTGAAGTGCAAGTGAGTGCGAGTGCGAGTGATCAGTGCAATAAAAATGTAAGTGGATTTTACAGTGCACCGGACACTAAATGCGTCTCAAACGGCACATCGCCCGTTTATAGTAAAATAAGTTTTCGGCGAGATTGATTGTCGGTTTCAGTTTGTATTATCATTACTAACGACACAAAATTGTTTGATCATCTTGTTTCATTTCATCAACTAACACCAGTTCACTCCCATCATCTCGCGCCCCGGAACATGTACGGTACAGCAGACCGCACATTAACTCGCACAATTGCAGCGTTGCATCTTTACGCCAGTGTGCCAAATCTAGGGCACGGTGCGACAGTCCGTCATCCAACCGCGACTCATAACCATCGTTCATTTAGTACCATTTATTCATAAGTATTTTGTGTGACAATAAACTGTATCTTAGTAAAACATTATCTTCGTTTCTTTGGTGTACCATCAACCCGTACAATGACTATTTCAGATTTCAGACGTTTTACTAGTAGGTCGCTTTACTTTTATGTCGTTAATGCCTCAAGGGTATTTTGTTAGTTGGTCCTTCTGATATGATGGAGTTCCTACATAGAATAATAACTAAAGAGTGCTATGACATTTGAGTGGGCACTTCGTTTGTTATCAAACAATGCGATATTATGTGACTTGCACACGCAAAAATATAACCTAAGTAAATTTTACACGGGCGCATTGTTGGCCCTTGCCCATGTCCATTGAGGTACACAGCGTGTTTCTTGTAAGGTGTCAAGCGGATGTGTGGTGATAGGGAACTATCATACCTATCCATTGAACCCCCATGTGTATGTTCTACGATTTTTTTGTAGTTTTCGAGTTATAATTTTTTTTCGTCATTTTATGATTCAACGACGAGACGGCTCTAAAAAAATTATATCTTTTTTTTAGGTGTACTTTTCTTCGATATTTTTTTTTAATACAATGCCTATTGATGGCACTTTTTTGAGTAAAAAAATCTTCCTAACTTTAACCTAAGGTACTAAAATTTTGATCCTAACTTTAAAAATTGGATTAATCAGAACAAAATGGAATTTTCAACTTAAATAAAAAAAAAGTTAAAAAGATTTTCTATAGCTTCTGACTAGTTTTAAAAACTGCCCAACCAAATGGGACTTTTTTTGCTGAAATAGGTCGTTAAACGTGGTAGATCAGAAATTGTGTAATTTTCATCTATACTAATATTATAAAAAGGAAAGATTTGATTTTTTGTTTGTATTGAATAGGGTCCGAAACTACTAGACCGATTTATAAAATTCTTTCACCGTTGGGAAGCTACACTATTTCCCGGTGACAGGCAACAATATATTTTCAAAAAAATTAGGGATCCTCACTAAAACTCTAATAAATTCCTTACATCGCGTACGCTACAAAAACTATTGATGATATAACAAATGCGATGTAGTAGAGTAGAGTCTCGTCGTTGAATCATAAAATAACAAAAAAAAAATTGTAACTCGAAAACTACAAAAAATCGTAGAACATACATATTCAATGGATAGGTATGGTAGTTCCCTATCACCACACATCCGCTTGACACCTTACAAGAAACACGCTGTATAAAGTCAAATATTACCCTTCGAATTACATTTTGTAGATCGCTTTTGAATTCGGTTGTTGACCAGGTATCCAATTTTTTTTCACTTTATATTTGACGTTTTTAGCAACTTATTTTGTCCCTTTCTTTTCAATGTTTATGGCCCATTTGAAAAAATAGGACAACTATACGAGACTCATTTAGACTCCTTCTATGCTTTACATTATTCTGAGAGTTCCTACTACGGCCCCGTCGTCGTCGCCCGCACGCTTCTTCCCCCGCCTCCGCAACCTTTCATCCCCCGCCCCTCAGACCATGGGACTGACACGTATACACCATCAATTTTTATTCGTTTTAATTAAATTAAGGATGAGTTCCACCCATGAAACTGAATAACTTTCCCCAAGAAACATATGTGCAAAAATGACAAAAAAATTTCGACCTCCCATAATATTGTCGTCAGCTGATCGGATCGGAAATATTTCGACCTCCCATAGAAAACCGTCATTTTTGCATATAGGTTTCTTGGGGAAAGTTGTTCAGATTCGTGGGTGGAACTCATTCTTAATTTCATTTAAACGCATTTAAATTGACGGTATATACGTGAATTTGTCAGCCTATAATATTATTATTCGTCATTATCGATTTGGTTCATTTCGTCTAGAGGATCCGAGTATACAACGACCTTCACCGAGCGGTTAATAGATGAAAAGTATTTTATATCAAATATAATGTGTTATAAAATATATTGCGAGTGGGTTTATTAATCATATACTGGACTGAAAAATTTCAGTCCAGTATAATATGATTAATTAAATATTTAAAAATATATTTTTTTAAATATTGCACTTGTTTCGATAATAGGTAAATTACATAGGTACCAATCGAAAGTATGAAGCCTATAGAATATGCAAACGTTAGGTTGACTATTTTTTTCCTGTCATAACATTGGGTAGGCAGGCAGGTGTAAACAGGCAAGTCAAAATTAGTAATTTGCAACCGTCTGGTTAAATAAATAAAATTTATGTTTATATAAAGATAAGCTCATTACAAACACACACACACCAAACCAGTGCAATGTAAAAAAAAAAAGTTTTTTTAATATTAAATTAATCATTAATGGTACTGGACTGAAACTTTTCAGCCAACCCACTCGCGATATATTATTTAACATATTAAATTTGATATAAAATACTTTTCATCCATTAACCTTGTAACGGTACAGAATGAATGGTATCCGTCCGTTAGTAAGGAATGTGTGGGAGTAGCACTAAAATAAATATTAATGCGTAGCACCATTAATATAATAAGCATGAAAAAGGGAATAATAATTTAGTTCAGAATAATGGTCAGTGGTCTAGCGCTTTATCTTTAGTTTGAACTTCGCGGGGACTGCTCTGTGTGCTCCTTGTGACATAGGCGCCGTCTAGTGTGAGTTATTTACTTGAGCTTCGCATAAGGTTGCTAGTTTGACTTCTTTATTTTGAATTTCGCGGGGACTGCTCTGCGCGTCCCTTGCGACATAGGCGCCGTCTAGCGGAAGTCATTTAGTTGCTAGGTTGACTAGGACTTTATCTTTATTTTGAATTTCGCGGGGCTTTGCGAGTCGGCAAAGTGGTTCACCTACGGGCGGACGCCATCTATGGTCGGAATACGGAACTTTTTATAATTTCCCAAAATATAGGATTATTGGCTTAAGTGGAGGATTATTGAGAGGGAATTGTTAATAGAAGGCTACATTTAGATATTCAAAGATGTAATATTGGCTGTCGGACGAGATTTGGTTAGATTATGGAAAAATTTTAGAATTGCGCGGCGAAGGCGGCAATGAGCGAGCGAGAGGTTGAGAAAAAGATAGAAAGAGAGGTCGGATGATATCTCCACGTGGCGCAACGCGAAGCTCGCGTATAACAAATATTAAGCGACGCGAAGGCGAGGCGCATCGAAAAACAGCTAGGGATTGGTTGAAGGGAAGAAAAGCGGACTCGCGCGGAAAAATGTTGAGGGCGCGTGGCGCGAAAGTTAGGATGCTTGGGGGATGGAGGAAAATTAGCGGGCATTCAATTTTGGGACGTCGGCTGTGCGGTCCAATTTAAGAGTGCGGTACTACTCATACGGGAAAAATAGTGTCCGAGCTTTGATAGTGCGCTAAGTGATATTCGAGCTGCGATATTACTTAATTAATATTGTGAAATTGAAAGTGATTAATAAAGTAAAACTATTGCGGTCGCAACTCGAATCCGTTAACGGAATGAAGTATTCCGGGGTACATCGGCGGAAACGCGTAACGGTGGCAACGAAAACCTATGTACCTTTCAACAGACTTCGGTCTGGATGATCTTTGATTGTATTTAATAAGATCGGCGTTTTATATCATTACGCTAAACAATACACTATCTTCGACGGAGTAATGGGGGAGAGACAGTTGTCTCCCTAGTGAAAGTTGAAGATAGGTCAGACACCATTTAGCTGGAGGTAGACCCGTATGACCCAGTCCAATTTCGAGTCTACCTCCGTACATACAGTGTAGTGATAGGAAAATAACACACTGAGTATACTGGCTCGACTGATAGAACATTTAGGAGTTAGTTGCTTTCAGGGGCAATGCGACTCTCACCACACATCACGAATTTAAGTTAAATGTGGCTTGGGCCTAGATTGCAAGGTACACAAAAGGGACTGTTAGTTCATATTATATATATTAATATAGGCATTTTCAAGTGAGGAAAGTTGTAGGAATCTATAGGTAGGCGGATATATATATGGTTAGATATGGGAGGGCAAGGTATTTGCACGCAGTGCGTACATAGGACGGGAGCTTGAGCCGCGAGGCCAGGCCGGATTAATTCAGACTAATAAGGTAGGGATAATTAAGTTACGGCGCTAAATAAAATTATGATGAAGTGATGTGGGTCCTAGCTAGGCAAGTAATCTGTTACCGCAGGGCGATAAAATTCTAATTGTTTCCTAAAGTTGTTACCAATTAATTGTTCATTTTAAATAATTAACAGAAGTATGATAATATTGTACCATCATTACTTGGAATACCTAAAAGTCTAGACTGGTTTCCTATTACAAGAAAAATACTAAAAGTTATAGCAAATTAGCGTAGCCGTACTGTGATGTTTGATTTCTAATACTGAAATGACCAAACAGGCATTTTTTAGCTTTCCCTGGGATGCGATACGATCTCATATTGCTACACTCTTCAAAGTATGGAAAGTTTACATCCGATACCTATTAGTAAAAATAAGCTGATACAAACTAAGCAACTAAAACCAGTTTAGAACCTAGGATAAGTCGTTGAAAGAAGACATTGTCAGCTATGAGCTTCTAATAATCTGAACCATAGAAATAATTGATTGATAACAACCTGCTAATTAGCCTGATAATGATCCACTAATACCATTTGAATTCACCTTAATGGTCACAGACCTCTTAAGATATGTAAGTACTTACTTCTAATAATATGAAACATAGAAATATTTGATGGGAACAATCTAATCAATCAGACTAATACCTAGTACAGTCTAATTTATACTTATTAAAGTGAGTAAAAGATAACTTCTAAATGTAATTGATTTAATGATTAACAGGGATAATTAACAACCTAATTTACTACCTACTAAAAGTATACTAACTATGATTTAGTAGTCTATCAAATTAACCACTCAGTCTGAGAGACAGGGGGTGGAAGTTAATGGAAAAATAATTAACTTAAGTTCACTTCCTAAAAGTCAAGGATATTGAATAAATTAAACATCTTTCAATAAACTTGAGATGTACTTATACTTTATAAATCTGTATAATGAACACTAAGAGTAACCCAAAGTAATTTACTTCAAATGATAGTATTCTATTTAAGTAAATAAGAGGGGTGGGGAAGTTACAACCTTCCCGGTGAAGGTCGTTCTATACTCGGATCTTAGACTATCATCACGTTTGAATATTGTAAGGGGAGTACTCTTAGATGAAGCAAAAGAAATGGGGTTACGATAGTAGTACATGAAAAGCTATGACATTATCATCTACATACATACATACAGTCACGACCATTATCCCCAAAACGTTAGTCGGAGACTAGGCAATGAGGACCATAAAAGATATCCACTACCACAGTCCACGATGGATGGATGGACGGACGGATGGATAGCCAGACGGATATGGATGACATACCTATGGGTATCCAGCCTGGCATAGGTGTATCCATTGGCGCTCGAGTTGGCAACAGTGTCGGACCAGAGTCGTTCAGCCACGGCGGAGAGCCGCGGCCAGAGGTGGTAGTCCAAATTGCCTGCATAAAAACCGTTCTCATGGAATAAATACATACTCATTATTACTCATACATTAATTCACGACTGTTATACCCAAATGGTTTGTCAAAATCTAGGCAATAAGAACCGCAGAAGCAGTCCACTGCCATATAGTCCATGTTACACCAAATTTTTTTTTTATAATGACTCGTCATAGTCACTGCATCCTGCCTGATGGTAAGCAGCCGATGCAGTCCAAAATAATGATAGCGCTCCCCACCGTGGAATAAGCACGATAACGAGCGCACCCATTCTTGACGGCCTGCATAAAGGCCGTTTCACGCCCCGCTTAAAAGACCCGGGACTGTAGGAGCCGGGAAACACATGCGCCGGCAAAGAATTCCAAAGCCGAATGGTCTTACAGAGGAATGACTTGCCAAATTTTTTGGTACGAGTACTGATAGTCTGTACAGTATGATGGTGGTTCCTAAGACCAGCACGTGTAGTCCGGGAGAGGAAAGAAGAGGGCGGGATAAGATCAAAAAGTTCTTCAGAACACTCTCCGTAGTAGTTCCGGTAGAAGACACTGAGAGAAGCAATGTCTCTACGCAGCTGGAGGTCCTCAAGGGAGGCTGTAACCTCAGCATCTCCAATAATGCGTACCGCTCGCCTTTGCAGTCTATCAAGTGCATCGAGGAGGCATTTAGCGGAGCCGTCCCATAGATGGGAACAATACTCCATACTCGATCGCACCTGAGTTTTGAACAGCAAACAGCGCTGCTCGGGAGTGAAAAACCGCCTCACCTTATTGAGAATACCCAACTTCCGGGAGGCAGTTAAAATAGCACTCTCGATGTAGCATTTTGGATTCAGTTCCTGGCCGATGTCCATGCCAAGAATGCTGAGGTTCACCGAAATGGGTAACGGAGAGTTCTGAAGAGAGGGAGGAGTAAGGAAGGGAGTTACTTTGGACGAGAATGCACAAACCTGGGTTTTGCTAGCATTGAACTCGACCAGGTTTTTGGATCCCCATTTAGAGACACGATCGAGAGTCAGGTTCACTTTGGCAACCAGTTCTTGCCTTTTCACCATGATATCGGCTTGCTTTGCCGCAGGATGTCCCAAGTACCACTCATGCACCGTACTGTCATCCGCATAACAATGAATATTGCCCAAGGACAACATATCATTAATATGCAGAAGAAATAGAGTAGGTGAGAGCACAGAACCCTGCGGCAATCCAGCATTGACCTTGTAGAACGCGGAGGAACTACCCTCATAAAGGACACAAATCCTCCGCCATTCTAGAAAGTCTGCAACCCAGGCGCACAAACGGGGCGGCACACCGAAGGCCAGCAACTTGGAAAGAAGGGAACGATGCCACACTCTATCGAAAGCTTTGGCGATATGAAGGCTAACTGCCAGGGATTCGCCATGCTGGTCCATTGCTTCACCCCACGCGTGAGAAACGTACGCTAGAAGATCACCCGTTGATCGCTTTGGTCTGAACCCATACTGGCGATCATGAAGCAGCGAGTGATCTTCTAGGTAGTGAATGAGCTGGGAATTAATTATCCGCTCAAACACCTTGCACAGCACAGAAGTTACAACGATGGGTCGATAGTTGGCCGAATCCGAGCGATCCCCTTTTTTGGGGATGGGTTGGATGTTCGCCTCCTTCCAAGACACCGGCACAATACCAGTATCGTAAGACTCCCTAAACAATCGTGTCAATACAAGAGACAACTCAGCCGCGCATCTGAGCAGCACAATCGCCGGAACACCATCCGGCCCGCTAGCCTTCCGCACGTCGAGCGACCGCAGCACGGCACGTACGTCACACTGCCTGATACGAATATCAGGCATGGTGGCCCCACAATGTGCTATAGTAGGTGAAGCGGCGCCACAATCGTCGACGCGCGAATTGGCCGCGAAAAGTTCAGCCAACAAGTTCGCCTTCTCAAGCGGCTGGTAAGCCAACGAGCCATCTGGATGTTTCAACGGGGGCAGCGAGGGAGAGCAGAAGTTGGCCTGCACGGCCTTAGCGAGCCGCCAATAGCTACGGCTACCCACAGGGTGCGAGGTCAACTCCCGCCCCACCCTTGCCACTCTTTGTGCATCCGCTCCTGCGAGAGCCCTCTTGTTAGACTTAGAGGCCTTGTTGTAGGCCGCCTTCAAGGAGCTGGTACTAGGGTCATTCAGAGCGCAAGCCCTCGTCCAAGCACGATACGCCGCCTGCTTGCATTCAGCAGCTTTGGCGCATTCGCGATTGAACCAAGGTCGCTGTCTGCCAACGCTGGCAAGATCTATGAATGGAATATAATACTCCATACCCAACAAGATCTCGTCAGCGATGGCAGAAGCGCACTCCGATGGGTCCTTTCCAAAAAAGCAGCTCTGGCCCCATGAGACGGATGCAAAGTAATCACGCAATCCGTCTCAATCCGCCGACGAGTAGTGCCACAGACGACGCTTGGTCTCCACCGTTTTCGGTGGACCAACGCTGTGCGGTGCTGTGGCAATGACCAAGCAGTGGTCTGACGAGCCAAAAGGTGCAAGCACCGACACTCTATACCCTGCAGGGCGACTTGTTTTTTTTTTTTTTTTTTATAAAAGAGGGAGGCAAACGAGCAGGCGGGTCACCTGATGGAGAGTAGTCACCGCCGCCCATGGACACCCGCAAAACCAGAGGAATCGCAGACGCGTTGCCGGCCTTTCAGGGAGGAATAGGTTTAAGGAAGGAATAGGAATTGGGAGGAGGGGGGGGGGGGAAGGGGCCTCCGGAACCCTCACTGGTCGGACGAAACACAACAGCACCAAGCGCCATTATTTCACGCCGAATATTAGTGAGAGGGTGGTATTACGCCGGGTGAGCCAGCCCAATGCGTGCTGCAACGCAGCGTGGCTCTACCACTCAGTCAGTGTCACTCATTTAGCACCACCCAGGGATCACGTGTAGGGTCTCAAGGGTAAACCTACGGACGCGAGCAACTTTGACCCCCAAAATCGTCAACAATAAGTCCAACAAGGAGGGCGCGTGACCTACGATATCTGGCATCCTGATGGGCTGGTCTACCAGTTGCGTCAGGTCTTGCGTCAGAGCGAAGGCATGAGCGACTCTACCAGCGTGATCAGTTTTGGAGGAGTCCAACCATGTTTCATGGTGGGCGTTGAAGTCCCCCAAAACCACCACCTCGTCGTTTGGGAATCGCTCCTGCGCGACATTAGTCACTCGGCCGAGGTGGTCAAAAAGGCTGCTTGTGTTAGCATCTCCTGTGTGGGACCGGTAGAGGCACGCAAAGACACGGCAACGGGAGCCAAATTCAATGCGCACCCAAAGGATGGGAAAGGAGGGGTCTTCCAAACAGTGCAGACGACGAGAACAAATGTCAGCCCTCACGTACAGACATACTCCGGCTTTCGCGCGGAATTGCTCCTCAAGCTGATAGCCAGGGTACCTTAAATAAGACGTGTCAGCAGGGCGACGAATTTGAGTCTCCGTCAGAAAAAGCAACGCAGGCCGCGCCGTCTCGAGGTGTTGGTGGACGGCGTTGAGGTTAGAATGGAGCCCACGGATGTTAGTGAACTCCACCTCAAACAGCGAATTGGTGGTGGGAGAGGAGGAAGCCGCTGTATTACCTGCATTCTTTTTAGGCACTGTCATTCGAAAAGGGGAAGGAAGGGACGTGAACAAGGAGCCACTACTGTTGCAAAGAAATGAACAAAGCAAGAGTTTTCCGCTTCACCATTGGAAGAGCGTTGCAACCACAGCCGACACGCCGGACGAAAGGGCCCCCATACCCTCCCGGAAGGGGTCGCCGGGTCCCACCAATTCCGGTCACCAACCGGCACGACGATCCACTCCGAGATTATGCGCGACCTGGTGAGGCAGCCTCCCGAGGTGGTTAGCCCCGGTCGGGCCCCTGTACTATGCCGCGGGCGGCCAGCGGCACCACCGTTTCTACGGGTCTCCCTGGCCGGCGTGTCGAGTTTCGTCTCCCGCTCAATGGTTCCACGGCAGAACTCTCTGGTTCACAGTTTGCAACAATAGCCGCTCCCCTGGCTCCGGTAGTGCGGCGCTGTTCCCGGAACGCGACCTGCAACGAGCACAGACCACTTGGCGGGCGTACACTACCGCACGGTGGTCGATAACCGGGCGAGCTAGGCTCTACCACCAAATGCTCAATTAGCACCACCAGTTATTTCGGTTCTGTGGTTCATCTTATGTATTGTCATCGCAAAATATCGCATAGTCTATGCTCGATTCTGTCAAATTTGACGTTGACAGTTAGAGTCACAAAACTGTAAAAAAAATATCCAAGACTGAGGGGTTCACGACTGTTATACCCAAAGGGTTAGTCAAAATCTAGGCATTGAGAACCGCAGAAACAGTCCACTGCCATATAGTCCATGTTACACCACATATAACTGCATATGTGCTGAGTGTGATAGGTGCTAAGTAGGGATGGGCCGAAATTCGTTTCACATTCGGTTAAACCGAACTTCGGCGTTCGGCCGACATTCGGTTCAAATGCCGAACTTTCTGTACAAGTAAATATTGAAATAACACTTGACCTTTTCTTACACTCATTGTATTTGCAACAAGAAAATATATCTATTACTTTACCTCGTTAATTTACTTAAAATCAAGTAGTTAATATTGTAAACAATAACGCAATTGTCGCGTGGATAACTTATTTGCTAATGACCGGTCGGCCGGGACGGGAGACGAGGGGATTTGTCGCGGGCTGCAGCTGGGTTGCGAGCGGGATGCAATACCAAGAATTGAAGGTAGCGCGTAAACTAGTTAGAATGTGTTATAGTTGTAATAGAGAACGCGCTGTGAAAAGAACCGAACTTCGACCGAATTTTGATTTTTTACCGAATGTTCGGCCGAAGTTCGTATTCGGTTTAAACCACATTTGGCCCATCCCTAGTGCTAAGGCCATCGCCGCTCTATGCTGTTGAATGTATGTGCAGTCTTTAGTCTAGTTGTCTCTTACGATACCCAAGGGAAGAGAGCGGATGATATAATTTTTTTTAGTGAGCCACTATGCCACATGGCTCATCAAAAATAATTCCTAACCTTCGATCATAAAAACTATAGATGTATGGTCTCATACAAAATCAAATTCAAATAATGTCAGCGCGTAAATACATGAAACGAGATATACAGGGTTAATTTTGTATTTAGGATACATTCGTCAGATTCCTTTTTTGTCGTTTTAAATTTAAGGCTGTTTTTTTTCTGACGACAACGAAATTCCTCTTTGGACAGAAAATAAACTTAAGTTAATTTTTACAATATTTACTTGTTACTTGCATCTATTAAAAAATGTGCCAAATTGTCGTAACTGTCGCAGACAGTCGTAAATTGTGATATTTCCCTTCATTACACTTCTTACTATTTCTTTTCCACTCTTTAACATTTTCTTTTTTTTCTTTGATCTAAAACCTTTTACCTGCAAATTAATTTTCTTTTTTTTATTTTTAAATCTTAAAAAGCGATTTCTTTCCTAATGGTGTGAAAGGTTTCCAATATGTTTGCCTTTCTCGGCAAATTTTTATTAAAGTGGCTATGCCAACCCACTTAGTTGTAGAATGCTTTTCACTATACTACTAATACCGTCTTGGCCATTCATTGTTAGTAAAATTAGACATAAAATGCCATGCTCTATGTTCTTTTCTTCTGCGTGCGGGCCAGCTGGACGAGGTTTCAATGTGAAATAAGCCGTCCCTTGTACAACTGTTCTATCTATTTAAATTCCTCTTTTGCCAGAAAAATACAGCCGACATTTTATTCTGACAAAAGCGGCATCTGACCAAAAGTCCGTTTTCGTTAGAAAAAAACAGCCTATTGATTTTTAACCTATTCTAACGAAAAAGGAATTAGACAAATGTGTCTTAGATCTTTGGGCCTCCCGCAAAAAGTAAATATGGGGTAAAAACAGTAAAACTTAATAAAATATTTGACGTAAAAATAATGAATGTTTTCTTTTTTAAATACAATTTTTTGCCTGCGTTTTATATCCTATAGTTTTAGGTGCGTGCCGCTGACCCTGGCGGTCCTAGCGACGCCGAAGCCGATGGCGCGCTGTCGGTGCATGAGGTGAATAATAGCGGCAATGCGCATGCGCTTTGATAATCGCGATAAGCCGCGCGCTAGGTGACAATAATTTTAATTTTCTTAAGGAAGGGTTAAGACAAAATTAAAAAAAAAAAAAAAAATTATTTCATTATTTGGTTGTAGGTAGTGCTGCTATTGGATCACGTAAAAAAATTGGCGGGGTGTCCAAAATTAACCCTATTTAGATAAACATTTATTGTAAAGTAAACCTTAAACTTTAGGCACTAAAAAACAAAAATCAGAGTTACATCACTTTGGAACTAGGCTCGCTAGATTGAAGCTAGTTGGAACAAAGTTCTAAATTCGAAATTTTGATAGAAAAACAAGTCACGGTTTTGACTTGTGCGTTGTTTCGTAGAGTCGTTTTTTAAACAGCAATCGTTTAACTATAGTTTTTAGGATCGAAGTTTCTAACCCATAAATCTATGTTGCCTGTAATGTAGATATTTTTTTAATTTGAATTCACCTGAGTCTACCAAGTCGGTCCACAGCACAGCCTCCCCTCCTTCAATGGAATACACTTCTATGTTCCTAAACGATTTCCAGGCATACATCTCTTGCCATGTTCTGTAGTACGAAACAATATAATAACAATAGAATATAAACACACTAGATATACAGGACGATCAATCCAAGTAGGTCAGCAGGGAGAAATCAAAAACTATAACAGATAATCTCTTCTTAGGAACCATGGCGTCGATTTTAGATTTAATAAAAACTGCATTTAATTGTTTTGTTAAATTCCATACGGAACCGGTATTCGAACCCGCGGTTTCCATCTCTGTAAAAAATGTTACAAATTCTGCAAGTTTATTCTTCGTAACAGTGTCGCTTAGCAGTGAAAGAATACTACCACCCTCTCTTCCCTTAGGTATCGTAAAAGGCGACTAACTGACTAAAGACTGCACATACATCCAACAATATAGAGCGGCGATGGGCTCACCACCTGTCACGCTGAGCACATGTGCAGTAGCTATTTGGTGAAAAGTAGACTATGGTAGAGAACTGCTTTTGCGGTCCTCATTGCCTAGTCTCTGACTAACCCTTTGGGAAAATAGTCATGATTAGGTGACTGCTAGAAACCGCAAGAAACTTCAAGGGCTGGTCAGGTCAAGTGTTTTAAACATTACAAAAAGGAATTCGTGTTTTTTTCAATATCATATCATATTCAATAGCAATATCATCAGAAAATTAAAATGAAAACAATTAAAAATAACTATTATTTAGGGGAAGGGGTTGACCCGTCCGCGTCAGTACCTACACTACCTACGTTGACGGGTCAATGGCCGGCCGTCTGTTGACCCGCCCGCGGCAGTACCCACGTTGATGGGTCAACGGCCGGTCGGCCGTTGCCCGCGCGTTGTAAATAATCGTTATTTTTAACTGTTTTCATTTTATTTTCTCTTATGTTATTTCTTTAAAATAAATTAGATACTCAAAGACTATCCAATTAAAATTCACAAAATGAATTATTTAATTAAAAATAAAAAAACACATTAATTTTTTGTCATTTTTGCCATGTTTAAAACAACTGAAGTTTCTTGCGGTCTCTAGCAGTCATCTTATATAAGGCGACTGCTAGTAACCGAAAGAAACTTCAAGGGCTAGTCAGATCAATTATTTTAGACATGACAAAAATGACAAAAAAGAAAATTGTGTTTTTAATTTTTTATAAAATTTTTCATTTTGTGAATTTTAATTGGATAGTCTTTGAGTAAGTATCTAATTTGTTTTAAAGCAATAACATAAAAAAATGAATGTATTAAATAACGATTATTTACAACGCGCGGGCAGCGGCCGGCCGTTGACCCGCCCGTCTGTTGACCCGTCCGCGTCAGCTGGGCAATAAGTACCTACGTTAGTCTGCAACCTTTTTTGTCATTATTGTCATGTTTAAAACACTTGACCTGACCAGCCCTTGAAGTTTCTTGCGGTTTCTAGCAGTCACCTTATATATGTATTATTTGTTGTTATTGTTGATGGTATATGAATATTAAATCTTATGGCACGATTTTTTATGTAATCTTGTTTAGGGGGGTGCCGCGCGATCGCAAAAACTGACATAAGCCTCTTATTGAACTTCAAAGCAAAATCAATCTTAATGATATTTAAAATTAGAACGATTCTGCTTTGAAGTTTCAGACCTATATATAGACCTAGGCGGAATATAAATACAAATATTTTCATGTAAGAATTATTTTTTCATGCGTAAAATTAAGAAAGTTATCAAAAAAATGTTTATAGGAGTCATTAGATTTATGTATTGTTTGTTATTGTTTAAAGAATTTGTCTCAAATTTCAACAAGGCCACGACCTTATGCAATGATCAGGCAAACTTACGTAAGTTCTTTTAAGGTATTTAACTAATTCAGCGCATAATGCAAGTAACTTAAAAATACGTAAATTTTTACAATTTCGTGCAGGGTCCCCTTAAATAATTGAAATAAATTCCAGCAATAATATGATTGTTTTTTAAGGTAAATGTTCAAAAGGGTAGCTATTTTTCTAAACGCAAAAAAATAATTCTCTTGGGTAACGAATGCAATACTTATAGCGTTTCGTATTTTTGTGGGATGCATCTGTGTTCAGATATTTGCTAAGACTGATATTAAATCTTAACATAACCCCATAGGGCATAATTTAATACAGCGGCGAGATATCATGCGATCTGCGGGCCATTTAATGGGGTCGTCTGTACCCATCCAGTTATATTATAAATGATCATTTCTGTCTAAGGTATACGCAAGATTTCGTTACAAAATTTGGTCTTTATGCTCACAGGGTCAACTATAATAACGAATACGATATTCGATTAGAGAGCTCACCTCAGTACCTATATACAGGGTGATCAATCCAAAATAAAATATTTATTTTTTCATCTAGGAAAATGGCTACCATTTTGAACATTTACCTTAAGAAAATAATTACTTATCTCATATTTGGGATTTCTTTCAATTATTGAAATAAGATTCCATTAAAACTAATATGTTCCAGAAGACTTATTATTCAAACCATCAAATCTAAAATCGACTTATTAAATCTAAAATCACGTCGCCCCATTCCTCTGTTTCAACATTAAAAAATACCAACAAATCAGAAATATAGTACAATTTTGCGTACACCGGAACGCATTGTTATATCTGTAACTTGGAAATAACAAATTCCTTTTTATTTTTAACAAATCATTGACAAACGGATCTTGTCTATGGCACGAAGGCCTTAGCAAAAAAACAACAGCTGAAATTTTAATGATTGTTGAATAGGATGTGATGAAATTCTTTTAAAAATTTTATCATTAATTGCGCATTTGAATACAACGAGCAACAAAGGCACTGATGAAATAATTAGTCGATGCATAGTCAGCAATTTAGCCTCAAACATATTTTGTCTATCACAACAAACCGTAGCTATGAATGTTTTTAATTAACACTAAATATTTTTGAATTCAGTCACTAGTAGAATTAAAAACTAATTTCAAATAAGACAACTTTAAAAAAATAAAGGCATTGCTACAAAACAATATTTAAAGTAAAACTCGTGTTTTAAATGTTGTGTCTCTGTCTATCTAAAAGTATTGGAGAAAAATTGCAACCATCTGTTTTAGACCTTGTTCACCTTTAGGCATATTTTTGAAGTGAGGTCTATTTTACTGGGGAGTGAAGCACGAGGAGGCCTATAATGTTTTGGTTGTTAGTGTTATTAATTAAGGTGCAGTATTTAATTCACCTGTATTTGGTGCATCGCTGCTTCTGCATCTGACAAGAGAGTCCCCACCTACTGGAGTGGACAACCCTGAATCTGTTCAAGAACTGGTCCCCAGGACCTTGCTGCCAATCATGCATCTGCACACCAAACTTGTCCCAAGTTATTGCCTCAAACTCCCTCATCAAGTGGTTGGTGTACCAAACAATTGGCAATTTTGGCAAAACCCCTTTGTTAGCAATCTTCAGTCTTTCTAAAGCCTTCTCCAAAAAACCTTCCCTATCATCTATAAGGAAGTAGCAGTTGGGTAAAGAAAACAAACCATCGCTCAAATGAAATATATCATCGACTTTAGTGAGCTCCAGAATTTGAGCATAAATTGTTTGCAACATGTCCAAAACTGAGTCTTTCATTTTGAGTCTCAAACACAGAATGTTGTCACAAGTCAAATTGTCGTTCCTCCTAGTGCAACTTACATCTGGGGACCAACTCCAAGCTCTTCCTACTGGACCGGGTGCAGCCACTTCAATCAAAACCCGTATGCCTCGAATCTCAGCTCTATGCACAATAGCCACAATGTCCTGTTTTGTATACATCAACGTTTTATCGTACGCCCCATTCTCAAACAGTTGTCGTAGTTCTGGCAAGTACAAAGGGAAGCTTGTTGCATCGGATATTCTCCAATGAAACGTGTTCAACTTCACCGTCCCCATTGCGTCCACAGTTCTCATCAAATCTGCCACCGGTATGTAATTCCTTGCTGTGTCTATCATCAGGCCTCTGTACTTGTAACTGGGTGCATCTTTCACTAATATGTTGGACAATGTTATCAGATAACCCGTACTCTGGTCTAATACTATCAGTTGGCTCAAAGTTTCCAAGCCGTGTCGGACACCACAGAAAGAACCAGCTTGAACATGAATATGTACTTGGCTTGGTAAAGTATCGACTTTGATGGTGTACGATTCGTCGGTCAAGTACCTCATTCTTGGGTCGGTATCGCTGTCAACGTTAATGACTAAATTCATCTTCTTCACAGTCAGATCTGATGTGTGATTGGGTCCCCTCTGGTCGACTCTTTCCAGTCTGGCCAAGTCTCCGATGAACAATTTCAACGCTTCAGCCAAATATCGGTGTACGTTTTCTGATGGAACTGCCTCTATTTTGTATTCCAATTTATTGGTTGCTAAGGCAACTAGTGAATTGCTGAAGTAAGTGTATCCTATAGGATAGGGCCAGAGCTGAGGCCCCATACATAAAAGGGAGCATCGACTCAAAGATGTGAAGTAAATGTTGGAGTTGGTCGGCTGATACGCTTTCTGGCAGAACCCTTTCACGCACTGCCAAGCGTTTGGATTGAGCATGCTGAAACTGTAAAGAAAACTTTTGATAATGCTGCATAATTAAGTAAAAGTACGAGACATGTTCAGATTTCTGAGATGGTTTTAAACAGCCAAATGTTCTATGTAACTTTTTGTTATCTGGTGATTTTTTAATGAGTAAAAATGAAGACAATAAAATCTATTTAATAAAAGCGCCTAAATAAGTTATCGCGGCAATTCCTTAGCTCTTGGAATAATAATAGTGATTTTGAAAAGTAGGTATTCAAACTAGTGTAATTAAAAAAAAACCTAGTACAAAAGTAATAGTTTAATGTCTTTGTTCAAAAACGGGGTCGGGGAACGTGGAGGTGATTCGGGTGTCCCTAGAACTGCTCTACCCTTCTGGGCTGCCTCTTGAAAATATTTATAAGGAATTACAGGGTTAAATGTATTATAGAGTGCCGCGTAGTACCCCCTCTCTTTCCTTGGGTGTCGTAAAAGGCGACTAACAGACTAAAGACTGCACATAGGGGAAGCCCGGGTAAGACGAATATGTTAAGGGAAAGGCTAAAAAAAACACAGAAATTTCTAATCAACAACAGTCTTTTTATTATTAATTTGTACTTTAGTTAATCATCTTTGGAAAATGCCAGTAAAAACTTTGAAACTTAAACAACTTCTTCATAAATTTAAGATAATACAAAAAAGTGTCCATTATCCGTTTTGCCCGACCCCCCCGGGAAAAACGGATACACCCCTAGGGCAAAAAGGATAAGTGTTTTAATCGTCGCACTCAGCCATCACAGTAGTAGCTACCTACCCCGAAATAAGAAGTACAGTTCTCGTGTGCCCATCTATCTTATATTGGTTGCAAATTGCAATGTATCCATTCTTCGATAGGTGGGTCAAAATATACTTCTGAGCACACTAAACATAAACAACTTGTTTCATTCATCCTTTTATTGTTAGACTTCTTTGCTGTTTTATGTTTACTAGATTTGACAGGACCTGCCAACTTAGATGTTCTTTTTTTTGTGCAGTTTTGCTGGGGCCTGCTAACAGATTGCTACCCGTTTTGCCCATATCCGTCTTGCCCAAAGCACTAATATTCAGAAGTTGTATTATCCTACTGTAAAATTTTTACCGACGAATGAAAAGTTGCAAACACAAATTAAACTTCATATAACACGCAATCGATTAAACAGAGTTTAGACGTTGAAACTTAATACATAATACAATAAATGAATACCCATACCTTGCCAACAATCGTACAAAATGGCAATAAACTTTTATTTTTATTTTTACAACAAGTGCAGGCATCTATGGTTTTGGTTGAACTGTCATTACGCGATTGTGTTGCTGTTTTACCGACCCGAGCTCGTCTAGTAGTGCCATTTATTGTAGATTTTTAATAAAATCTAGTATTAGTCTTACCCACACTATGCATCTTGCCCGGGCTTCCCCTACATCCAACAGCATGAGCGGCGATGGGCTCACCACCTGTCAAGCTGAGCACATGTGCAGTCGCTATTTTGGTGAAAAGTAGACTATGGCAAAGGACTGCTTTTGCGGTCCGCATTGCCTGTCTCTGACTAACCCTTCGGGGATAATAATCGTGATTATATGTATGTATATTACCTAATACCCCTAGAATACCTGGGTTGACTCAAGAGGGTTACGCATTTTAGTTTCCCATACAAACTTCCAAGTTAAAATTTTTTAAAACCATTAAGAGGCCTATTACATCTCGACTGTGATTTTTGCGTAAAATGGCCAAGTTTGGCGTTATGGATCTCAGAAACGAAAATACATTAACAATTTATGACTTATTGAATAGTGTAGAATAGCTATTGGAATAGTGCTTAGCGGCCTCACTTTTTGTAAATTTTGCTTAACTTTTTAATTAAACCCAAAATTGCAGAGAAAGATTTTCATAAAGTGCGCGAAGGTACTTTTTTGAGCTCATCGATTGAACTACTGTTCTAAACAAGTGAAATAAAAAATATATGATGTTATCTCTTATATAGTCGAATAATGCGTAGCGGCCTCGGAATTTATAGATATCATTGATTTTATATAGGAAAAAAATCTTATTGTAAACCAAAAAACTTCGAAAATTGCTATAAATTAACTGTGAATATCTCCTATCTGCGATAATATTATTGAGCAAAATTTATACCAGAGTAACTGTTACTTCATGAGGAATAAAGATTTTATAGTGAATTTATTATCCTATTTCGATAAAAACGATAAATACAACTGTAAAATTACTACAAAATGCGATGCGCCGGCCGTCCGAATTTAACTAATTGTCACAGAATGGATATTTGTAATATTATGCACAAATTTCTTACCCTATTTCGATAAAAACGATAAATACAACTGCAAAATTACTACAAAATGCGAAAATAGGTATTTTACGCAAAAATCACATTCGAGATGTAATAGGCCTCTTAAGCCATTTTTATGATACCTTGCAAGTGAAAGTAAAAAACAGAGATCTAAATAGTTTGTTGAAAACAATTTTAAAAAACGTGTATTCAGCTGAGTTATTGCGATTTTAAACTTGCCATGGTGGACTTTAAATCGCAATTACTCAGCTAAATAAAGGTTTTATAAAAATGTTTTCATCAAATTATTTTGATCTCTGTGTTTTACTTTTTAATTTTATTGTGCATTTCATGGAAAGTTTAAAAAAATGGTTAAATGGTTTTTTTTAAATTTCAACTTGGAAGTTTATATGGGAAACCGAAATGCGTAAACGCTCTTAACTTAAACGTGAAGGTCGTGTGGCAAGTAGTCTTTTTTTTGCAACCGAAAAAGAACCCCGACGCAAAACATGTTGGTTTCAAACACAAGTTTGTTTTAAAATTAGAATAAAATACTTTATGATAATTTAGAATACAATAATTACATATACTAGTATTTTACAACAACTATCAAAAGCGCGGTAGCTCAAACAGTCAAACTTCGGCAACAATAACTAGTGCTGGGTAATTGCGCTTATCGATTGATCCAATGTTCGTCTAACAATACGTAGGACAGCATTTTTTCCTTAAAATGTGCGTAATTTTTTATGCGATCAAGTATTGATAAAGGTACAAGTATAAGTACAAAATGTACTTATAAGTAAAAATAATTAAAAAATAGTATGTAGGTAGGTACGTATCACATTTACCCCGTGTCAGCGGCTAACAGCCGCATCACATTGTCTGGGTCTGGGGCCTTCTCCTTTTTGTGGAAAGGCACCGTGGTGAACACCACCACACCAAAGATCACCACCACCGTCGCCACCACGGCCGAGTATTTCAACCAGCTCAAATTCATTTTTTGACTGCAACAGAAATTCAGAACACCGCGAGTTAAATCAAAAAAATCAAAATCAAATTCAATATATCTTTATTCAGTAAGCTTAAAATAAGCATTTTGAATCGACTAAATTTATTTTTTTATGGATGGATGGATAGGCATAGGAACCCACCCACCCACCCCACCCATTCAGGAAGTCTTTTAGCCGTGGAGAAGAACGGGCACAAGAAGTTAGAATGACCGGGCACGTGATGTTTTAATTTGGTCACCCAATCCGATATTGCGTTGCATAACTGGCAAGATAGCAAACCTAAGCCTTAGCCGCTGCGCCATCGAGCTCCTCCATACATTTTCAGTTGGCTTAACCGCATCACTTTTTATTCTCTTTTGTTAACAGATTGCTATCTAAAAAATTAGATGGCAATCTGTTAATTTCAAAGAATGAGCCATTTGTTTGTCTTTGTTTGGTGTTTATTTATTTATTTAATTAGGGCACACTAATGCCTTGATACACGTACCGAGCAAACGAGCAAACGGGTGAGACAGTGCTTTCGGCCGAGTACTCGGTACGTATAAACGTCGCGCCGGGACACATGCCGGGAGCTCGGCCGAGCCCTCGGCAGAACAAACCGGCGAGACAGTGGCTCGGCTCCCGTTCTACTCGCCGCTCTACTCGGTACATGGGGTCAAGGCATGACAGATTACAATCGTTGCATGACACTTATACTTACAATGATAACATGAACTTAGTCTAGATCATAATAAGTGTACACGGCGTGAACTCAGTAAATACAATTAGACAAAAAAAATAAAAAATAAAAGGAACCAGAGGATAACGGAACCCAAAAAAACAAAAAAAAATTAGCAAAATCGATATTACAGTTAAAAAAATACACAAAACACAACATAGATAAGAATTAAAAAAAACGTTAAGATACGTTACTTACTTAACTTCTAACTTTTATTTGGCGAGGTTAAGGACCATTTGGAGTTAATAATATTAGATACAATTACAAGTTTTAACCGCCTCCGTGGTCTAGTGGCTAAGCCACCGGTTTCAGACCCGGAGGTCCCGGGTTCGATTCCCAGCGGGGGTACATCTTTGTGTGCTCGGTTTGGTTGGTGGTAGGGCTGTTAAGTCTGCCTGGCTAGCTACCACCATCTTATCTAAGTCTGTCGCCATAACAACGATGTTTATAGCATAGTTGTGTTCCGACAGTTAGAGATAAGATAGCCAGTTCCTCAGTGGTTGAGGATTCCGGGTTCGTGCGCTTCCACCTTCGGCCTTATCGTCACTTACTATCAGGTGAGATGAAGGCCAAGCGCTTACCCGTTACCCGTAAAAAAAATAAGTTTTTTATAGTCAGAAAACCGATAGCCTATCACACGCGGGTAATTCTGTTTTTCATAAAGGGCATACTGTGTCTTTCATTTGGGAAAAGCTTAAGCTCCCTATCCCCTCGAGTTTTGACCCCAATTGGTTGGTGTGTTCATGTAGTCGGCTTTGATATTCTCGCTGTATTTGGCCATTTCCTCCTTGACGGTAAGGATATCCAGGTCCATGTGTATAAGCTTGTTGCTTTTGAAGTATGGCATGTAAAGCAAGCAAAGCAAGCAAGTACGTAATGTTTTGTTCTGAAATCGTTGGAGACTCTCGATGTTGCAATTGCTAACTTTTCCCCACATCACTAGCGCAAGCTGTTAGTTTGATTGTTGAGCGCCAAAAGGCTCCTCTTGTATTTGTTAAGATAATAAATGAGTAAAAGTAAAATGATGCAACTAAATGCATGGACTCTGATACCCCCTTCCAATAGCTATTTGTAATAATTATAGTATCATTGGATAGCTACTTTGTAAATCATCATAAATCATAATCTTTATTTGCAGTTAAACATGGTATAAATGATGTACTTAATAATTAATAATAAGCACTAAACACGTTTAGCCAAATTAATTAGCATGCAATATATTCACATTAAAATAATGTAGGTAGGTACTAATTTCCCCATTTTGATATGACATTGCTCTATTACACAACACAATTACACAACAACACAATTTATCCTCTAATGTCAAAAAATTCTTTTAAGTCATACAGGGTGTGTGATCCTAACCATGTACCCAAGTGTCTTTTAAAATTATTTTTATTAACTGAACAAAAGTTACTTCCATACCTACCTAAAAATGTAAGTTCGTTTCATTGAGTTATAATGTACTACGTTACCTCAATGGTTCGTTTAGATTTATTCCGTGATAAACATGACAGTTTAATAATAATAGCTAAATAATGTTTTTCTACACATTGCTCCTTTGTATATTACTACAAAAGCGCAATGTAATATAGTAATGCAATATAGCGTAATCGGAATAATTTTAGTATGTAGGTGGGTACTATTTAGAATTAAAACATAGCGATGATATATTTTAGGTTATCATTTATTTACAAATTAATAGATAAATTTTCACTCGACTACTATTACTAGACTAGTAATGTATAAAAGCATTTTTGCCTCAGCTGTAAGAATTTTTAATAACCTACCTCTTGAATTCAAAGTACTTGAAGGTAAACAATTTAAGAATAAACTAAAATCTTGGTTAATTGATAAAGAATTTTATAGCCTTCATGAATACTATATGAATAAGTAGATAAATGTCTAAATTGCTTGTTTTTATTGTGATTTTAATTATTAGGAATCCTTATATTAATTTAAATTTTATCTTTTTATTTTATTTATATAACTTCACAAATTACTAATATTAATTTTTGAATAATTTAATTTAATAATTTATGTTAATTTTTTGAATAATTTACTATTTTTAATAATATACTATTGTACACTCAATTTTGAGTAAACTGATGGATGTATACTAATTTTTAAGATCTTTATGTACACAGTTTTCACAATAAAGTATCAATCAATCAATTACATTATTTTAATATTTGTAATATTTAATTTGTTCGTAATCCTATATCTTCTTAATATTTATGTAACTTTAATTATATTTTCATTTAATTTAATTTAATTATATCTTATGTGTATTATGTATATTTATATATATATGTATTTTATATGTTACGTCTTTGCCATAATGCTGCTAGTGATGGTTTGGCTTCTTTAAATATAATTATATATTTTTTTATTGTGATAAGTGATAAGTTTCCTAGCATGTAAGCATAACTAATTATGATTAGTTGCCGGTATGTGCGTTTTGTTAATTTTTCTTTGTAGACAACTTTTTGGCCGAATATGCTTTGAATAAGTTGATTTATTACATTATAGGTTAAGTATGGCTGTTGTTGTCTCAATAAATAAATAAATAAATAAATAAATAAAATAAAATATAAAAATGAATCCCTATTTGGCTTGGTCACGACATCACGCGTGAACGGCTGGACCGATTTTGCTAATTCTTTTTTGTGGTGTTTATTATTGTCAGGAGAAAGTTCTTCTAAAAAGAAAAAAAATAGAAATATTTTTTAATTAATTATACCAATTAGAATTTAATATTCATAATTAAGACAGGACAACATCTGCCGGGTCAGCTAGTTTTAAATAAATCTGTGCCTGTGAACCCTTCATGCCTAGCATAGTCTAGATACCACACGATTGATACTATGTGCCCACGAGTACAGTTCGTTGCTTACGTAGTGCTTACAGTAGTACGTCGCTCGTTCGTGCTAATAGTCTAAGATCCGAGTATAGAACGACCTTCACCGAGAAGGTTAATGGATGAAAAGTATTTTATATCAAATTTAATATGTTAAATAATATATCGCGAGTGGGTTGGCTGAAAAATTTCAGTCCAGTACCATTAATGATTAATTTAATATTAATAAAATATTTTTTTTAACATTACATTGGTTTGGTGTGTGTGTGTTTGTAATGAGCATATCTTTATATAAACATAAATTTTATTTATTTAACCAGACGGTTGCAAATTACTAATATTGACTTGCCTGTTTATGCCTGCCTACCCAATGTTATGACAGGAAAAAATAGTCAAACTTACGTTTGCATATTATAGAGGCTTCATACTTTTGATTGGTACCTATGGAATTTATCTATTATCAAAACTAGTGCAATATTTAAAAAAAAAAAAAAAATATTTAATGAATCATATATACTGAACTGAAATTTTTCAGCCAACCCACTCGCAATATATTTTTTAACACATTAAATTTGATATAAAATACTTTTCATCCATTAACCGCTCGGTGAAGGTCGTTGTATACTCGGATCCTCTACTATAAGGGGTAAGGCGGAGAAAACGGAAAAATTGGCTGTTTTCTATTAGCTGTTATTCAAAATATTTTACATATTTTGCACTGAAATTTTCAATATGTATTACAGAACGTATGTGTGAGGGGATGACTAATTTCAAAACACGATTGGAAACATTTTGTTTGATAGAAAAACATCCTCACGTTACATATAAACACGCACATTACGACCGTGTTTTACAGTAATAATTAATTCCTATGAAATCATAAACACAGGTATTTAACTTCTCGATTTGTTCGCTCAGGAGCAATTTATCAGATTCTCAATTCACCAGATTCGCAATTTACCAGATTCGCAACTAACCGGATTTTGTACAATCAAACAGGAAATGCGTAACGGAAATGTGTAACTATGATAAATGAATAACTACACTTATGTGCAAAAGTATGGAATCACCTGCTTGTGATTTGTTCCGTACCATCTAAAGATAAACTATTGACAAAGATTAATAAAAAAAGTACCATTTAAAGGCTATATACTGTGAGCTTGAAATTGATACCATATTCATTTTAATTACACACATATTTTAGGAGCTGTCCTGCTTTAAGTGCAGGCGCAAGAAACAGACATGTTACAATTTCTTGAGTTGCGCAACATTGACCCTCAATAAAAGCACAATGTTCCGGTTTATTTGTACAATCGGCTGTAACACACAAATCTACGCTGAATTCCACAGAAATAATTGAATAATGCACTCTTGTTGTAAAGATCAGGTGCGAAATATAGTGGACGCAATTATGGCTGACTACAAGAAAGAAGTTTTCAATAATTTAGTCTACGCAAAAAATTTATGAAAACATTTATTTTTAGTGATTCTTCAAAATTCCAAATTAATTGAAAATACTATCGTTGTACTTAAACAAAATTTATGTTTAGTATCAAAGAGAACGTGTTTACAATTACACCGATGCATAAAATATATTCCCAAAAAAACAAAGTGCAAATAAATATTATTTCATTTTTTCATTTTTAATTTTCGTTATACTATTATTATTCTTAAATTTATGTCATTAATTCATTTCTGTTGTTACTTGAAAACATAGTTTTTTACTGTATTTTCTTTTTAAGGGGAGGTATTTCGAGCGCTTCCCTCTCGTTCTCTCGACGGTACAACGGTAAGGGACGGGTATAACAGCGAAGCGGAGCGAATAGTCACGTTTTATATTTTAAAAAATTTATAGATGTAATAATTAAAAAACCATCGGTTATAATAACTCAAGTTATTTAGGAGCTTCATTTTGGTAAATGATTCATAATATCAAATCACTTATTTTAAGAATAAAACCTGGAAAAGAAGATAAAATGACACAAAAATATGTAACTTTGTGAATTTATTCTATCGAGCCAACTTTATAAAATCGTGTTTCCATCGGGTGTATTTTACAGTGTATTTTAAAGCCTCAACAATATTTCATAATTTTCGCAGATTTTAATTTTATTGTTTACTACTTCAAAAAGTAATTCTAAGAACGTGTTATTTTAATTTTTCCCCAACACCTAGCCTTAATTGTACTTCTGGTTAGTTGCGAATCTGGTGAGTTGCGAGTCTGGTGAATTGAGAATCTGGTAAACTGCTCCTGAGCGGATTTCTTGATTGTTTTGGATTTCCAAAAAACTAAACAAAAAGTTTAAAAAAAAACTTTTTGATAAAAATGTGAATCGCGCTTACGAATTACCGCAGACCCCGCACCACGCAACACCCGCGAGGGCCCGGAATTTTGACTGACTGCCTAACCCCCCTTAATGCAGCATTACTCTAGCGGACTCACATTTGGAACGAGGCGCCATAGTAACTTAGTTTCATATCAAAAATTGCTATCCAACGATATATAGGTACTACACATAACTATTGGAGGGGGGTACCAAGATTTGCATCATCCTTTGGTCTAACCTTAGAATAATTACGTATAGAAAGATAGTCTTCATACAAGCGCTCTGTCAAAAGTAAAGCACTAAACCGATTCACAGTTTCGTGACGATTACTTGCTTGCTTTTGGAGCCATATCTGGTAAAAAAAAGTGAAATTTTAAAACACTGAAAAAAGACGACAACATTCCACATTCCGGGCGGCTGCCTTAACCACTTGGCTACCGAGGTCTGGCTTTCAACCGTCGAAATTTATCAGTGCTTGATGCTTATGTTTTTAGTCAACATTGCTCCAAGTGGTTAAGGCAGCCGCCCGGAATGCGGAAGGTGCGTGGTTCGTTTCCCGCCTGAGGTTGTCGTCTTTTTTCAGTGTTTTAAAATTTTACTTGAGTATATTTAAGCGTTAATAAAACACTAAAATATAAAACATTTAAAAAAAAAGTGCTTCAAAATGGGCGCACGGACTTACTTTCTATACGTAATTATTCTAAGGCTCGGACTACATGCATCCGGAATCACACGGACCCGAAAAAACACGGCCCCGGATTCATTCCGTAGCTCAAACAAATATATGAGTTTTTACTGCATCAACTACATGTGATCAGGGGCCTTCCGATCCCGATTTTCACCCGGAAGCAACCGAAACATGCTCCGGACGTCTCCGAGTAGCCGGTCCGTTATTTTTCGGCACGGGGGGCGGGGTCTATCAATATCGTATGAAGTTGTATGGAGCTGACCACACGAGAACTCGAGAAACGTCCGTTCCGGTCCGGTCCGGAGGAATAACGCGCCAGTCGATGACAGACGCTCGAAGCGGTCGGTCGCGTCGCGTGCGCAAGCAAAACTGCAAAATAGTAGTTGATTCCGAGCGCCTCATTATGGTGATAGTAGTAGTAGCACAGAATAAATAATAGTACCCTACTACTAGTACACTAGTAGTAGTAGTGTTCGTAGAATTTATCAGAAAAGAACCTTATTTTTGTATAAGACTTGTAGAATTCATATTCCGTTATGCGGTCTATGTGAAAAGGATTAACCCAATATCTTTTCACTTTCTTCTGTTTCCATTTTTATTCCAATTACATTTCGACTGCGATTTTTGCGTAAAATGGCCAATTTTGGCGTTGCGGATCTCGGAAACCAAAATACATTAACAATTTTGACTTATTGAATAATGTAGAATAGCTTTTGGAATAATGCGTAGCGGCCTCGCATTTTGTAAATTTTGCTTAACGTATACTGCCCGGAGGTGCTTCTATATTTGCAACTTTAAAAATGGATCTTATCCATCCAGACAACATAGTCCTGGTGGCAGTCTTAACTATTCCTGTTACTGAAATAAACAGTTGGTCTATGTTTACTTCTGATCTTCTCCTTTGAGAAGCCTGTATTAATAATTGTATAAGACGCACCGGACAAATACTAGGGTCCGGGTGATTTAACAAATGCCAACCAGACTGTTGATTGTAGCTGAGTCTGTTTTAGACCCATGTTCCGGCCATAATATTATTTCCTTATCTTTTTGTAATAATTTGTCCTTTTTAATTAAACTGTTTACTAGAAAAAAACACACGCACACACACTTCACAGTGACGTAATACCGCTGGCTTGCAGCACTACTAGAAAAAATCATAAAATTTAACCGCCTGTGTGGTCTAGTGGCTAAGCAACCTGTTTCAGACCTAGAGGTCCCGGGTTCGATTCCCAGCGGGGGGTACATCTTTGTGTGCTCGGTTTGGTTGGTGGTAGGGCTGTTAAGTCCGCCTGGCTAGCTACCACCATCTTATCTAAGTCTGTCGCAATAACAACGATGTTTATAGCATTGTTGTGTTTCGGCAGTTTGAGATAAGATAGCCAGTTCCTCAGTGAGGATTCCAGGTAAAACGCGCTTCCACCTTCGGCCTTATCGTCACTTACCATAAGGTGAGATGAAGACCAAGCGCTTACCCGATAAAAAAATAATAATTCAAGAGTCTTCTGGGGTTTCCGAGAGGTAGCTTAGCGGTTAGAGCAGTGGACCGGCAATCCAAAGGTCACGGGTTCGAATCCCGTTCGAGCTTTCCAGAGACTGGTTGTTTTTTTTCTAGTAAACATTTTATTCTACAACTATATAGCATTGTGAATGCAAAATTTCAATAATAAAGATTTTTAATTAAACCCAAAATTGCAGAGAAAGATTTTCATAAAATGCGGGAAGGCACTTTTTTGAGCTCCTAGATTGAACTAAGTACTGTTCTAAACAAATGAA
Source organism: Scoparia ambigualis (assembly GCA_963921215.1). Lineage (NCBI taxonomy): Eukaryota > Metazoa > Arthropoda > Insecta > Lepidoptera > Crambidae > Scoparia > Scoparia ambigualis. The sequence goes on from OY992526.1 coordinate 19,754,204, forward strand.
ATAAAAAAAATAGAATGTTATCACTTAAATAGTCTTAAAGTGCGTAGCGGTCTCGGAATTTTTTGGAAATCATTGATTTTATATAGAAAAAAAAAATCTTATTCGAAACCAAAAAACTTCGAAAATTGCTTTAAGGTATCCGTGAATTTCTTCTATCTACGATAATATTATTGAGCAAAATTTATACCAGAATAATCGTTACTTACTTCATAATGAATGAATATTTTATAATTAATTAATTATCCTATTTCGATAAAAACGAGAAATACAACTGTAAAATTACTTCAAAATGCGACGCGCCGGCCGTCCGAACTCAGCTTATCCTCGCAAAAGGACATTTGTAATATTAAGCATGAATTTATTATCCTATTTCGATAATAACGATAAATACAACTGCTAAATTACAACAAAATGCGAAAATGGGCATTTTACGCAAAAATCACAGTCGAGATGTAAGTAATAGGCCTCTTAACGGCTACAGCTAAGCATACAATTTCAACTAAATTTAAACTTTCCATTGTCGACTGGACGACTACCCAGCGCATGTGCTAGAGACCGACTGAGAAAATTTCTCTCCGGATTCAAAACGGAGCGCGTGTAGTCGATTACTTGCCGAATTTGGTTTTTTCCCGGGCCGGACTGATTCCGTATCTAGCCCTACAAATGCAAGAAAATACTTGATATACGTACCCATCATTTTGGTTATACTTTTGTTCGGTTTTGAATTGGAATACGGAGGTCTTGGTTTCACCGCTTTCACCGGCGGCGCTCTGCCCGGACTTGCTAATACAGCGCGCACACGAACATCCGGCTGTGCAGGGTGGAGCTGTCCAAAAAAAACCATTGTCAACCATCATCATCATCATCATACATAAATAATCAGGACTATTATCCCCGCGGGGTAAGTCAGAGACTATATAAGGCGACTGCTAGAAACCGCATGAAACTTCAAGGGCTGGTCAGGTCAAGTGTTTTAGACATGACAAAAATGACAAAACGAAATTTGTGCTTTTTTATTTTTCATTAAAAATTCATTTTATCAATTTTAATTTGATAGTCTTTAAGTATCTATATTATTTTAAAGCAATAACATAACAAAAATAAAATGAAAGAATTAAGTACTACATAACGATTATTTACAACGCGCGGGCAGCGGCCGGCCGTTGACCCGCCCGTCTGTTGACCCGCCCGCGTCAGCTGGGCGATAAGTACCTACGTTAGTCTGCAATCCTTTTTGTCATTTTGTCATGTATAAAACACTTGACCTGACCAGCCCTTGAAGTTTCTTGCAGTTTCTAGCAGTCATCTTATATAGGCAATGAGGACCGCTAAAACAGTCCTCTGCCACAGTCCACGTTTTTTATAAAAATAATAACGTGTAAGTCAATGATATTATATTTATATATAATATCATTGACTTACACGTTATTATTTTTTATAATATTTTGTATATTTATATAATATCATTGGTGTAAGTACTTAATTTTAGATTGAGTGGTAACTAGTATTCATTCACCGCTACTTCAGAATCAATAAAGCATAGAAGGAGATGCTAAAAACGTCAATGTAAAGTGAAAAAAAAATTAGATAAGTAGGTACCGGACACCATTATGATACCGAATTTAAAAGCGATCTACCTACAAATGTGATTCGAAGGGTAATAATTTGAAAGAGCTAGCTCACCTATTCTAGCTCAACGTATATCTAGCTCACTCCCGTTCAATTTAGCTCAGTGTTCGTTTTAGCTCAATTAGCTCAGTGTTTCATCGGAATATGTCGTCTCGGAATCGAGAGCGGCTCGCCTCGATAGACAAAAAGGTTAGTGTGTCGCCAAAGGTGCAGGACAAAATTTTCTGTTGATTTCTTATATGGAGCCTTAAAACCTAAAAACTTTAAAAAAAAATAAGGTAACTTTTTATAAAAACGCGAATATCTCGAAAACGGTGCGTCGTAGCTAAAATCTAACGAAATTTTGGCCCCGCTGTAAAAGCCCGCAGAAACCTGAGCGGTGTCCGATGTAAGTATATATATAAAAAAAACTTATTTTCATGAAAAAAAATTAAAAATAAATATTTTTTTTTGTATGGAGCTACATTTCTGTTGCATAATAAAAAAAGGCCATGCGACGCAGGGAAATGGTGAAATAGGATAGCTGGGGCTTAGTTGGTTCCGGGCTGTGATCACAGGATCGTGCTGGAGCTGAAGGCGGCTGGCGCTCTAGGCGCGAGGTCGCAGGCTTGAGGGCGGCAACACACAACACAGTTCACTCAGGGCACTGGTCGATGGCGTTTTAGGGGTAGTTGAGCTGGTAAAAGAAGCGCTCGCACTGCACACACAACTGATCACATAACAGACGTGGTCACGGGCTGAGTTCTTGCGCGCGCGCGCGTGGGTTCGCCTGGAACGCTCTAAGCACACTCCCGGGCGACCGCGCGTGATGTTTGCGGTCCAAGAGGTTCGTCTTGTATATTTGTCACCTCCCTCTGATTGGCCGATTATTCGTTGCACATTCGTTGCACCAATATGCACTTTAATTGACCGGCGCAGAGACGGTTATTCGTTGCGCTGTGGCGCAAACATCTTACCGGGCCCCAGAGGGTAGGAGGGGGGGGGGAAAGGAATGGAAGTTAAAGGGGGACTACAGCCTCGATTCGTGCTGTGTTGAGTTAATGTCGAGGGGGTGTGTATATGATGAGCTGAGAGGAATGCACGTGTGTGACTGTATGAGTAAGATCGTGCACTGAGCACAGCAACAAATAGGCACAAAAACAACAACAAAAAAAGGTCGTGCACTGAGCATGATAGCATATAGGCACAAAAATAACAACAAAAAAGGCTGTACACGGGGCATGCTACCATGTAGTGAGTCGTGCACTGAGCATGATAGCATATAGGCACAAAAACAACAACAAAAAAGGCTGTACACTGGGCATGCTACCATGTAGTGAGTCGTGCAATATAGGCACAAAAAACAACAACAAAAAAGGCTGTACACTGGGCATGCTACCATGTAGTGAATTATGCACTGAGCATGATAGCATATAGGCACAAAAAACAACAACAAAAAAGGCTGTACACTGGGCATGCTACCATGTAGTGAATCATGCACTGAGCATGATAGCATATAGGCACAAAAACAACAACAAAAAAGGCTGTGCACTGAGCACGATAGCATACAGGCACAAAAACAAGAACAAAAAAGGCTGGGCAAGTACCATGTAGGCACAGAAAAGCGCAATGCGCGCGGTGGCGCAAAGCGCAAAGGCGTGCGCTGGGCAGGTACCAGGTAGGCACAGAAAAGCGCAATGCGCGCTGTGGCGCAAAGAGCAAAGGCGCAATAAAAAGCGACCGCAATAGAAGCAAATAAAAAGCAGACTGCATGTGTGTATGTGCTGCAGGCTGATGTGTGGGTGCGCGTGTGTAGAAGTACTATGCTCTTGTGGTGAGCACGCACGAGATTTGAGCCGATTTAACACGACAATAACATTAAAAAATAAAACGGGGAAAATAACAATGCAATCTCTCGTTATATTACCCTACGTAACGTAATAATTGAAAATCAAACGAACTTACCAAGTGAAGTTCGATGTCAATTATGTGAACAGCTTCATTCGACGCGATTTACTGTTTACATGGTGTAGGAGCGCTCCCAAGCATCAGCCTTGCACGTATTTTTAGAGTTTTTTTTTTTTTTTTGGTAGGCAGTATGGCTGGCTGTAAGGCTGTTTATTCACGAACCATTACAACTGTCACTGTCATTCTGCTATAGCGGGTCCGGCGTAATTTCAAATCATTTGTTTAGAGCTACCTTATTTATACGTCTGTGGAGCTACCTTACTTTATTGTTATTGGGTTGGGTAGATTTTTTGCTATTATTTCATAAAAAGATAGCTAAAATTTCAGGGTGGGTTTGCGTAAATCGCGTCGAATGAAGCTGTTCACATAATTGACATCGAACTTCACTTGGTAAGTTCGTTTGATTTTCAATTATGTTTCACAGCTTCATTCGACGCGATTTACTGTTTACATGGTGTAGATGTTCAGAGTATGTTTAAATGATAAATAGAAAGAAACGAATAGTTATGTAGGTATAATCATTTTCTTTTATTTTACCAAAATAATAGGTGCATCTTGAGGTACTTATACTCTTATTTAATATGCAGTTAATTAATAAATTTGTACTTTTATCGCAATTGACTACAACTTGACGACAGAATTGTTGTTGCAAAGTTATTAGGATCGACAACGATTTGCCTATTATAAAATTTTGCAAAAACTGAAGAAGACTCATTCCATCCTGCAGTTTTGCGAATGAGGTCAATGTTGACTCCTAATCTGTTGGCTGTGGATGTAGCTGCATGGCGAGTGCTGTGGGCACTAAAAATGGAGGTATCTATTCCGCTACTGTTAAGTGTATCTTTTATCCATTTACTTAATGTCTGTGAAGATACTTTTGAGTGTGGTTTCTTGTAACTAATAATTAAAGAATCATTTTTACGAAGTGTTTGTGTTTTATTTACATATGTTTCTAAACATCGGGCAGGACAAATTTCAGGACGACTATTAAAGTAAGGTAATCTTAAAACTGGTTGTACAAAATCAGGTCTTGAAGTTTTTATTAACTCTGGTATTTTAATGATTATATCAATTGGAGATTGTATTTTAATATTATTAAGTTTGATTAATGAAAGAGTTTGTACTCTATGTGCAGTCACCAAAGCCAACAAAGTTACAAACTTTTTTGAAAGAGTTTCTAAATCTAGATCTCCATTTGGGTATTTTTGAGCCAAATAATCAAGAACTATTATTATTTTTTGCAAAACTTTTGCAATAAGAGCAAATGGCGGAAAGGCGTAAAACAACTTATCTTGCCATGAAATGGTAAATGCGTCAATCGCCCATGCTTCAGGATCATTTTGCCATGTTACATAAACAGGACATTTAGCGTTGCATCTACTTGCAAACAAGTCTATTTCGGGGGAACCGAAATGATGCTTTATTTGAACGTAAGCGTAGCTATTTAACTCCCATTCAGTGTCTTGAAATTTCATTCTTGATAATTGATCAGCTTCAAAGTTATCTTTGGTATTTATGTAAGATGCAAAAACAGTTATTTTTCGCCTTTCACACCATTGCCATATATTTCTCGCAATAGCGTTAAGATGTTCATACTGAACACTGCCCATACGGTTTATACATGAAATGGCTGTTACATTATCAATACGCAACAGAATTTTTAAATTATTTAAGTCTCTTGCGAAACACTTTAGTGCGAGGTAAGCTGCTTTTAGTTCTAGTTTATTGATATGCAAAGATGACTCATTTTTCTTCCAATACCCAAAACATTCAATCTGGTTGCAATAGGCACCCCAGCCACTGGTAGATGCATCAGAGAATATTTCTAAATCATAATTATTTTGACCTAAGGGATAAGTACCATTATTGATATGATTTAACCACCAAATCATGTCGGATTTTAATTTATCTTGAATTTGTACTTTTTGCTCATAGCTGGGGTTATTAAGTAAACAATTAAACTTAAATTGTTCAAAATATTTTGTATATAGCCATGAGTATTGAATAGAAGGACAAGCTGAGATTAAAAGGCCTAGAAAACGAGCAAATTCTCGCAACTTACAACGTTTTGTTTTTAAGAACATTAAAATTGTATCTTTGATTTTTGATTTCTTATTGTTAGGTAATTTTAGTAACATGTTTGCTGAGTCAAAAATAAAGCCTAAAAACTTGCATTGAGTGTTAGGAACCAAACAGCTTTTTTCAATATTTATCAAGAAGCCTAACTTTTCAAATAATGTTTTGGTTATTAAAACATTATTTTCGCATTCTGGGAACGTTCTTCCAATAAGGATTGCGTCATCGAGATATAGAACTGAGATGAGCTGATGCCTTTTTCGGAGGTATTCCATCACTGGTTTGAGCAGTTTAGTGAAAACTAATGGTGCTGTGCATAAGCCAAACGGGAGACAGTTAAATTCATAGAGAACATTGTCATATTTAAACCGAAGGTATTTTCTGTGTGCCTTATTTATAGAAATTAAAAAATAAGCATCTTTGAGGTCCATTGAAGCCATAAAACAGTTTTCAGTTATAAGTTTAGAAGCTGTACGATAGTCTTCCATCTTAAAATGCTTAACATCAACAAATTTATTGAGACATTTTAAATTAAGGATAAACCTCTTGTCCCCGTTTGGCTTTGGCACTAAAAATACCGAAGATAAAAATTCATCAGGCTCATGAACACATAAGGAAATTAATATCTAACAGATGTTTTATAGCTTTATCAAAATCTTTTCCTTCTTGTTCGGTTTTAGGATAGACACTAGGCTTATCAGGCCGGCATGGAACTGACTTGAATGGAATGAGGTAACCTTCTATCCACGACAAAATATGTTCATCGTTAGTAATAAGTTTCCAATTTTGGATAAAATACTGTAGTCTTCCAGCATATCGTACCTGATGTTCAACTATCGCCGGTTCGCGGCTTGCGGTTTCGCTGGTAACGGGCGATCGGTTGGCCGTCGCACACTGCTGCTCTGCGGCAGCCGTTGCCCTGGAATCGGCGCTCGCCGACGGTCGCCGTTCAGCTTGTTGTCCATCTTGCGATGCTGAGGCATGTAGTTTAAACGACCCTTGCTTGTTGATGCTGGTGGTACATTTGGTCGCTGAAGTCTTAGGTTTGGGATATTTTTCAAAGCATTGCCAGACTGCTGAATTACCTTTACGGCTTTTAGTTTTTCGGAAATATTTTCGCCGAATAAAAGTTTACCTCTGCTAGATTCAGCCAAAGCATCTTTCATCTTTGCGTTGATTGAGCTTATTACAAAACCTCTACGAACTTTTGTTTCTGCGTGGTGACTGTCGCAAAGTATGCGACAAGCGTCACTAAGCGGCTTTAAAAGTTTTTGTTTTGAAGTTTCATTAGAAATGATCATCTGTGTAACAGTGGCTAAGGCAGATAGTGCAGTACCAAGGTGTTTTTGTTTGTATGCTAATGAAGAATCTCTTTTTACTAAAGCTTCTGGTAATGCTGCTTTAACTTCCGGATTGAGAGCAGGAGCTACTAAAAGATCGCAGTTATTAGGGACTAAATAGTCTTTTAGGAGAGCTTCTTTTACGTCTTTTGACAAACCTTTAGCAAGAATGTCTTGCCATCGGCGAGCGACATCTTTATGTATGCTAGGGCCTAGGAGAGTTTCCTCTTTAGGAGCATCACCAAGCAATTGAAGAATGTCTTCACCTAGTTCCAACTCCTCTGTACAAGGTTGTTCCTTGTCTACTGATGGACCAGGTTTTGGCGATGGCGGCGGCAGCGGCAGTGGTGAAGATGGCGCTGGTGGCAGTGGTGAAGCTAAATGCAGCGGTTGATCTACTTGCGGAGCAGTCTGTTGAGGCAAGGCCGGACTCAAACCGGGCTCACATAGAACGGTGTCCAATAACGGAGACTCGTTGTAAAATGACTGGCCATAGGGCGACTCTAGCAGGAAATCTGTAGACAAACATTTCTTTTTAAGAAATTGTTTTACAAGATTATGTGACAGTATCAGCCCAATTTTAGCAGTACGCATCACTTTTTTATGTGACAGAGGTAACCCAGGTACAGTATCCTCGCATCACTAATGTAGGTCAATATTTTGTGAAAATATTAGCCAAATTTCCTGCAGTACGCATTACTTCTTGATTATGAAGCTAAGCGTTAAATTTTAAAACTTACTGTTTAACGATTGTTCGTCAGCAGAAAATATTATTTCATCTTCGATTATATTCGCTGGCTTAGGTAACTTATCCGTAAGCTTTTTTATTTTTCGGCGAATCTCCTCTTCGCTATAGTTGTGCTTCCTTTTCTTTCCCATTTTTAAAGAAATACGTAATATCCGGGTCACTACTTGCTTGTTGTTCAGGAGACGTGCGAAGGCTTGAGCACGGAAACACAGAATGATTTGAAATTACGCCGGACCCGCTATAGCAGAATGACAGTGACAGTTGTAATGGTTCGTGAATAAACAGCCTTACAGCCAGCCATACTGCCTACCAAAAAAAAAAAAAAAAACTCTAAAAATACGTGCAAGGCTGATGCTTGGGAGCGCTCCTACACCATGTAAACAGTAAATCGCGTCGAATGAAGCTGTGAAACATAATTTAACTACAGACTCAAAGTAATATTAGGCAACAATTATCTACACAAGCGCGCTTAGTCAGGACAAAATTGGTCAGTGTGTCCTAATGCATCAAACCAACACAGACAATGTGCAACTTAATTAGTAAGTAAAAAATTAACACGAATCGAACACTGTTCTTGGAACACGTTCTTATTTTATTTTTGTAGGTAGGTTAATAATATTTCGCAATGCACTTTGCAACGTCTATCGTGCAGAAAGGGTCATGTAAGGTAATGAAATTAGGAATGTTACGCGATGAAATTTAAAAATAAGAAATTAAAATTAAGTTTCGTGATAACTACGAAATATGAGTAAATATTATTTTAACGGGTCGAATGACCAACATGTAATGAAATAGTTAATGGGCTGAAATAGTTATCCTATATATATATAATAGTGGACTGTATTAATAATGTGGGGCTGATTATCTACGGTAACGTGTACCTACTGTTGCGACCCATGCGGCTGCTGTGCATGCGCGGACGCATGCAGCGTGCTGTCGGTGGGTCGTTGTGCCGGAGTGTCCCGCAGATGGGGCGGAAGCCACCGCGCCGCCGATTCCGGCTGGTAATGCTGCGTGGCGTCGTCCGGTCGGTGAAGGGACGTGTGGTGGTCGGCGATGCCACACACTCTGCATGCCTTCACCGACTTACATTCGTCCGGGTAATGTGGTCCGAGACAGCGGGGACAGCGCTCGCGCGACACCACAAAATCCCACCGGCCCTGCGTCGGCTGGGCGTTGTAGCGGGCGCACGTGATGAGCTTGTGCCCCCTAGTCCTGCAGTAAGGGCAGTAAGGGGTGTTTGGGCTGGCGTGCATTGTGTGGGTGTTGTGTGCAGTTGTGTAGGCGTGTATGGGTGGCGGCACGAGTCGAGGCAAAAAATGAAATGTGTAGGGTAGGGTTTAAAACTATTGGACTGTATGTATCCGGCTCGTAGGATCATGAATGTTGGCGCTTAAGGCACCAACATGCGACGCAGGGAAATGGTGAAATAGGATAGCTGGGGCTTACTTGGTTCCGGGCTGTGATCACAGGATCGTGCTGGAGCTGAAGGCGGCTGGCGCTCTAGGCGCGAGGTCGCAGGCTTGAGGGCGGCAACACACAACACAGTTCACTCAGGGCACTGGTCGATGGCGTTTTAGGGGTAGTTGAGCTGGTAAAAGAAGCGCTCGCACTGCACACACAACTGATCACATAACAGACGTGGTCACGGGCTAAGTTCTTGCGCGCGCGCGCGTGGGTTCGCCTGGAACGCTCTAAGCACACTCCCGGGCGACCGCGCGTGATGTTTGCGGTCCAAGAGGTTCGTCTTGTATATTTGTCACCTCCCTCTGATTGGCCGATTATTCGTTGCACATTCGTTGCACCAATATGCACTTTAATTGACCGGCGCAGAGACGGTTATTCGTTGCGCTGTGGCGCAAACAAAAAGTTACCTCGAAATTCAAGACTATCGCTACGCTGCGCTTCGCCCTCTTTCCTGAACAGTACACTTAAACGACTCAAGAGCCTTCTATCTTCATGAACTACACTGAGCTAAATGAGATACTGAGCTTGAAGAGCTTTAAAGCTCTTGACTGGGTAAATAAATAAATAAATCTTTCCTACAATCACACCAATTATCTAGCCCAAGAGAAGCTTCGAAGAAACTCGTTAAATGGTTACTAGACAACGGATAAACATACTTAAAATAATTAAATACATACTTATTATACATAGAAAAGACCCATACCCGAGACAATTTTTTAGAAGAACAATAATTTCTAAATTGACCCGACCGGGGATCGAACCCGGGACCTCAGAGATGGCGACACCATGAAAACCGGTGTACAAACCACTTGACCAAGGAGGTCGTCTAAAGAGCTGTATAGTTCTTATCTCATCAAAGAGCTAAATTTCTCATGACTAATTTGGCATTGGCAAGGGCTAACGCGCCCGTGTAATGTAGTTGCAAATGCAACCTGCATTTGAAACGAGGCAACCCTAGCCGTTGCGCTGCATTTTCAGTTATAAGAGAAGACTGCGATCCCTGGTCTATTTTTGCGCGTGCATGTCACATAATATCGCATTGTTTGTTGTCAAACGGGTGCACACTCAAATGTCATAGCATTCCTTCTATGCTTTAGTTAATATTCTATGACCGCAATCGACGGTAGCGGTGAAATAATACTACCACCCCCTCTTTTCCCTTTGGTGTCGTAAAAGGCGACTAACAGACTAAAGACTGCATATACTACCAACAGCAATGATGTTACAATAAAAAGAGGTAGATGCCTTACATGTGGCAAAAACTGGCAACAGAAAACTATGCTAATAGGCTTACCTTAGCGTAGTCTCAGGAAAGCGTTGACAGCGATCTGTGGTTGACAGTGTCAGTTTGCGTATATTCGTTTCCGTAAATTAGTTTTAAAATGCCGTCCTGTGTAATACGACACTGTAGGAACAACACAATTAAGACTAATAAAATTCATGAGATGTTAACATCGTAACGCTTTGGTCCATTATTGACATCACATTAGTACTGACATAACCTATCTACCTCTTTTTATTCTAATATCATTGACCAACAGCACAGAGCGGCGATGGGCTCACCACATGTCACGCTGAACACATGTGCAGTCGCTATTTGGTGAGAAGTGGACTATGGTAGTGGACTGCTTTTGATGCCCTCGTTGCCTAGTCGCTGACTAATCCTTCGGGGATAATAGTCATGATTATGTATGTCTGTATGTAATTTTAGAGTGCGTGGTATAAAAAATACAGGCTAGGCCTCGTTTAACCCGTGAGAAGGCATATCGCCGCCCCCGGCGAATAAAATGGCAATCGCAAAAATGTAATTGTCGAGGAAAAAAGAAAAACATATTTTTACAGATTAAAAATCGACTATACGTTTGGTATACAAGTGTGATATCTCAAATGAAGGCTAATTTTTGTACCTTTTATATCGTGTGAGTAGGTAATATTTAATTGTTTATTTAAAGAAGATATTTCAGAAAATAAATAATACAACAAAAACTTTATCGTTAATAATTACTAATATGCACTTACCATTTTATTCCCGTTATTTCTGCGAAATAGTGTGTATTGTTATATTACATAACAATGATATTCGTCACAAAATTTTGTCTCAAATAATGAAAACAAGAATGGTTCGCCATTATGTTCTGTTAACTTGTTGTATGGTATTGAATCATTTAGTTTTATTCGGAATTTTAAAATAAAACTAAGATTATCGTAATCATTCCTTGGTTTAGTAATACAATTAAATCTTATTTTATAAAAACAATTATTATAACATACTTACTTTAAAAATCTTAATATTTATTATTCTTCTGAATCTTCTTCATTTGTATTGCTATCAGGGGTATCAACTGAGGTCAAGGAATCGTAAAAACCGTGGTAGTAAGTGGGGATTGCTCCTGATTTGCATAGACCTATAATGTCACCGTGCAGAGCCTTACTCAATGGTAGTGGTTTATTTATTTATTTAATCTTGATTGCACATAAAAAACTGCAAAAAGCGGACTTAACGCCACAAGGCATTCTCTACCAGTCAACCAGTAAGGATGTAGGAGCCTTAGGTAAGGCGATAAATCAAAAAAGTTACTTTAATGAATAACAAACAACTACTTAAAACCAACTTCATAAATATAAAGAAGAAGACGAAGAAGAAAGAATAGAAAAAAAATTTGTAAAATACGCAGACCTACAAAATACTATATACTTACATAACAAAGATTCAATATATAAAATAAATAAATAAATATTTTACATAGATGTATAAATACATAATTATATAAATACAACACATCAGATAGTGTGACATCTGGTTAAGAGTTTAAATAGTGCTCACTCACTAGTCTTTTAAATACTATTTTACTCTGAGCACGACGGATATTAAATGGAAGAGCATTCCAAAGGCGGATAGCACATAGAGTAAAGAAACTGGAGACAAACCAGAATGATGTGCGGGGGTTTGAAGAGTAAGGTTGTTACTGGAGCGAAGGTCACGGTGATGAGAGGCTCCATAGAAACCTAGATTTCAGGTATCCTGGGGATCGTGGATCCTTAAGGATGTTGGAAAGCATACAGACAACTTTAAGGTTCCTACGCTCACGGATAGGCAGCCATTTGAGTTGTCTTCTGTAGTGAGAAATGTTGTCGAACTTACGCAAACAGAAGATAAAACGAAAACAGCTGTTTAGCAAACGATCCAACTTATTCAGAAGAAGTTAATTAATGTCAGAGAAACAGACGTCAGCGTAGGAATATGAAACACGAGAGCCTGTACTAGTGCGATTTTAGTGCTGGATGGGAGAAAAAAAATCAGACTAAGTTCACCAATTTACGAGAGATCTCGTTCACTTGATCTTCCTAACTGAGAGAGCAGTGAATTACGAGACCTAGGAATTAGAATAAAACAGACGTCGGCGTAGGAATAGGAAACACGAGAGTCTGTACTGGCGCGATTTTAGTGCTGGATGGGAGAAAAAATTTCAGTCTATACAAGGACTGTAGCGCCGAGTTGACTGACCACTTTACGAGAGATCTCGTTCACTTGATCTTCCCAGCTGAGAGAGCAGTCTATAACGAGACCTAGGTAGACCCATTGAACACTAAACTAAGCACCGAGCTTAGCTTAGTGTTCAATGCCCGGCTTATAATATTTTCATGGATATATTAGTTCTCACCATCCGATTGCACCTATTCCTAGCGGTTTTAAAAGCATCCCAGTTAGAAACGGTTCGGCATCTTTTGAACGTACGAAAGTATTTTGCTGCGCCTGGTATTTTGTAATGGCCGTGCGTACACCAGTTGTAATTCAAGGCGCAGGAGGCCGACGTAGCTTGACGAGCTTTTTTGGTACATGCTAATAAAACAGATTCAAGACTAAACTGTTGAAGTACGCAACCATGTTGTCGACAGAATCAGCCTCAATAACAGGTGTCCAGTGCAAAGCGTACGTGTCACTATAAAGTTTTTCCACATCCAGTCTAGCGAAATTACGCATTTTTACGATAAGGGATTTAGGGTTAGGAGGCTTAGCCTTATAAGCTACAAAAATGAGGTGGAGAAGCCAGGAGCAGGTAATTGGCCATGTTGGACGACATAGGAAGATGAAGAAATTAAAATGTGATCGATCCAGAAGTCGTTAGAATATGGTGAGTTGGATCGAGTGGAAGAATTTAAAAGTTGGCTGACTCAACTATGGATCGATACTTGCGCGACTGTACAGAAACCTTTATAAGGTCGGTGTTGAAATCACCCATAATAATGTGGCGGGAATAGTTGGTAGCGAATAAGTTGAGAAGGGAATCGAAGTCAGGCTGAAATTCAACGGAAGGAGGGCAATAAAAAACTCCTAGGACAACCTTCATACCTTTTACATCAATCTCAAGGAAGAGATATTCCATTCAGCCGTGGCGGGAGGCAGAGGAGGCTAAAAGCTTGTGGGAAAAGCTGTGAAATAAGTAGATAGCCACCCCGCTAGCACTCTTGCCAATGCGATCATTGCGGATGAGATTGAAGCCTGGGAGATTATAAGATAAGGAGTTCAGACTCAAGAGTTCTCGGTTGTTCTATGGCACTGGATGGTAACCAAACAATGCCACGTGCCGGGAGTCACCTGTTACGATGTATAATGCTATTACGCTCGTGCTGAGTGCGAACTCAGGTCTAGGCGTGTGAGGGAAAAGAATGGCAGTGCTCCCGCATCTTACAAGCTTTGAACTAATAAGCGATTACTCTTTTCTGTATTCCGTGGATTAGTCAGTAACGCTGTGGTCTGTGGTAACGCTGCACCATATCTTCCGCGAATAAAATGGTAATGCGCTATTACAATTATTTTGCCGATATGTATTTTCGCGAACATTATTATAATGGCTCTAGACATAAAAGTTACTAGGTGAACTTTATACTAACCGACTGCTTTAATTTTATTCGTCTACAAATAGATATGGGTATAAATTATGAATACTATTGTAATATTTTATAACTTTTTTAATTTTAGAAAATAAAATCTACAAAAAATATATATCGTGTATTAGCACTCATAGATTTTAAAAATACAATAAAAGGAAAAAGAGTATTACAGCCATTGTCATTTTATTCGCCGGGGACGGCGATATGAGCATTTTACTCACGCAAAATTTAAAAGTTATATTTTTTGTGATACTGACACCGTTGTATCTCTAGCGTGTAGGTACTTTCCCAACTATTCAACCCCTCTCCCCTGACGCTACTCATACACCGCACGGTGCCGCGGCGGTTGCGTATATAGGGAAGGGTTCCGAAGACCGTGACCATCTCGTGGCATTTTGCTCATCGCGCCCCCATCCGCGTATGTTTTTCCTTAACAAAATAATATACTTGTATTTTTCTTATGGATTATTTTTTAATTTGTATGTAAATCCAAAGACAAACTCACCAGGACCTCATTGAAGAACAAATTCGATTTCTTTTTATTCTTATTTTTATATTGTTTTTTTTTTCAAAGACTGCCAAAAGCTAAGGGCCAAAGTTAAAATATTTTTTTACTTGCGATGAAAATTGCAGTGCATGCCAAAACAGTTATTTTCATACTAATATATGTTCTTTTATTTATATCAATAGTTTAATTATTAAATCATACTAAAATAAACTAAATAGAACCACGAGCGCGCCAAACCGTGATACAAAAAAAGGCGCGCCTTCTCACGGGTTAAATACTTATCAAAAATTCAAAATGATTTTTGTACACCGTGTAATATTGTAAACGACATTTAGTAACAGAAAATAAAAATATAATATTAGAAATTTTGGTTATTATTATCAGTTAAAAAAAAATAACTGCTGAGGCTGTACTGTGTACATCATAGAACATCCAACAGCATAGAGAGACGACACGGGCTCACCTTCACGTTAAGCACATGTGCAGTTTTTTTTTATTCGGCAACGGGTAAGCGCTTGGCCTTCATCTCACCTGATGGTAAGTGACAATAAGGCCGAGGTGGAAGCGCGCTTCACCCGGAATCCTCAACCACTGAGGAACTGGCTATCTTATCTCAAACTGCCGGAACACAACAATGCTATAAACATCGTTGTTATGGTGACAGACTTAAATAAGATGGTGGTAGCTAGCCAGGCGGACTTAACAGCGCTACCACCAACCAAACCGAGCACACAAAGATGTACCCCCCGCTGGGAATCGAACCCGGGACCTCTGGGGGTGAAACCGGTGGCTAAGCCACTAGACCACAGAGGCGGTTCAGTTCGGTTGTTAATTGTTGAAACGTGGACGGTCATCACTGCTTTTGCGGCCCTCTTTCTTCTCTGACTAACCCTTTAGAAATAATAGGTGAAAGTGTCAACGTAGGGACTGTCTACGTAAAATAAAATTTTTAAACAAACTTGTATCAATAGGTTCCATTTTCGGATCAGACTTCTCATTACTATCTTCCTTGTTTGGTGGTGGTACATTTTTGACGTTGTAAAATGTAACATTGTTATCTTCGGACAATACTTCTGGGTTCGATGTATCATCATAACGCAGACAGTCAGAGGAATCCGACCTCGAATACGATGACGTATCGGTGACCACAGATGGCATCGCCGTTATCGAAGATTTGAATTTGAGTGTGGGACTCCTGATCGGTTGTACCGATTCTGATGAGTAAGCATCTTCTACTGATAGTTTGGTAGGTTTGGTTGCTGTTGCTGCTTCTAAGAATTTGTCTTTAGTGTCTGCTCTTGTGAAATCTTTTGATGATTCGTGCGGTGCGGCGGCTCTGTTGACGTATGCGCATGCTTCTGTAATATGTATTGTTTATCTATTGAGTATGTAATTGCTTTATCCACAAAAGATTGATAGCGCGACGGCTGAGGCGTTGAATTATGTGTATTTCCAAAATCGCAATTCGTCTGATTTTATAAATTACCAAATTCTTACTTTGTACACATCGCAAATCGTCTTAGTCGCAAAATGTCTAAATTCTAAATTACCAGTTTCTCACTTCGTACACATCGCAAATCGTCCTAGTCACAAAATGTCTAAATTTTAAAATAAGTATGGAACGGTTCGGGTCGGGCGTGGATTACCCAAAACCTAATTTTCTGAATTATATTTGATTAATATTTCGACCTTTTCCAGTAAAATTATGAAACCTCTTTTATTTTTTTACATTCCCCTTTAAAAAGTCGAAATATGAATCAGCAACTTTCGCAATGCCGGGTCACGGATGGGTTAACAAATTCTCTCTCTCTCTAACTCAATCAATCTTCCAGTGTGTTGTTGCCCTTAAGGGAAGATCAGTGCCTAACAGTAGGACGTCTACAGGTTGATGATGAATTGCTTTTATAATCATCATCATCATTAGCTTATGAAGGAACATCTAGCTTTCCATTTGACATGTAGAAAGGTTATACCATCCAAACGGCCCCAATGCGCTATCGGAGGTTTTAATGACTGTCAAGTACTTATTTAGACCACTGGTCCCAGTAAGTCTTCCCGGATACGATTACCAGAAGGAAAAATCACCATCTTAATCTCAGTCTGGACCAAAGCGGGTTAGCGGATCTTCCCATAAAATCATCCAAAATACGTTATCTTCCGAAATGTTTTTAAAAGTGTTATTTAAATAATTCAAGAAACTGAGGCATCATACTTTGGATGGCACAGTCCACGTTGTTGATCGTGATCTCCATCTCAGTCAGGTTTTCACAGAAGCGAAGGATGAGCTCTTGATCATCTTCATCCAGGTGATTGCAAATGTCATGGTCTACCACACCCGCTTTGGAGCTGGCACAGCAGTGGTAGAGGAGGATGGACGTCATGATGTAGATCTTCTTCGGGTAGTCTTTGGCTTCTGCCAGGTATCTATGGAATAAATAGATAATAACTTTCTCACAATCACAGGAATTGTCAAGTCCAAAAAGATTGCAATTTATTGAAACTTGTACAGGTACTTAATTAACATAGAAAACTTTGACCTGAGACAATTTAGAAAAACATTTATTTCTAAACTGACCGGACGAGGAACCAAACCTTCAGAGATAGCGACGCCAGAACCGGCGTGCTGACTACTAGACCACGGAATTCGTTAGAATAGAAAAAGGTTTTTTTTCAGCACGCAGGGGCTCGTATTTTTTTATTTTATTTGGTTCCACATCTAATGCCATGGCATTGCGAAAATTGCTTAACTGGCAAGATCGCAAACCGAAGTACCGAACCCTTAGCCGCTGCGCCATTATACATTACAAAAATCTATTAAAAATTCACGTAGGCCGTTCGAGACATTTCGTGATAAACTTTGACATTGTTATCTGAACATTATTTAGTATATACCTAACATTTATTAAATAAAAATGTTATTATCTTTTCTCAAGACGCTGTATCCGTAAATATAGTTATCACTTTAATGCAAATTGGATAAGTGCCGACAAAAAAAGATAATAAATAGAGTAGGCACTTTTCAAGACAAGGCCAGTGGGGCGACCAAGTAGCAAATACTTAAGGTCACTACGAAAGTTTTAAGATACTTAAAATTTATAAAAAGAACGCAACTAGATTGAACCTTTTCTTAAATATTTGTAATTCAAAATAGAAAACCATATGATCAAATATTTAAAAATAAAAAAGACGTTTGATTTTTGTTTCAATTCTGCGGGCTATCATCGTCAACTATGGATTTTAAGCGAGAACATTTTCGTGCGATGATTTTGTACGATTATAAATTTGGATTAAATGATATGATATGTGACGTGACATCAATGACATCATGCAGGCAATTATTCCCAAAATTAAATTTATTAACTCTCCCTTCATTATATTTACTGGAATGTTGTATTTTTGTAAAGAGTCATCAGTATTTATTTATTAATAAAGATGTTAACACTAGCCGAAGTATAAGATATCGAGGAAAGCTGTTGTTACCCAAAATGCAGACAGCATTATATAAGAGAAATTGTTATCCCAGTTGCATAAAAGTATATAATAGCTACCTCGCTCATTCACTGAAATGGATATAAGTACTTTTAAAAGAAAACTATTTAACTGGCTTAAGTTAAAATGTTTTTATTCTATTAAAGATTTTCTAAATTGTAATATTGACATACTAGGTAGTAGTAGTAGTTTATAATGTAATTTAATATAATTAATGTAATAATACAATATAATACATTAATCTTATTAATCTTATTTGGTATATGTGACGTAATATTTATTATAATTATATTGGTTGTAATGTTTAATTAATTTTTTTTTTTCAATTCTGTTTACCTAATTATCTCCATTCACATGCCCTGCGTTGGCAAAATAGACGATCATCATCGTCATCAGCTAGAAGACGTCCACTGCTGGACAAAGGCCTCCCACAAAGATCTCCAACACGACCGGTGTTGTGCTGCTTGCATCCAGCGGCTACCCGCGACCTTCACCAGATCGTCGGACCACCTTGTTGGAGGCCTGCCCACGCTGCGTCTTCCGGTGCGCGGTCGCCACTCGAGAACCGTTTTGCCCCAACGGCCATCGGTTCTACTGGCGATGTGCCCTGCCCATTGCCACTTGAGCTTGGCGACTCTTTGGGCTATGTCGGTTACTTTAGTTCGTCTACGAATCTCCTCATTTCTGATTCGATCACGTAGAGAAACCCCGAGCATAGCCCTCTCCATTGCTCTTTGCGTGACTTTGAGCCTGCTAACCTTTTGTACCTACTCTATTTTCTGTGATAAAATTATTTCATTTCATGAATGTGAGTGCAGAGAGCGATTAGTTTCGGCGTTTGGGGACTATGCACCATCGCGTGCAACAGTTTTCAGATGGTTTGCTCAATTTAAACGAGGGATTTTCTCCTTAAATGATGATGAAAGAAGTGGCCGGCCCGCGATTTCAGTTACAGAAGAAAACGTCCTAGTTGTGAATAAAATTATTAAGGAAGACCCAAAAGTGACTTATAAACATATAGAAGAGGTCGTGAAGATTTCATCGCCAGCTATTCATGAAATTTTACTCAACCGGCTTGGAGTCAGGAAATTATGTTCACGATGGGTGCCTCACTCGCTGACTTCAGAACAAAAAGAAGCTCGCGTGACATGGTGCAAATATATGCTCAGAAAATTTGATCACGGAGAAGGACGGTAAATTTTTAACATTATTACTGGAGACGAGAGTTGGATTTACCAATATGATCCACCGACTATACGGCAATCGACAATTTGGGTGTTTCCCGATGATGAACCTCCAACGAAGGTGAAACGCGGGCGAAGTGTTGGGAAAAAAATGGTGGCCACATTTTTTTCTGCAAATGGTCATGTGGCCACAATTTCCTTAGACGACCAAAAAACTGTGAATGCTAAGTGGTATATTGAAGTGTGTTTACGTACTGTAATTAATAATTTAAAACAAAAACGACCTAAAACTGGTTTGAGGTGGCTCTTTTTGCATCATGACAATGCGTCGGCACACAAGGCCATTGTCGCCAAGGATTTTTTGAAGAGTACAGAGATTGAAGAATGTCATCCTCCGTATAGCCCCGATTTAGCTCCTTGCAATTTCTTCCTCTTTCCGAAAATCAAACTCGGACTTCGTGACACGCGATATAACAGTCCTGAGGATGCACAGAATGCCTACTTGCAGGCCGTAGAAGACCTCCCTAAAGAAAAGTACCGGGAATGCTATAAATCATGGTTTAGGCGGATGAATCGATGATAGAAGCTAATGGAGAATACTTTGAGAAACTGTAATAAAAAAAATGAATAACTTTAATACTTTTTTTGTATCTCAAAACTTTCGTAGTGACCCACGTACTGCAAGTTTTTCTGGGTCGGGCGCGGATTCCTTAAATCGCAATTTGTCGGATTATCTAAATTACCAGTTTCTCACTTCGTACACATCGTAAATTGCCTTAGTCGCAAAATGCCTAAATTTTAAAATAATTATGGATCGGGTCGGCGTGGATCACCCAATTTTCTGAATTATATTTGATTCATATTACGACTTTTTCCAGTAAAATTATGAAACCTCTTTTAAAAATCAAAGTACCTACATTCCCCTTTAAACACTAGTAATAATTTAGATAATCAGACGAATTGCGTTTTAGGGAATCCGCGCCCGACCCGACTAATTTACGTTTACGGGTTATGGCGGAATAGCAATTTTTGAAGGAGAACTTCTTCATGTTGACACTTTGCTCGCACATTCCTAAACGTAATGAGTACCTAAACACGCCATCTCGAGCTTCTTGGTATGACACTGTCATCAACTCTAAACTTATAACTCCTACCTGGAATCCAAGTCACAACTTGCCTTAAAAAAAGCTGGGTTCCTCTCAAAGTTGAGAAGGTACTTCACACCGGGACAACTGCTTACTTTATGTCAAGCACAAGTCCGGTCGTGTATGGAGTATTGTTATCACCTTTGGGACGGAACCGCCAAACACCCACTTGGGGCACTGGAGTAGTTTGACAGAAGAGTTAGAAAGCTCATCAACGATGACGACCTTTTTGACGCCAAGCTACAGAGCTTAGACATCGGCGCCAGGTTGCATTCTATCGGTTTTTATAGGACACATTTTGGAAAGTGTGCCTTAGGATTATTTGATTCAATTCCTCCATCCCCTTTCTACCATAGGACAACCAGACAAACTGAACGAAGCCATAGATTTTCAGTGGAGATTCCGCATATGCGTACGAAACGTTTTGCGTCCACTTTCATCAATCGTACCGCAAAGCTGTGGAACTCCTTGCCAGAGTCTGTTTCCTATCAGGTACATTATTGGGGTCTTAACAGGTTTCTTCTAGGCAAGCATGATACACCGTAGGCTACATCATCTCTTACCATCAGGTGAGACAGTGGCCAAATGCAAGCCTAACACGGTACTCTTTCTGTGGAGACGTTTTTAGAGCGTTGATTGTGCTCCTAGTTTTCATATATGGTCGAAGGCTACCTCATAATATATAATCATAATATTGTTCCGTGGGAACGGCTGACACAAGACCGTAATGATTGGCTGAGTAGAGAAAAGGTCATTTCCCAGCAGTGGGTTGATGTGGGCAAGAAAAAGTAAGCAAGAGACGGTGATAGCATCCTGCCCGAGATCTCACTAAATGGCAACCACCCTAGTACCGTCTTTTTTTTTCTAAAATAAAAAAAAATATCACCCATCCCGCGCCACACCATAACCAAACTTGCTTAGCATTCACGATCGAGCTATTGTGTCATTGAGCTCTAATTTTCATGATAATTAATGAGCTAATGCCCCATAGAGTTTTTTATCTCCGGCCAATATGAGGGCTGTCCAAATGTTCTGACACGATAATAGGGTCAAAAGCCACGCCGATGACCCCTGCTGACCACACGTGCGTAGACTAATCACACCTAACACGGAAAGACAGTGTGGTCGAAGTTATCAACTAATAAGTTAGTTGATAACGATTTAATTTAATTCAATTCATGCAATTTAATTAATCGATGCATAGCCCGGCTTTATGATAACTTGATCACCAATCAGGATTTGGCAAGCGTGTTGATTACTCAATGAGCTTGGGAACAGTATTTTTATTAATTTATTTTTGAAATAAATATTAAGATTTTAACTTAAAATATGACATTAAATTTTTTTCTGTAGCCCTTCAAAATACTTCACAATAATTTTTTAAAGATTCTTAAAAATGACCACGCGCTATTGTTTTTGTGACAATCAAATACGCGCGAAACCCGCGGCGTGACGTCATCGGATATGTAATCGGACGCCCGCCGGGTGCGGGCGGCGAGAGCAGCGGTGGGGACTATCCACAGACCACTTATGGTCTGTGGGACTATCGGATAAGATGACGTCACGTCACGTCAGTCGAGTCGAGTGCCAGTGAACTAAGCGAGGTAGTAGTGTTTTAACGAATTATTTATGTACAATAGCTTTGTAAATACTTCTCGTATCAAAGTGAAATAAAAACTATTAATAATAATAATAATAATAAAAATCTTTATTTTCTCTCCAATAGTTACATTGTATAAGATTATAATGATCATATCTTGTAATTACAAAACTAGAGTTGGAGAGAACTGGTGCCCGAGCTAGGTAGGATTAGATCCCCCTGTTAAACAGGTCACCAGGCTCACTCCGCCCGTGTTTTATTAGAAGCTAGGTGTACAATGTTTTAGACTGTGTTAAAACCAGATGAATTTAGAGAATAATTTAAACTAAACAATCGCAAGCAAAAGTATTTTAGGTATGTTGTATACTGAAAGAATAAAAGGTAAAAAATAAAAAGAATAAAAAGAGGAGACAAAGACTGTTGTGTTGAAAAAGTGTTGTGTGAAAAAAAGCGCATCATCATGAAAGTTACTTGCATACATATATATTAAAATATTATATATTTACATAAAATAAATGTAATGAATAGTCATAATAGGTATTAGTGAGAGTAACCTGTCATTTTATTGTTGTTAACATATTCTCAGTAGCTTCGTAATTCAATGTCTTAAGCCAGTCAACCACGGTTTTCTTACAGGTGTGTCTAGACATGGGGTAATGCCACAGAAGGCAATTAGTTTTATTATATAGGTGGCCTCCAAGATAGCAGTGAAACCTATGAGCGAAACTCGTTTTAAATCTCGTCACTGGACAGACTTTTCCTTTACGTCGCTTGTTTTTGAAACGATTGGGATCGTATATGGTGCTGGTGTGTTTTTTTAGGATAGTGGCTAAGATAAATGATTGCCTGACTGTGAGCACATCCCAGGATAGGTAGGTATCGAACATCGGGTGACGGAACGGAAGACAAGCACCAACTTTTAAGATTGCTCTCTGCGCTCGTTCAAGCTCTAGCATATAAGTTTTAGCAGAACCACCCCATGTGGATATGCAGTATCCGATAATTGATTGGCATAGTGCAAGAAAAACGGTTCTTATAAGTTTGCGGTCAGCTATGTGTCTTAAGTTCCTGAACACATATATAAGTCTACGAAGTCTGCCTACTAGCGTCCGTATATGAGCCTTGAAGCTGAGTGTATTGTCCAAGATAATACCAAGGTATTTTATGCTGTCACATCGCTGTAGAGGGGGACAAATACAAGCTATTTCGCTGTCACAATGATTATGGGCAATTAAGGTAACATCAGTAGGTTGCAGTGAATTGGTTAGAGCAAACGTAAGATATTTGGTTTTTACGACATTGAGCGCGAGTATATTATCCCTTAACCAATCAGAGACCGTATTAAAACCCTCTTGTGAAAAACGAGTGACTTCGCTCCAGGACTCACCACAGAAGACCAGGGCAGTATCGTCTGCAAAGGCAAAGATACTGCCCCCACAGAGCTGGAGCTGGCAAAGGCTATTAATACATACCAAGAATAACAATGGCCCCAGTATGCTACCTTGAGGTACGCCAAAGGTAATTGGTAGCTCATCACTAAGCCAAGCTCCTATTTTCACTCTTTGTACTCTATCTGTGAGATAATCAGCGAAAAGAGCGAGTGGTACGCCTCTTACGCCAATGTCTTCTAGCTTATGCAAAAGAAGAGGTACAGAAACAGTGTCGAAGGCTTTCGCTAAGTCCAGGAAGATCGCTAAGCACTTGTGCCCTGAGTCCAGTTTACGCACTATTAGATCTGTAAGCTCGTGAACAGCATCATCAGTCGATCTGCCCCTACGGAAACCATACTGGGAGGGGGATAGGATGTTATTATCTTCTAAGTAGTGGACCAGTCTTTTATTAAGCAAGCGCTCAAGAATCTTAGACACAGCTGGAAGTATAGATATTGGTCTATAATTGTCGACACTGTTACTGTCTCCAGACTTATATATTGGCTTGATCACTGATATTTTTAGTGCTCTAGGAAAGCAGCCAGTGCTAATAGCTAGATTGCAGATGTACGTGACGGGTCTAGTCAAAGTAGCACAATGCACTTTGAGAAGCTTCCCAGAAATTCCATCAAAGCCTGTAGCACAATCATCTCGAAGCCCCATTATAGTATCCACAACCTCAATCTCATCAGTTGGCAAGATAACGAACCTCCCCCAGAGCAAGCTGACAAACATCGGCTTGACGTCGTACCTTTAGTAATATCACCAGCAAGTCTACTGCCTAAGTCAACAAAGAATCTATTGACTCTATTTATACTATCTTGTGGCGAGTGTTCAGATATCAGGTTGTTGGAACTGTCTACACCACTTTTAGGATAAGTAATATTGCGAATAACTTCCCATAATTTTCTTTTTGATGCACCTGCGATACGTATTAACTGTTTTTCATAATTATTTTTAACTTTTTTAAGTATATTATTACAAAAGTTCCTATACCGTTTGTAAGTACATTTTAACACTTCATTTTCCGGATCACTTTTTGATTTTTTGTGTAATCGATCTCTATTTTTCATACACCGCAGTAGACCCACAGTAATCCATGGTTTGATTATTCGCTTCCTGCAAGGTATTTTTTTGGTTAATGTGTTATCATTGATTGCTTTTTGTAGTGACGAGATCAAGTAGTTGGTCGCGATATTAGCATCGGTCATTAGGTAAAGAGGCGAGAAATCTATTACTTTGATCGCAGCATCGACACCATTGGAGTTTATTATTGTTTTTATCTTTGGGGGACTGACTAAGGTTTTAGTATTTAATTCTAGGTTGAGCATCACTGATGCATGGTCAGTTAATGTAGTATCCGTCACATAGCAATAAGCCTTTAATTGAGTTTTTATCATTATGTGATCAAGGCAGGAACGTTCGCGAGTTGGTAAAACGTGACCCGGGAGAATAGAGTGACTAGCTAACAGACTGAGATACTCATTTCCACTACTGTCTATTTGTTCTGGACGAATGTTTATATTAATGTCACCCATGATTATAATATTTTTATAGTTAGTCAATTTACATAGCACTGTATTTAGTGTGTTAATAAAGTTTGTGATGTTACGATGGCTGGGGGAGCGATATAACCCTATAATACAGGTATCTAAGCTGAGGTAAATTATCAAACCATTGGAGTCCTCAAGTGGTAGTTGCTCAGTTTTTAATCTTAAACCTTGTTTAAAGTAAATGACAACTCCTTCATTTCTGTTTTTGTTGTTATTAGTTATTATAAAGTCGTAACTTGGTAGGATAGGTATTATCGGGGTTATTTGAAGGAAACATTCTGTTAGTATAATAATATCTCAGTCAATTTCCGAACGCGCCAGAAGCGTTGAGAAATCAGGTAAATTATAAGTTATACTTCTAATATTCTGTGTAATAATTTTTAAATTATGATTATTATTAGGTATGTATTTACTGACATCATCAACACCGCATAGCGCACTCTCGGCAATTGATAGTGAATCAAGTGGGGAATTTATATTAATATTATTATTATTTGAAGAATCGTATTTTATTTCCATTATATTTATTATTTGCTTGAACTAAAAGTGTGAAATAGAGATTAAGTATTTTATTCGATTTTGATTTTGGTAGACAATCATGGATTAACAAAAGGTAATTATTGTTGTAAGTTTGTTTGTTTGTTTGTTTCAATGTTGTTGTTTTGTTTGCTGATGTTTTAATAGATATACAATAAATGTGTGTATAAACGCGCATATAATTTAAAATGTAAAGTACATAGGAATTGTAATTGTTATAATTATAATTTGTATATTCTAAAATGTGTTTATGAATTACTTTTGCATGCGTTACAGTATTATGTTTGTAAAATGCAGACAACGAGAACAATAAAAATATAATTAAAAAATAAATCGTTAGAATCCATCCATCATCCATCCATCAAATCCATCTTGTTTTTTCTCGAAGACACGGCCGTAGGAGGTCCAAGTAGCAAAGATTTTCTTTTCCTTTACTAAGTTTCTTGCCAAAAAGTTGAGTTTTTTATTTTTACTTGTGAGAGATTCCGATATAAATAGAGGTTTACTTGGTCCCGACATACCAATGTGGTGTGTGTTTAGTTGAGGCTCCTTCTTCTCTCTCTTTTGCTTATTAAACCTATTTATGTGTGTAATTAATACTTCCTTAGTACTTGTTGATGTGAAGTCCACTATTAGCGCCTCAGATTTATTTCTATAAATATCGCGAATCTGACAGTCAGCGATTGTTACAGCAGCCCCTACCGTATTAGCGATTTTATTCAGATAGACTGTGAATGTCTGTTTATTGTCACCCTGCTGTTTCGGGAGGTTACGTACTTCTATAGACGTAGAGCGGGAGCTTTTTTCCATCAGATCCAACTTGTTTTCTAGCATGTCAATATGCTTTTTATAGTCTCTGTTTTCCATTTCCAATGAATTTATTTTACTTAGCAAACCGTCGTATTGACTTGACATAAAATCAATAGACCTTTGTATTTCTTCATTTTTTGAAAGAAGTGTATCATGTTGTTGCTTGATCTCCGAAAACATGGCTCTAATTTCAGACAAAGGACTCTCGGAGCCGCCCGGAAGTTTATCTACTTTACGCTTAAATCGTTTTGTAATATTCAATAACTGATTATTAGACTCGTTAGCACTTGTGTTTATAGCTGAGTCTGAGCTGTAGAACTCGGGTAGTGAATTAGGAACATGCAATTTCGATGTTAAATTGTTAGGAGGCGATCGCTGTGTCGACATTATTCAAAGTTATGCGAGCGTAGGCCTATTTGATAAGCAGTCGGCAACGGGTAATGTTTAGAGGCGGAGCGGAGGTGGTGCGAAGGTGGGGCGGCGGTGCACTAGCGCACACGCATGCATCAATGAGTGGGGAGTGGTGTCTAAGCTCGTAGTTGTGTTTTGAACAAGCGGTGGGGGTGACTGGAGATTAGTGCAGCTTAGTGTTAGATTGTTATCTCTTTCATTTGATTTGGTTCTCACTCACTGAGCGCTTCGTTGTCTCCTCCGCTTACTGGGCGCCTGGTACTCAGCAGTATTATTTCACTGTTTTATTTATAGAAATAGTTTATTTTATGATTGTTTTAGACACAGAAATTGCCAAAAACACGTCTGAACACCTCAGAGATCCGGGGGGGAGAGGCAAAAGGTAGGCGCAGGCAGGCGCAGGCAGCAGGCGCCAGCAGGCGCAGGCTGGCGAAGGTGCAGGCAGGCAGGCGCCACCAGGCGCAGGCAGGCGAAGGCAGCAGCCGGGCGAAGGTGCCGGCTGACAGGCGAGACAGGCACAGGCAGGCGTAGGCGCACGCGATGACTGGAGGCTGTAGTCTTCCAATTCGGAAGCTGGTGATCGTCTCAGTAGACTAATCCTTTTGAATCCAAAGCTAGAGATGTAATGAATAGTCGTCGGCTGAACTTTATAATGAAACCTCGGTTTCTGAGCTCTGCATAAATTTCAAAATAATATTTTTAAAACGCTGAAATCTAGATGGCCAAATGTAAAAAAAAAGAAACTAAAAAGTTTGATTGAATTATGTTGATAAGTTGCATAGCAACGAAGCAAAAATAAGTTGTCAGATACGTCAAAACGTAACCAAAACACAATATTTAGTAAATAGAAAACAATTAATGTGAGATAAATGTAAATATTACAAGGAAAAACGCATAATAAGATTATCGAAGTGATCCGAAACTTGTGGGATACCTAAAAGTGTCGAAAAATAGTGTCCGAAGTTTCGTGATTTAGATCACGTAAGTAAATGTGTTTAGATAAAGGAATTGCGAAGTGTGTAGTGTAGTGTGTAGTTACTAAATCATTATGTATCGTTGCAGAAGCGAGGAAAAATAAAGGCAAATATATAACTAAGACAAATGTTAAAATATGAGATGATTACATGAAATAAAAAAGTACCTGGGAAGTGGAAAAGGTAAGTGGTTTCACCACAAGTTGCCACTGCTCGGGTCGTCGACTCTAAAGTCAACTCCCAAATGTCCACCTTGGTCGCGGAGTAGTAAGCACACTCACTTCTCGGAACCCATCCGGGCGCCTAGCCGTTCCCACGTCCTACGCGGCTGGCTGAACCAGAGGCTACGGCATCTAGAGGGCCGCCTTTACTAGTTCTCCAGACTAGTACCGCAGATGTCAACACCAATGTCCAATGAGAACCACCGGACAAAGCTGCTAACTATAAGGTTTCACGTTCCACGCAGGACTTTTCGCTGCTGGCCCCACAGAAACCGTTACTAGGCCCCGCTCGCTGTGCGCGAGTTTGGAAGTCCCGGCACACAATACCAGGACAAACGAACATTCCCAAACTCTACAGCTAACTACAAGCCACTACGAGTCCAACCCGGATCCCGCCGGAGGCGCCGGTCAAGGCACAACCAGCGGGGGGCATGAACCGGAACCCCGTAGTACCCCTGAGAAACACAGCCGGACCCGTAGTTCCAGCTGCGATACCCTATCTATAGGGGTCGGTAGATAGGGTACCATTCGGTAGCAGTGGGAAAATATAGGCTTATATTAATAATATCCTCCACGGGTAAGCTCTTGGCCACCATCTCACCTGATGGTAAGTGACGATAAGGTCGAAGGTGGAAGCGCGCTTCAGGAATCCTCAGACAAGCGGAGGAACTGGCTATCCTGTCTCTAAACTGTCGGATCGGAACATGACAATGCTTTTGACATTGTTGCTATTGCGCTAGACTTTAGCCCTTCAGTCTTGGATTTTTTTGACAGTTTTTTGACACTAACTGTCAACGTCA
Organism: Scoparia ambigualis; assembly: GCA_963921215.1. Lineage (NCBI taxonomy): Eukaryota > Metazoa > Arthropoda > Insecta > Lepidoptera > Crambidae > Scoparia > Scoparia ambigualis. Next base: position 19,782,966 of record OY992526.1, read on the forward strand.
AATTTGACAGAATCGAGCATAAGGTATGCGATATTTTGCGATAACAATACATAAGATGAACCACAGAACCGAAATAACCAAACTTGTTCATACTAAAGTAGTCTGTAAGTCTATGAAAACAAGGTACAAAGTCAAGTGTGTTTTTGTAGGTGCGGTCGCATGAGACCGCTTGGGGTTTGAGGGGTAGACGGTGGTAGCTAGACTTAACAAGCCCTACGAACAACCAAACCTAGAACACAAAGATGTACCCCCGCTGGGAATCGAACCTCTGGGTCTAAGAGCGGTGGCTTAGCCACTAGACCACAAAAGCGGCAATAAAGTTAGAAGAAAATTAGAGTTAATGGTGACAGACGTGTTGCGTTTCGATGAAGTTGTTTGTTTGTTTGTATGACCGTTTTGTTTTTGTCTGTTTGATGTTATTTTTAATATGTACCTACCTAAGTAAACTTGTGTTTTTGATTATATTTTTTTTTTGCATGTGTCGTACCGTGATGTTTACTGGCTGTGTACAGCAGAATACCATAGATGACCATAGTGCAGCAGGCCCTGCTTGCTGCATAAGAGGGTTTACGCATTTCGGTATACCATACAAACTTCCAAGTCGATATTTTTAAAAACAATAACCCAATTTTAATAAAACTTTGCATAGTAATGTAAAATACAGGGATCTAAATAGTTTGTGGAAAACATTATGGAAAAACGTTTATTTAGCTGAGTTATTGTGATTTCAAGTCCACTATAGAAAGTTTAAAAACGCAATAACTCAATTAAATAAACGTTTTTTGAAAATGTTTTCAACAAACTATTTAGATCCCTGTATTTTACTTTAGCATGCCAAGTTTCAATAAAATTGGTTGGTCGGTTTTTAAAAATTTCAACTTGGAAGTTTGTATGGGAAACCGAAATGCGTAAATTCTTTTATACTGAGTTGTGCTGGTTGTGCACAGTGTTGACATCACACAATTAGGGCGCAATGTATTGTTTTATTATTTTTCTTGTGTGATTTTAATAAATGATTTTCAATTTCAATTTCAGTTTTTTAACAGAAAAGCTTATAAACTTAAGTACCTACTTACCTACTTTAAATTATTTTTATTTTATTTAAACATTTACAACATTATATTAATAAATACGAGTAAGTAGGTACCTACCTACCTACTTAAAATCAAGCGTTATTTTTTAAGTCGACGAATCGAACAAACGTTATTGACAATTAATTTAGAATAACAAATTACAAATAACGTAGGTATTACACAATGTTGAAATTGGCTGTCTAAGCGGAATCGCAATTAGTGCGATGTGCAAAAATTAGTTAGTAGTTATAATTAGACTTCAACAATAATAGACAATCTGGAGGGCATAACAACAATTCTGCAAGTTTAACCAAGCGCGTAAGCACATATTTACTCATGTGACGTACATAATTTACTTTAATCCAAAATATTAAATATTTTTTCGTAATATTTGATAATTTGCACTAAAAAACCAACTCTCTTCCCTTGGGTGTCGTAAAAGGCGACTAAGGGACTAAAGACTGCACATATATCCAACAGATTAGAGGGGCGATGGGCTCACCACCTAACACGTTGAGCACATGTGCAGTCGCTATTTGGTGAAAAGTGGACTATGGTAGAGGACTGCTTTTACTATCCTCATTGCCTAGTCTCTGACTAACCCTTCGGGGATAATAGTCGTGATTATAATGTATTATGTATGTAAAAACGTTCAAATAAACTCAAGATAGATAGATAGATAGATAGAGGGGATAGGTCCGACCCAGCCAACTATCGACCTATTGCTGTCACCTCTGTCCTTTGCAAGGTTTTTGAGCGAATCATAAACAGGCAACTCATTCGCTACCGAGAAGATCCCTGATTCATGATCGACAATACGGGTTCAGACCGAAACGATCAACGGGTGATCTCCTGGCGTTCATAACACACCTGTGGGGTGAAGCAATGGACAAGCACGGAGAAGCACTGGCTGCTAGCCTGGACATCTCCAAGGCTTTCGATCGAGTTTGGCATCGTTCGCTTCTCTCCAAGCTTTCGTCATACGGCTTGCCACCTCGCCTATGCGATTGGGTCGCCGGGTTCCTGCATGAGCGCAGCATTCGCGTACTCTGCGAAAGCAGTGCCTCACAGTTTCTGCAGGTGAACGCCGGAGTGCCGCAGGGTTCTATAATATCGCCCACGCTGTTCCTTCTGCATATCAATGATATGTTATCCTTGGGTAGCATTCATTGCTATGCAGACGACAGTACAGTACATCGGCGTTATTTGGATCACCCTGCGGCAAAGCAGGCCTATGTAGTGGAGTCGAGACGGAAGATTGTCATTGAGCTGGACGAGGAGTTAGACCGCATTTATAAATAGGGTTCTGATAACCTGGTCCAGTTCAATGCCAAAAAAACACAGGTCTGCGCTGTCACTGCTAAAAAGTCCGCATTTCTCCCCCAACCCTCTTTCCAGAACAACTTATTACCCATCCAGACTGGTCTCAGTCTCTTAGGTATCTCTTCACAGCGACCTCAACCCGAAAAGCTATATTGAGAGCATTATAACCACAGCCTCACGTAAACTCGGAATCCTGAACAAGGTGAAGCGGTTCTTCACGCCGGAGCAACGTTGTCTTTTGTATAAGACTCAGGTGCGCTCCTGCGTGGAGTATTGCTCTCATGTTTGGGACGGATCCGCCAAGTAGCTGCTCGAAGCTCTTGACAGGTTGCAAAGACGTGCTGTCCGTATTATCGGTAACGATGACGTTACGACCAGTCTGGAGCCATTACAGCTACGTAGGGACATTGCTTCCCTTAGTGCTTTCTACCGCCTTTACCACGGTGAATGCTCTGAGGAGCTCTTTGACCTGATCCCTCCCTCTCCTTTCCTTTCCAGATCGACGCGTGCAGGTCTTAGAAGCCACCCTCATACCGTGCTGACCATCAAGACACGTACCAAAAAGGTTGGGCAATCGTTCTTTTGCCGAACTGCCCGTATGTGGAATGCGCTTCCCGCACACGTGTTTCCTTCCTCTTTCTCTCCCGGGTTATTTAAGCGGGGCGTGAAAAAGCATTTATGCAGGCCGCCATAGTGAGAGCGTTCAGCATAGCGTGGTAGCGCTGTGATGAACGCTTTCACTTCTTGGGCTTCACTGGCTGCTTTTCATCAGGCAGAGTGAAGCCATTATAGCGTGCCGCAAAAAAAAAAAAAGATAACGATACCTACGTTGAAAAAATGTCTATAATATATAAGTACTTCAAGTGGGAATCGCTCAACGCAGCCACCAGTATTGCGGAGGGGACGTATAGGTTCGATTCTCACTGAGATAGATTATTTTATAAAGTTTCGTTATTTTCGAGCCATTTTTTTGTAAAACGAATAAAAACGGTACAATTTAAAATACTAATCCTACGCCAAGTTTTTTATGTAAAGTAGTACTATCTCATTAGATCACTAGCACCAAAACAAAAATTTTATCAAAAAAAAAACCGACTCCAAAAAAGTTTACTGAAATAAATGCACTAAAACGTAAAAAATAATTGCGTAGTTTGTTCAATTAACTTGCAATATTTACCTTTATTTTACTCAATCTTATAATCTTAAAAAATATTTTTGGAGTCGGTGCCAGCCAAGGTAAACATAAACATTAAAAGACATACTATATTATTATTATATTAGCCCATATTGTCTCATTGCTGGGCAAAGGCCTCCCCCCCCCCCCCCTTGCAGTATTCACGGTCTTTTACGTGTGTTGGCCAATCCTTCGCGTAAGCATCAAGCTCATCTCTCCACCTCCGTCTGGGTCGGCCTTGCTGCCGTTTAACCCCATTGTCGTTTTTATTTGTAAATATGTTTAATTAGCCTCTAACAGTTGTCGTGTTCATTAGTGAATATGGTATTGCTACATTGTCGAATGAAGCTGGCACGGACTCCAAAAATATTTTTTAAGATTATAAGATTGAGTAAAATAAAGGTTAATATTGCAAGTAAATTGAACAAACTAAACTACGCAGTTATTTTTTACGTTTTAGTGCATTTATTTCAGTAAACTTTTTTGGAGTCGGTTTTTTTTTTTGTTAAAATTTTTGTTTATTTCTCGCTTTTTAGTGAATCGTTCCGATCTATTTATCGAAAGCGAATATTGGTAAACCTACAATACGCGCTACTTGTATGAGACAGCGCCATTTAAATGCGACAAGCGAAGAAAACGAGAAACGCCTGTCACAAAGTAGGAAATCAACATCCAAAACAGACGGCAAGTTACCCGGATTTACTCGTGAATGCTGTATAGACCCCCCTACGATGATGACTTGCGAGTTACTAGAGTTCACCGTTAGGCAAACTAGATGGATGTTTTTGACTTGCTCCAGTCGTAGATCGTAGCCAAGTCACCATTGATCTGCTTAATCGCGTCTGAGAGGTTCTCAGCGGAGGCCTGAGAGCAAATTTGTAAGTCATCGGCATAAAGATGTTAAGAAGAATTTAGACAAGAAGTGACAGAATTAAAATAGTGTGAATAGTGTATTTTTAAATCCTAATATAAATGCTTCGGATGGAGTGATAAAAAGTGGCTTATGTCACTATTGTTCTTCAGCTATCTATGTGCAAAATCAGGTCGATGCGCAAGTGAGAGACGGACAAACAAACAAACACGCTTTCGCATTTACAATATTAGTTAGGAAGGATTTATTGCCGGAGTGGATCTCATTTGACCTATGGCCGAAAATACCAAAATCGCTATAGATATGCCTACAATATTTGAGGAGTTCCCTCAATTCCTCAAGGATTCCATAATCAGAACTGAGTTCCGGTACCTGCCCTCTTTTGCTTCGTCATAGTCGCTTAACTATCTTAATCGAGATATCTTATCGCCACCCGTGAAATACTTATAATTGAGAAGTTCCAATGATATTCTGTGGTCTTCTTCATCAGTTCTACTTCATCAAATGATACTTTCTGAATGCAAATTCTTGGCTTATTGCTGAAAATACCAAAATCGCTATAGGTATGCCTACAATATTGGAGGAGTTCCCTCAATTCCTGAGGATTCCATCATCAGAACTGGATTTTGATAAAAATGGGACCAATCTGGAAGTATATTCTTTCAAATAAAAAATAATTTTCTGAATCGGTGTATAAATGACTGAGTTCTGAGGTAACAAACATAAAAAAACATACAACCGAATTGAGAACCTCCTCCTTTTTTGAAGTCGGTTAAAAACTAGGACGAACCTGGTGGCTTAACTAGCTTCTATGTCATGTTATGTCTAATTTTATATTTATATTTTATACTAGCGGCCGCTCGCGGTTTCACCCGCGTGGTTCCCGTTCCTGTGGGAATATCGGGATAAAAAGTATTCTATGTGTTAATCCAGGTTATAATTTATCTGTATGCCGAATTTCATCCAAATCCATTTAGTAATTTTTACGTAAAAGAGTAACAAACATACACACTCACAAACTTTCGCCTTTATAATATTTGTGTGATGTGATGTGATATACCGACGACGTCACGACTATTCCCAAATGTCAATAGGTTAGACAGAGACAGACAACGAGAACCGCAAAATAAGTGCACTGTCCACGTTTCACCAAATAACTGCACATGTGCTAAGCGAGTGGTGAGCCCATCGCCGTGTTATCTATATTATATTATTTTTTTCATTTAAAAAAAATCTACAAGTTTAATTTTGTAATTTGTTCGCAACAGTGTACCAGGCGCACAGGAGTTTCGAAGAGGTTGTTTCGCTGCTAGTATTGATTGTATGTACTGACCTGAGTCGCAGTATCGGATATTTGAACTTAACGAACGACTCTATGTCACGGTTGGCCAGTATGGCGTAGTCCAGCTCGTCGGCGCATATGTCCAACTTGTACCGGTTCACTACCTCGTTGAGGCAGCGCAGGTCCAGATAGCGGATTTTGACTCTTGGCGATACGCATTTGTTGATCTGGAACGATAAAGTATATACAGCGCGTTAGTTTAACCGAGGGACATCTGATAAAGTATTACGCGATCAACCCCAAATGTCACCTGTTAAGAAAGCAGAGATATGATATGACAATACATTTTCAAAATGGTTGTATAATACTATAAACAAATGAATAAGTTTTATCCGGCGATTGAAAAATCGGGCCTTAATAATGTTAGCTAATACACTAAGCGCGGGAAAAGGGTCAAATATGATCAAGTATGAAAGAAAAACGGGTCACACTAAACACGACAGCTACCTATTCAATACCATACGCGTAAATGAGTCGAAAGAGCTAGGGTGCCCAAACATTACGGGTTTCATGAAATTTTAACATTGATTTTCTGAATTGTTTTATATGCTTCAAGTAGTATTTTTTGATTTGTTTTTTTTTTAACTTTCCTACACTCACACCAATTATCTAGCCCAAGAGAAGCTTCGTTATGAAACTCGTTAAATGGTTACTAGACAACGGATAAACATACTTAAAATACTTAAATACTTATTATACATAGAAAACACCCAGACCCGAGACAATTTAGAAAAACAATAATTTCTAAATTGACCCGACCGGGGATCGAACCCGGGACCTCAGAGATGGCGACACCATAAAAACCGGTGTACAAACCACTCGACCAAGGAGGTCGTCGTTTGTGTTTACTTAGGCATATACTACCATTGAATTAAATATGTCCCTCGTGTTAACTAACACGCTGTATAAATAGATTCACTACTTTCTCCCCGAAGGGTTAGTCAGAGACTAGGCAATGAGGACCGCAGAAGCAGTCAAGTGAAATACAGTCCACGTTTTATCAAATTACAACTGCACATGTGCTCGTGATAGTTGGTCCTTCGAAGCCCATCGTCTCTCTAAGCTGTTGATGTATGTGCACAATCTTCAGTAGTGCGATTCTCTATACGCAAACAACGTTTAAGGCGAGGTATTCCGAGCGCTTCTCTCTCGCTCTCTCGACAGTACGACGGTAAGGGACGGGTATAACAGCGAAGCGGTGCGAATAGGCGCGTTTTATAGGTTTTTTGCCTATTAAGTAAAAAATAAGTGAAATAAAAAAAATGTGTCTTTTGCATTCACTATATAATAAAAAGGTTCTTCTATGGTAGAAAAATTAAGTAATTTATTAATGTATTATCTGACTTACAGCCCTTTTAAATGTTGAACAAAGCTATCTTTGAATTTTTTTCTATCGAGTGAAGTATTACCAATCATGTTTCTGTCTATAAGAGTCACTAGATAATATGTTGAACTATATTATATATGAATTTTAGAACTACATGTTTTATATTGGTGGCGGTACAATCAATCGAAATTGTTAAAAATGGGAATGTAGCGCCTTAAGCTTTGGTAGCAGCGGCTGCAACAGCCGGTGAGTGTGCCATTTGGTATTCTTCTAAATAATTTTCAACGCTGTTCAACACAAGCTCTCTGAGTGGTAGAGCCACGCTGCGTTGCAGCACGCATTGGGCCGGCTCGCCCGGCGTAATACCACCCTCTCACGAATATTCGGCGTGAAATAATGGCACTTGGTGGTGTTGTGTTTCGTCCGACCAGTGAGGGTTCCGGAGGCCCCCCCCCTCCTCCCATTCCTATTCCTTCCTTAAACCTATTCCTCCCTTAAAGGCCGGCAACGCGCCTGCGATTCCTCTGGTTTTGCGGGTGTCCATGGGCGGCGGTGATTACTCTCCATCAGGTGACCCGCCTGCTCGTTTGCCTCCCTCTTTTATTAAAAAAACAAGCTCCGCACGGCTGCTAGCGGCGTTAAGGAATCACTTCTTTGACATTTTGTTGTGGGTGTAAAATCGGTATTCTGTAAGTAACAGCCTCAACTTTGATCACAGCCATGCGCAGCGTCTATGTGTCGCATATCAGTCCGTTAGTCGCCTTTTACGACACCCAAGGGAAAGAGAGGGGTTGGTAGCAGCATTATTTTAGTGTAGGTCTCTCTACCACACCGCCGCTTTTACTCACACAACAGCAAAACAACGTTTATGATAAATTGTTAAACAAACCGACGAGCATGAAGAACGTTATGAGATTGAGTGAAGCAAAGGATGTGTCATGATCGTAGCAGATGGAAATCTGTGGTCTTCGCTTACATTTACCCCTCCGGGAATCGGGCCTGATGTATGTACACACGGCGTCAGATTTTGAACTTTATTGTTTGGTCCTATGGATCAATATTCATTGGAAAAATTTGACAGTTCAGGGTAGGTTGATCTGAAGCCGTGTGTACATACAGTTGAGGAAGTTCCCAGTCGACCACTTCTCGGCGATATTCGCTTGCGGTTAGGGTTACCAACTGTCTGGATTAGTCCGGACATGTCCGTACTTTTAGACTCTAGTCCGGACTTTGTCCGGCTATTAAATTTGTCCGGATTTTGAAATATGAGTAACAAAACTAAATATACTAATAAGAGTCTTTAATCTTTCTTAACTTCTCATTTATCTAAAAACAAAATATAAAAAGTGAGTAATGGATGTTTCCATTTTGTGACTAAAAGGTCCGGACTTTTATCGAAATGTCAGGCTTTTTGTCAGGACTTTTCAAACTCCTAAATGGCAACCCTACTTGCGCTCCATTTCGACCGCGCATACGTAGCGCTTATTAGTCGGTGCCAAATAAATGTGCATAAAAGGTCATTCACCCCACTTGTACAAAGAGATTTAAATTATCACTATAATAGGTCAAAAGGCATATTTCGCACATACTCGTGGCCGAAGTATCCTCGGCACTATTACCTATGTATTCTATGCCTCGGCTCACAAGTTGTAAATTGGACTACTTAAAAAATATTTTTTGCGGAAGGCAGTACGGGGCGCTGCGGGGTGATTTTGAGTCACTCTATTTATTCAGCAAAGCAGCAACAATGCAAAGCTTGTTTTATATGAATTTCATAGATATTTTAAGAATTTCTTACTTTTTTAATGTTATTGTTTAAATAATTTAAATGCAAATTTTGTTGAGAATAATCCTGCTCGTAGTAATTTTATTTTATTTTATTTTATTTTATTTTATTATCTTAGGAAAACCAAGGTTTACACATTTTCGCTAAGGTTACAGAATAAAATACATAGAAACCACTTATAGGTTCTCACCAATAGAAATTTCTTAAAAATTAAAAGCACTAAGCAACGCATTATCAACCTCGCTTAAATTATGAATGGTTAAGTAATAACGCAACATAGTAACTACGAACAAAAATTGGGCTCAAAAAATCGCTCAGTCAACATCCGCCTCGCTGATGGTACGCTGGTACAGAAAAGGTCCAGTTCAATCTGCTTGCCCAGTTGGTTAAACAGATTACACGCACGCCATAAGTAACTATTCTGCCTGTAATTGGTGTTCGCTTTTGGTAGACAGAAAGTAGGGTTACTTCTAAAATTTCTTTGAGGTACCTTTAAAGAGAGCTTATCTAAAAGTTGGGGACAGTCTATCTTAGCCGTAGCAATTTTAAGCAGATACGTGATATCAGCTATCTCGCGTCTCAGTTCAAGAGGTAAAAGGTGGTGTTTCTTACAGACATTTAAATAGTTCCGCGAGCTAAAAGAGTCCTTTAGGCGATAACATAGGAATTTCAAAAATTTCTTTTGTACGTTTTCGAGACGGGTAATGTATACCTGGTAATTTGGGTTCCAAACTTGTGACGCATACTCCAGGTGACTTCTAACAAAAGTACAGAATAGTATTTTTAAAGTTTTAGCTCTGGTAAATCCCACTGAACTACGCATCACAAATCCCAGGGCCCTATAGGCTTTGGTTGCAATAGTGTCAATATGACTATCAAACAGTAGTTTAGTGTCATGCAAGACACCGAGATCTTTGACATGAGTTTTCCTATCGAGGGCTTGACCTTTTAGAGTATAATGATGTGAAGACTGTACAATATCCCTCTTACGGCTAAAAGTAACAGAAAAACATTTAGACGGGTTAAGTTCCAGTTGGCTAAGACAACAATAGTGGTCGAGACGAGACAGATCCGCCTGAAGGGCGTCAACGTCTTCCCGCGAAGAGATAGCAGAAAAAACTTTCATGTCATCTGCGAAGCAGTTTTTCAAGCACTTTTTCAGTTTGTAGTTTCTTACTTTTGTTTTGTATTCGCCGTACTGTAATATTTATCACTACACACGATTTGCTTTATATTCGCTATAATAATAACACTAAAAATGAAGTGTACACTGTTTGTTTGGTTATTGTTTAGCTTAATCTGAAATGCCAAGTATGTAATCTTAAGCATATGACAGTAACCTGTATAATATACCTTACCTAAACCAAGTAAATAAATAAATAAAAGGTACCTAAGCATTCGTATACTTAGATTTTTTTAAATGTTAGTGATATATATGCCAAGTCTCCGGATCACGGACGTCTCGTACCAAGATACGTTTGTGTACACTGAATTCTATCGCTACAGCTTATATTTCGGTTCGACGCGATCCTGTTACGGCGTGCAGTGGTACAGGAGTAGCGATGACCTTATATCCTTATATGCACGTTTATCTGGCACTGACTATAGATAGTGTGCAAGGAAACATCGCCGAAAACTGGTAGACCGGGAACATTACTCAACAACCTGTATGTATGTTTTCATCTTTTAAAAAAATGTGTAAAATTATCTAAAAAGCTTTTGTATATAGATGAAATGAAAAAATCTGATAATAAGACTAAAAAAATGTGGAATATTATAAAAAACATTACAAAAAAAAACCACCCCAAAAGACAACCAACTAATATCAAATTGAAAACCCACGACACAGTTGTAGAATCACCCGGCAGCGTGGCAAACACCTTTAATGACTATTTTGCATCGGTAGGTGAATCACAGTCGCAACGGCCGCCGCAGTCGGGTGCGAGCGCGCTCGGAGCTCAAAACACATTAAATTCACTGTACTTGCGGCCTGTTACCGAAAAGGAAATAAAATCTATCATACGCAATATAAAAAGAAAACACGCGCACGGAATGGATGGTATACCAACGACCCTTATTAAATCTTGCGTAGACGAACTAACATACCCTCTCACTAAACTAGTGAATATCTCATTTGGTGAAGGCTGTTTTCCAGACCAACTAAAAGTGGCTAAAATCAAACCCATACTTAAAAAAGGCGGACAATCGACCGACCCTAGTCAATATAGGCCAATATCAATCTTACCTTCCATGTCTAAGATTTTTGAAAAAGCGATGTCAAACAGGATTTACGATTTTCTTGAGAGATTTAAAATAATAGATAGCTCCCAACATGGCTTTAGAAAAAATCATTCGACCACCCTCGCCGTCTATAGATATATACAGGAGATTATGAATTATATCAATGATAAAAAATATGCCGTAGGTCTGCTCCTAGACATGTCCAAGGCATATGACAGAGTTTCACATGATATACTTTTAAATAAAATATACCAATCAGGGATCCGTGGAAATGCATATATGTGGCTAAAATCATTTTTATGTAATCGAAAACAATACACCAACATAGAATATCATGATGAAGAAACACATACAATAAAAAATATTAGCTCAAAATTAAAAACAATAAATAGTTCCATTCCACAAGGGAGTGTCTTAGGATGCGTCTTGTTTTTAATATATATAAACGACCTTCCAAAAATATTAGATAATAAATGCATTTTATTCGCAGACGATGTCTCCGTACTTATTAAAACTCCAGATAGTCTAAACTGTCAAACCCAATTAACAAATACATTACATTCTATTTTGTCATGGCTACATGCCCATAACCTTCAAATAAATATTAAAAAAACAAACATTATGCAATTTAAACCTTATCAAAAACAGCCCCTTAACTTAAACATAGAAATAGAAAAAGAAAAAATTTTTGTTGCTAAAGAATTTACATTATTAGGAATTACAATTGATTCAAATTTAAACTGGAAGGCCCACAATCAAAAAATTAAATCTAAAATTTTGCAATTTGTTTACGCACTGGGTATATTAAAAAGGAATACAGATTTTAAAACGGCATTATCGGCATATTATGCGTATGTATACTCATGGCTCTGCTATGGCGTGGTACTATGGGGCCATAGTACAGATGCAGGCGACCTGCTCATAATGCAGAAAAAATGCATACGAATACTTAACAATATTAAGCCAAGGCAAAGCTGTAAACCATACTTCATTAAAAATTCAATGTTAACATTACCCTCAATATACATTTTGGAAGTAGCTAAATTTACTAGAAAATACCTACACTTTTTTAAAAAAGCCCAAGATACGCATAACTTAAATACAAGTCACAAAAATAGATTATGGCTACCCCCCCCCTAAATTGTCTATTTTTAAAGCAAGCCCTGATTTCCGGTTTATAAAAATTTATAACAAAATTCCAACTGCTATAAAATTAATAGAATCAGACTCCATCTATGAAAATAAAATTAAAGAAATACTAATAAATAAATGTTACTATACTGTTCAGGATTTCATGGATGATCGATTTATTGGCATCTAATAAGTACCTTATAATCTATACATAGATTGTTTTCTAGGGTTTTACGCGAGCACTACACATTGAAATGAAACAATGTTGCGGATCTAATTTGTGGGGACTACTACATTTAAATTTCAATCTCACGGTTTTGGTTTGTTGTGTTATGAGTTATGAGTATGAATATTAAAATGATAATAATGGTAAATTTTTAGTTAGGGTTCATGTTTGACTAAAATGCATGTTTTTAAGAATAATGTTAATTTTAATTTTTTAATTTTAATTTTATAATGATTAATTTTATAATGATTTAATGAGATGTAATAATTTAATGTTTTATCTAATGTGACTTTAAAATAACATAAGTAATTTAAAAATAAATGTAATATAAAAATTTAATGTAATAATAAGTAATTAAAATAAATGTTAAATATTGTAGTGCCCTAACAGGGTTCATGTCATGCCTATAATGTACCTATAAGTTAATATCTGTACACCTGACGTGAGACAATAAAATTATGAATTATGTTAAACAAACCTACCCAATTGATCATAAGTTGTGTCCATCTCTTTTCCATCAGCTCCAACTTGCAATCGGAACGGGATTCGTCGTCCGAGGACATTTCTTTTATTTATATTAAAACAAATACTACACAAAAATCACAACCTTCAAAAAAAGTCATCTATAAAATTGTATACTCTCTGCTGAAATGTCTTTGTCAAAATCGTTTTAACAAAGAGTATTTACCAAGATGCTTGTATTTACAGAGATTCTTAGAGCATTCAAATGCTGTAAGCAGAGATTTTAAATCATTCAAACCATATAAATACTCTAACATTCAAACCTACTGCTTTATAATCACACTATCGCCCGCACGCGCCTTTGTCCGCGCGAATTCAGAAACACCGTCATAATTTAGCCATTTTGCACCTAAATATCTACAAATTTTATACAAAAACCATCGTCTCTTATCGATGTTTCTATCAGTGAAAATCGTATTAAAATATCCATTGCGTGGTTTAGAAAGAGATAACGGAGCCAGAGAATATTTAGGGTCTAACAAAATCAATAAGCATTAAGGGGAGCATAGATCTATACCGTTTACGCTCAGAATGCCAACTTCGCAAAATGCCAACCGCTCGCAAATAGCCTTCTTATAATGCCAAATCCTTAAAATGCCAACTTCGCGAAATGCCAACTTTTCGAAACGCCAACTTCGAGAAATGCCAACTTCGCGAAAAGGTGCGTCCTCACTGAGAGCATTCGCGTGCTCACCAAGTTTAGTCAAAACTACATGCTCGTTACCGAGATAATCAACAAAACATTATCCATAATTCACAAAAAAATACACCCTTTCCAAACCTGTACTACAAGTACACTAAACTCGGAGCACACTGAGCTATCTTTTTATTGACACTTGCGTGCGTGTTAGTAAAGATACAGCATGTTTCATGATTATTTTAATAGATTTAGTTTGTTAGAAAACATAACTTTGAAAAATCACTATAATACTGGAGCTCATTTTTTGACATTCTATTCAGAATGATGTGTAGATTCCGCCCTTAAACGTTAGCTTATTGATTTTGTTAGACCCTTATACACTACCGTGCGGTGCCACAGACACCGGAGATCGGCAACTTTACTTATTGTAATGATAATGATTGTATTGGCCTTCATCTCTCTACTTCATCTCTTCTACTCTTGAATTCGATCCCGATCGATCGAGATTGGTATTGTGAAATGATGTACTTTTGGGTTACGACACCAGCGCTAATTTGGTTTTTTTTGTTGTAGAAGGAGGAAAACGAGCAAGCGGGTCACCTGATGGAGAGTAATTACCGCCGCCCATGGACACCCGCGAAACCAGAGAAAGAGGGGAAGGGGCCTCCGAACCCTCAAAGTCAAAGTCAAAGTCAAATTATTTATTTAATGTAAACCTTTACAGGCACTTATTGACGTCAATACTAATAATAATAAAAAACAGTTGACTAACTTATAGTTAAGACTTAACAACTAATCTAACGAGCTATAGTCTGTGCCAGACAAATGCGCATCGCTACCGTCACTCGCCGGGCGAAGCACAACAGCACCAAGTGCCATTATATCACACCGGTATTACCCCGGGCGAGCCGGCGCAATGCGCGCTGCAACGCAGCGTGGCTCTACCACTTAGTCAGTGTCACTCATTTAGCACCACCCAGGGGTCACGTGTAGGGTCTCAAGGGTAAACCTACGGACGCGAGTAACTTAACCTAAAATTCATATTCATATTGGGTGAACTAAATTAAATGGCATTGAGTTTTGCATTTAGTCCAATGAATAAATGCGCCATATGAATCCCTATTAGCGCTGGTGTCGTGACTTGACACTACCGCATGAATTATTAAAGAGAGGAAATATTTTTTTTTGCATAATATTGTTTTATTATGCATACAAAATAAGATCAAATTGAAATAAAAAATAGAACTTATATATTAGAAATTATTATATGCCGCCATAAATGGCTTCGTATGCATTCTGGTCATCTTATGTGACTCCATAATGGCTTCGTATGTGTTTAGGGAAATTTTAATCAGGTTTCGTGAAATTCTTTGAAACAATTGCGTTTGTCGTTCTAACATAAATAAATGTTACTCTTTTCACATTTAGTGAAAGAGTGATATTTTGTGCAATTAGCTATCGGGTATTGTTTCTAAGTGGGAAAATGGTTGATCCCATCAGAACGTACCTTTGGCACACGAGTAACTACCCTACAGAGTGCAAGCTCTCTAACAACGCGCAAAATTCATACCTATTCTGATAGGGCTGACACCCGTTGCACGTTTAAAAATTTAGGGAGGAAAAATAAAATAAAGTAAGTAGGTAGAGGTTCATAATAAAACGTGTATTTCAAAAGGTATAAAATAAACATTAGTGTAATTTGACACATACTAAATTTAAATTAGTTCAAAGATAACGAAACTTTGAGAAAATTGCCTTCTGTGTTGAATCGAACCCACGTCCTCCGCAAATAATCAAATATTACGAATCTATAAAACAGTCTATCTTAACTAAATGTTTAAAATATTAAAAAAAATTGGTTGCCTGTAAAGTCGGTATACGGGCGAAAGTTTTACGTGACAACGACTTTGAGTGGTAAAATAATTTTAATGTGAATATTCATTCGTATAGTAGGAAGAAGGATGAAATAATATGGAAGGGACGCGTGCCTTTCACTTTTTATGTCTGTCTCTCTCGCTCTTAGGCGGGCTAACCATGCCCGAGTGGAAGGGACGCGTGCCTCTCACTCGCTCTCATTGTGAGCGCATAACGTGAGCGGAGCGTAACGCAGTTTCTTGAAGTGTCACCCGGCAAACCAATTTATAAGACGTTGTCACGTCAAAAGAAATATCCTATTTTTTCTGAAATTATTCATACACACGGTGCAAGAGTTGGGAATTGTGTAACTAACCCGACTTTGTTTTATATATTTAGATTAAACACGAATGTCCCTTAATCGATATTATATAAATAATTAACCGTGTCGCGTAACGGTGAAAGAATATACTACCACCCCCTCTCTTCCCTTGGGTGTCGTTAAAGGCGACTAACGGACTAAAGACTGCACATACATCCAACAGCATAGAGCGGCGATGGGCTCACCACCTGTCACGCTGAGCACATGTGCAGTCGCTATTTGGTGAAAAGTGGACTATGGTAGAAAGACTGCTTTTGCTGTCCTCATTGCCTAGTCTCTGACTAATTATTAATATAATAATATATAATTTTATGTTTCTTAATTTTATGTTTGTTTTTTTTTAATGTGATTTCTTTTTGTAATTCTTTGTAGTACTGGTTCAATTAACTAATGTTCATATAATTTTCCCGAAATTATTTCCGATTATTTTTCATTATTGTCATGTTGTGTTTGGCTATAATGTTGTTGCACTGTAACTATTATTATTCACATTACCATTTTAGATATAAGCTGTAATGTAACAATGTTGGCAGACCTAATTAAAAAAAAGTAAAAAAACCTTTTTAAAAAAGGAGCTTTTATTTAAATGCGCTAAAAAGAAAAAAATAAACTTTTACTTTAAAACTTTTACTAACAACTTATAGCGTCATTACACAATTTATAATGATATAAAAGGTTGTCGCGAGATTTATGTACTCGTATTTTCTTAGATTGAAAATTTTAATAGTTAAAAACAATCGCATCAAGTTATTTAATTTACTTGTTTATATTTAGTAAATCTCGGAACAACCTTAATTATCATATAAATTGTGTAATGACGATATAAGATGTTAGTACAAGTTTTAAAGTAAAAGTTTATTTTTTCTTTTTAGCGCATTTAAATAAAAGCTTGTTTTTTTTAAAAGGTATTTTACTTTTAATATTTTTTACTTATAAGTTATCCCTGGGAACGTATCCAGGGATAACTAATTTTCATCTGTTCATCTCACTGAACGTGTACCAAGGTATATATATACTACAGAATTTATTCACGTCTTCCAAACCACCACCACTCACTACCCATCAAAAACGGGTAAAACGAATCAAACTCGACGCGGTTGTGTGCTTAATTACTGAGTTTCTATGGCCACCTTCCAGCTTCATCATCAAACCCTGGTTACCATGTAGCACCAAAGAACTCGTCAAAATGAATCAAACGAGCCCATACTCGATGGGGTTATGTCGTTTAATTACTGAGTTCCTATGGCCACCTTCCAGCTCTATCATCAGACCCTGGTTACCATCTAGCACCAAAGTACTCGTCAAGACAAATCAAACGAGCCCATACTCGATGGGGTTATGTCGTTTAATTACTGAGTTCCTATGGCCATCTTCCTGCTCCATCATCAGACCCTGGTTACCATCTAGCACTAAAGAAATCGTCAAGACGAATCAAACGAGCCGAAACTCGATGGGGTTGCGTCGTTTCATTACAGAGTTCCTATGACCACCTTCCAGCTCCATCATCAGACCCTGGTTACCATTGAAAGACAAACTACCCGTCAAGACGATTCAAACGAGCCCAAGCTCGATGAGGCTGTGTCGTTTCATTGCAAAGTTCCTATAGCCACCTTCCAGCTCCATCATCAGGTCAGCACCATGTTATCATAATATTGCATTGTCACGCGATTTACACACGTATGCAAAATTTCAGCTCAATCGGTTAAAAACATCTGCTTCAAAATTGAGTTGCAAAATTCCACCCGAACAAAAGATAAGTAACATAATATACCTACATTGCAAGCTAAATAAAAGCTTGTAATAAATAACCCTTCGGGGATAATGATTATGTGTATGTATGTAAATAAATATTTCAACACTGTAATGGTAAAATCCCAAATTCGTCAACAAAATCACTCGAATAACTGAATCTCATCTAATGCGCGCGAACGTGCGGCCCTGTCCGTCATACCACAACTGGACCGGCGCAAACCAGTTTTTACCACGGCGGCGCGTCGGTGAGAGGTCACGCACACATCGCCGCGCTTATGTATGAGTACACCTACAGCGGGCCGCTTATGGGCAGCTTGCATTCTGTAGGGTATTTATTCATGTGCCTTTGGTCCTTAGTTCCAAAAACGCTAGACGGCGACGACGACCACATGTTTTTGGTATTCGAGCTTTACCTGCTTTACGCACGTTTTCGGAAACTGCGAGTTCGAAATCATAAAAGACATTGTATTGGTCTCAATTGATTCGGAATTGGTGCGGTACAGGGTTAAGAGTACGAATCTTCACAATGAAAATCTAGATCATTCGCAATTGAATTCAAGAGTAGGGGCTGATCTTAGGCGATGATAAGGCCGATGCGATGGTTAAAGCGTACTTCGCCCGGCTACCTCAACTACTGGGGAACTGGCTATCTTATCTCAAACTGTCGGAACACAAAAACGCTTCTAAACATATAATCACGACTATTGTCCCCGA
Source organism: Scoparia ambigualis (assembly GCA_963921215.1). Taxonomy (NCBI): domain Eukaryota; kingdom Metazoa; phylum Arthropoda; class Insecta; order Lepidoptera; family Crambidae; genus Scoparia; species Scoparia ambigualis. The sequence continues at coordinate 19,801,324 of OY992526.1, forward strand.
AGGGTTAGTCAAAGACTAGGCAATGGGGACAACAAAAGCAGTCCTCTACCATAGTCCACTTTTCACCAAATAACGACTGCACATGTGCTCAGCGCGACAGGTGGTGAGCGTATTGCCGCTCTATGCTGTCGGGTATATGTGCAGTCTTTAGTCCGTTAGTCGACTTCTACGACACTCAAGGTAAGTGGTAGTAGGTATTCTTTCACACGGTTGTTCTTCTAACATTATTATTAACTAGCGGCCGCTCGCGGTTTCACCCGCGTGGTTCCAATTCCCGTGGGAGTATCGGGATAAAAACTATCCTATGTGTTAATCCAGGTTATAAACTATCTGTATGCCGAATTTCATCCAAATCCATTCAGTAGTTTTTACGTGAAAGAGTAACAAACATCCATCCATACTTACAAACTTTCGCGTTTATAATATTAGTAGGATGTAGTAAAATCAATTATGGCTATATATTTAGCTAAGATGGTGGTAGCTAGCCAGGTCTGAACAATAACTCTACCACAAACCCAATCGAGTACAAACATGCCCCCGATGGGAATCGAACCCATGACCACAGGTTGGTCTAACAACTAAACCTAAGAGGCGGTTAACAATGATGATGCAATCAAAGGAACATTTCACAACAACTAAAGAGAAAATGACAGACATGAGGTCGTCAATCCGAAATAACTATTTAACGGAAACAATTAAGTGTCCATTTAAATTCTATCAGAATCTGATAATAATTAGACTATCGATTTACCCCTAACGGATGGAGGCTTTTTAATTGGAACGCTATTTTAAGAGATCATATCAGCACGTAAATAAAAAATATATTTAATATTTTCCTTGTTAGTATAATTAAGCTGTTTGGTATTCATCTCTTCCCTTGGGTGTCGTAAAAGGCGACTAATAACAGTATAGAGCGGACATAGTCTCTGACTAACCCTTCGGGGACAATAGTCGTGAGTACAAATATCTACGATAATATCCTTATTGACATGTTTAACTTGAATGTTTGAATTTTTGCATTCACAGTAACAATTAATAAAATATGTTGGATAACTTCGACATTTTAAATTGACATTTGCATGCTGTTTTATAATTATGGCTAAACATGTGCGCATTGCAAATTTTGTACCACCCGTAAATCTTATCTTATCTTATCTTATCTTATGTTTGTATGTATATTAGTTCTATAACACTAATACTATTTATTTTGTACCATTAAAGCAATCGTGTGATTGCGATGATAAGTACCTACTTTGGTAAGAGGAGCTCTTTGGCTTAACGAAATGGCTTACCGTCGGTAGATATTCCAGTAGAGTCAAATAATATACATACAATATCAGCCTTATTTATATAGGGGTTCGGTAATATATAATCCCGCAACTGGCCATCCTTTAAAGAGCAAAGAAAAACTATTTTTATGGAGCAACCTGAAAAAGCGAATAAAAAACAGCTGTTTCATACTAAACTACAAATACTTCTAGAACCAATGTTTGGGAACAGATTTTACTAAAGAAAGATCAACATCGCTTTAGTTGACAGTAGTTACTTGTCCCGTCACAGAAATCTTGATATATTTCTGTGGTCTCTGGCATGTCTCGGGCACTTAGAGCATTAAATTAATGGTTTAGTTTCGTTTCGGCACCTTCCCATTTTGACACCCTTGGAATGCCGAATTGGGAAGGTGCCGAAATGGGAAATTGAAGTGCGATAAATTCCCATTTCGGCACCTAGTTATAATTCACTAAGAATTTCGTACTTCTAAAGTAGTCCTGCATATCTGTTTGGTTTCCGTGAGAATTCCTCAATCAAATCAAGAAATATTAGTTTTGACCTGGTTTGACACCGATCGGCCAAACTTCTAAATTCTGGAGGTCAATTCTTAGCCAATAGAGTTATTCATTATAGATGTTTTTATCATATCTATTACAGTGCAATACTTTAATGATTCTTTTGTATAGTCCTTAGAGCAAAATTATAGAACGTAAATGCTTATTAAATTTATAGAAGCAAAACGCTCTGTTAAAAACCTTTATGGTACAAGCAGTCACAATGATTACCATTATAGGCCTACTATATCACTGTTTGGTGACAAAATGCCTTGGTTATAGAACCTTTTGTTAGTTGGCGTGATATGTATCTGTATATATAAGGTGACTGCTAGAAACTGCAAGAAACTTCAAGGGCTGGTCAGGTCAAGTGTTTTAAACATGACCAAAATTACAAAAAAGTTTGCAGACTAACGTAGGTACTTGTCGCCAAGCTGACGCGGACGGGTCAATAGACGGGTGGGTTCAACGGCCGGCCGCTCCCTGCCCGCGCGTTGTAAATAATCTTTATTTCATAGTTCATTCTTTCATTTTATTTTTCTTATGTTATTGCTTTAAAATAAATTAAATACTCAAAGACTATCAAATTAAAATTCATAAATTGAATTATTTAATGAAAAATAAAAAAGCACAAATTGCTTTATTGTCACGAATAAAACACTTGACCTGACCAGCCCTTAAAGTTTCTTGCGGTTTCTAGCAGTCGCCTTATATATTTTTATTGCATTGCAGATTGCAGATAATTTGTGTAAGAAAAAATTACAATTATAAAATTATACCTGGTAACATTCCAGGAAGTACTTAGGTACTTAAAAGACGTCTTCATTAGACCAGCCACCAATGATATTATAAACTATATACAGCGTGTTTCTTGTAAGGTGTCAAGCAGATGTATGGTGATAGGGAACTACCATACCTATCCATTGGACCCCAGTGTATATTCTACGATTTTTTGTAGTTTACGAGTTATAATTTTTTTTCGTTATTTTATGATTCAACGACGAGACGGCTCTAAAAAAATTATATCTTTTTTTTGGGTCGACTTTTCTATGATGTTTTTTTTTTAAACAATGCCTATTGATTGCACTTTTAGGAGTAAAAAAATCTCCTTCCTAACTTTTACCTTTAGTACTAAAATTTTTATCCTAATTTTAAAAATTGGATTAATCAGAACAGAATGGAATTTAACTTCAATAAAAAAAATTAAAAAACATTTTCCATAGTTTCTGACTAGTCTCAAAAACTGCCCAACCAAATATGCTTTTATACTAATACAAAAAAAGACGTACTAAATGGGACTTTTTTTGCTGAAATCGGTCGTTGAACGTGGTAGATCGGAAATTGTGTAATTTTCATCTATACTAATATTATAAAGAGGAAAGATTTGATTGTTTGTTTGTATTGAATAGGGTCCGAAACTACTAGACCGATTTAAAAAATTCTTTCACCGTTGGGAAGCTACACTATCTCCGGGTGACATAGGCTACAATATATTTTCAAAAAAATTAGGAATCCTTACTAAAACTCAAATAAATTCCTTACATCGTGTGCGCTACGAAAACTATTGATAATAGAACAAATGCGATTTAGGCGTCGTCACTGGGGTACGCGAGGGGAGTCATTTTGAAAATTCGTCACGGGGTCCACGCAAACGTAGTCGTCGGCGGTCAGCTAGTATTTTATGATTTCTTAGTATCTTTGCATATTCTTGTCTATCAGGAGATTAATTATCGCTTAACGTTTAAGAAGAACTCAGTTGATACTAATAACATACATTTCATACCTACTACTATCCTCAAAATTACCATTATTAGTGAGAGAGCCAAAATAGAACTCAAAATGCAATAAAAATTTTATATGTTCAATATGCCGGCCACCAAACGATATGCACTGCCGCAAAAATGTTTTTCTTAAATTTTTGTTTATTTTGGCCCACTCATTATTAATGGTATTTTTTTATATTTAAACTCAAAAGGCGGCACCGCCGTGACGACGCCTACATCGTATTTGTTCTATCATCAATAGTTTTCGTAGCGCACGCGATGTAAGGAATTTATTAGAGTTTTAGTAAGGATACCTAAATTTTTTGGAAATATATAGTAACCTATGTCACCCGGAGATAGTGTAGCTTCCCAACGGTGAAAGAATTTTTTAAATCAGTCTAGTAGTTTCGGAGCATATTCAATACAAACAAACAATCAAATCTTTCCTCTTTATAATATTAGTATAGATGAAAATTCCACAATTTCCGATCTACCACGTTCAACGACCGATTTCAGCAAAAAAGTCCCATTTAGTACATCTTTTTTTGTATTAGTATAAAATCATATTTAGTTGGGCACTTTTTAAGACTAGTCAGAAGCTATGGAGCTATTTACTCATAAAAGTGCAATCAATAGGCATTGTTTTAAAAAAAATATCATAGAAAAGTCGATCCAAAAAAAAGATATAATTTTTTTAGAGCCGTCTCGTGTTTGAATCATAAAATAACGAAAACAAATTATAACTCGAAAACTACAAAAAATTCGTAGAACATACATGGAGATCCAATGGATAGCCAAGCCGATGTATGGTGGTAGTTTCCTATCACCATACATCGGCTTGACACCTTACAAGAAACACGCTGTATATATATATATATATATATATATATATTTACATCCAGCTACGCATTTGGCGTCACGCATGCTGTGCATCATTACGACGTCCTCCAGTTCAGCTTACAATTTAGATCATCTCTCTGCGAATGTTTCTTAGTTTTTTGATGCCTTTCTCCATAGGATATTTTATTTTGCGATTATTTTAATTGTGGCAATATTCTTCTTGCAGTCATGCCCAAACATTTATGAACTCCATTTCATGGTAATAAATTTTTGGCTTCCTGGATATACTGATTATCATTTACTTAATGCGCTGACATTTTCACGTCCTCCTGATTTTGTAAATGCGACGTTGCCAGCAATGCGTTACCTATCTCTTTCTTTCATCGAATATTTTAATGTTGGGTCCAATTTGACAGATGTATTTAAAATTGTTAACCAAAGTTTTTTTTATTTAAGAGGGTTTACACATTTCGGTTTCCCATACAATCTTCCAAGTCGAAATTTTTAAGGACCATTATGCCATATTTTATGAAACTTTGCATGCTAAAGTAAAACACAGGGATCCAATCGTTTATTTGGCTGAGTTATTGAGATTTAAAATCGCAATAACTCAGTTAAATAAAGGTTTTTTAAAAATGTTTTCAACAAACTATCTAGATCTCTATATTTTACCTCAGCATGCCGAGTTTCTTAATTAAAATTTTTGCGGAAGGTGCGTAGTTCGATTCCCGCCTGAGGTTGCCGTCTTTTTTCAATGTTTAAAATTTTACTTAAGTATATTTAAGTGTTAATAAAACGCTAAAACATAAAAACATTAATCTATAAACGCAGCTTCATCTTAACCGAATGTTCAAATATTTGTAAAAATATTTCTTTCGAATCTCAGAGGTGAAAACTTCTAAGATTTGATGAAGCAATGTTGACTAAAAACATAAGCATCAAGCACTGACAAATTTCGACGTTTGAAAGCCAGACCTCGGTAGCCAAGTGGTTAAGGCAGTCGCCCGGAATGCGGAAGGTGCGTGGTTCGATTCCCGCCTGAGGTTGTCGTCTTTTTTCAGTGTTTAAAATTTTACTTAAGTATATTTAAGCGTTAATAAAACGCTAAAATATAAAAACATTAATGCAGAGTTTCATCAAAAATGGCCTAATGGTTTTTAAAAATTTCAACTTGGAAATTTGTATGGGAAACTGAAATGCGATAACGCTCTTAACTTTATTAAAGAAACTGACATCAGTTTTGGGTTCATCAATGTGATGCCTTAAGGTTTGATCTCGATCTAATTAAAAGTGCAGTGGCCATCATAAATAGCCGCTACACTGAAGTACACAATTTATTATTTATACGATTTACACGATTCGAGAAAATTGACAGTTTTGGGTAAGTGGTTCTGCTTGCATTCCTTGGGTTCTGATTTCCTAAATAAGTACTTATATTCTCTTTTTCCTTTAAAGATGATGTTCTACTAACTATCCAAGCCCTAATCTGAGGAGCTACCGTACGCCCGTATATTGATATCTGGCGTCCGTTGTTGGCATCTGGCATCCGTATATTCATGTCTGGCGTCCGTATATTGGATATCTGGCGTCCGTATATTGCTATTTGACATTTCACGCCAGCTCTAATAACATCTTGAGCATAATATGAGACAAGTCGGACAGTCCTATTTACAAATTCATATTGCGTAAATGCCTCGGGTTCTGGCTTCCTAACTTAATTATCTTTATAGTTTGAAATACCTAGGCCCTTTGTTGAGGAGCTACCGTGCGTCTGTATATTGTTATCTGGCGTCCGTATATTGACATGTGGCGTCCGTATATTGATGTCTGGCGTCCGTATATTGCTATTTGACATTTTGACGCCAGCTCTAACAAACATCCTGAGCATAATTATGTAACAAGAGAAAAAAAGACAAAAACCGTACCGAAATGCTGGAAGCTTGGCAATGTGCAGCCAGTACCCTAAAAGGGAAGTCTCATGCTGACCCATGCAACTACCGACCGATCGCTATCAATTCCATACTCTGTAAGGTCATGGAAAGAGTTCTAAACAGAAAGTTGGTATGAGGAGCTGAGGAGGTCATTAACTTATAGGTATGTACCTATAAGTTAATGACCTCCTCAGTGACTGTCAATATGGCTTCCGCCGAGGAAGCCGGGGATTTCGACTGGGGATCTTCTAGTTTATGTGACGCACTACTGGGGTGAGGCCCTCGAGATGCACGGCGAAGCACTTGCCGTATCACTGGACATCTCGAAGGCTTTTGAAAGGGTCTGGCACGCAAGTCTGCTGCGCAAGCTTCCTGCGTATAGTGTCCCCGCTGTAGATATTATTATATGTACTTTTGTAGTTGGATAGCTGATTTTCTGACGGAACGATCGATCAGAGTAGTCATCGATGGCTGGTCCTCTGACTCAGTGGCTATTGATGCCGGAGTTCCTCAGGGGTCTCTCTGCGACGCTTTTCCTGTTGCACATCAATGACCTGTTGATACCAGGAATTGTTGGGTATGCAGATGACAGTACTGTCGTAGAGAGATACCTTTCGGATGCAAACTGCAGTCAAAAAGCTGGGCGTCCTAAATAAGGTCAAGTGATATTTCACGCCGGGATAGCTTTAAACTCTATTTAAAGCTGAAGTCCGATCTTGTATGGAATATTGCAGTCACCTATGGGACGGCTCAGCGAAATACTACTTGTACTTTGCATCTGTGTATATTGATAGTGACAGTAAAGCGTCTCAAAATTATGAAATTAGTGATTTTTTGAAAAACAAAGATTACTACAGTGAACATCTATCGCTGATCGAATCGATCTATCGTGAATATTTGTATTTCTTGTTACTTTTTTAGATTATTATTGTTTAAAAATTATTATCCTAAACTTGAAAGAGTCCTAACATATTGTATTTACCTGTAAGTGTTTGTTACACTTAAATAATATTACAAACTTAATTAAGTAATTTAATGTATCAGTGTAAACAAACGTTGGTGAATTATATATAAAAAAATACCAACTAACTGCACTGGACACGATTCAACGCAGAGTTGAGAGGCTAATTGGCGACAAAGAACTGGTGAAGAGCAAGTTTCACACCCTAGCTCACCGCCGCAAAGTTGCCTTTCTGTCGGTCTTTTACAGACCTGGAACTCCATGAGCTCATACCGCCATCCCCTTTCTTCCATCGGACATCCAGACGCACTGCGGGCTACCACCCTTTCTTGGAGGATATTTCTAAATGTCGCACAAAGCGCTACTCAACATCGTTTATACTGTGCACAGAAAAAGAGTTGAACTCCCTCCCTGCGTCTGTGTTTCCGAGTACTTATCTTAAGTATCTTCAAAGCAAGAGTGAATAGACACCTTCTGGGTTAGCTCGCTCCATCGTGAATCGGCTTGATTGGGATCAAGAGCAAACCCATTTACAGAAAAAAAAACTAGTCGGACAGTCCGATTTACGTATTCATATTGCGTAAATGCCTTGGGTTCTGGCTTCCTAACTTAATTGTCCTTATAGTTTGAAAGGCCTAGGCCCTTTTTTACCGTGCGTCTGTCTATTGTTATCTGGCGTCCGTATATTGATAACTGGCATCCGTATATTGATATCTGGCGTCCGTATATTGACATCTGGCGTCCGTATATTGATGACTGGCGTCCGTATATCGGATATTGCTATTTGACATTTCACGCCAGCTCTAACAACATCCTGAGCATAATATGTGGCAAGTCGGACAATCCGATATACGAATTCATATTGCGCCTCGGATAGTGGCTTCCTAACTTAATTGTCTTTATAGTTGAAAGGCGTAGGCCCTTTGTTGAGGAGTTATTATATTGTTATCTGGCGCCCGTATATTGCTATTTCACAGTTTGCGCCAGCTCTAAGAGCATTCTGAACACAATATGCGACAGGTGGGATGATGAAAGAACATGTACACACGCCAGCACATCAACCTACCTACCACAAAATGTCCAATTTTCTTCAATAGACTTTGAACTTTATGCCTTAAACATATGGTTAAAAATGTATTAAAGAAATTTTACAGTTTTGGATAGGTTGCAGGTGTCTGTACATTTACATTTTTTATTAATTATTTATTAGTTTTATGGCTGATTATTCAATCATTGGATAAAACTTATCCTTCTGATAAAGCATTACGCAATCAAGCTAAAATGTCACCTGTTTAAAAAAAAGTCATTTATGACAATACATTTTTTAATAAGTAAGTATAATAGATTACGATTTATGATAATAACTAGCGACCGCTCGCGGTTTTACCCGCGTGGTTCCCGTTCCCGTGGGAATATCGGGATAAAAAGTATCCTATGTGTTAATCCAGGTTATAAACTATCTGTATGCCGAATTTCATTCAAATCCATTCAGTAGTTTTTACGTGAAGAAGTAACAAACATACACACTCACAAACTTTCGCCTTTATAATATTAGTGTGATATTGTATTTTAGTAGGCACCAAACATTGAGTAAGCTGGCAACGTCGCATTAGCGGACGCCAAATTTATATGAATACGTCAGAAAAGAAGCGCGTTTAATACGGCTGTGGATATACGCACGACAGTAGCGCCGCACCTCTGCTGAGATTTTTTTGGGAACTATCTAGTATTTTTTTGCAGCCATTACAATAAATTTTTGGCTTCCATCGATTTTTGTTCTACGGCTAGCTTGATCTTAGAGGCGCCAAGTGTCATCGATTAAAAAAGTGGCGTCCGGTATGCGGACGTCCAATAGCGGTGGACGCCATTTTAAATGTAATTTCGCCTTCAGTGGACGGATGTTTGCTTGTGGGATATATATATATATATATATATATATATATATATATATATGTTGGGTCAAGATGGCCTTCTGAATGCTGACCTGACATCTGGGATATCTTACAATAAATAAAGTCTTATAGTTCAATCACAATTTAATCTCTAATAAAAATAATAATAATAAAATGTTCACAATCTGCACAATAGTGTCTGTTTTCTAATAAGATTAATTAAACTATCACTAACTATTTGATAACTAATCACTTATAATAATTATTGACTCTACTAAACAAAAGTAGTTCCTCAATGCGCACACGCCCTTCATGGACCGCTCCAATACAAATACTGTGGTGTTATGTTTTACGTGCCGCACTGAGACTCTACTGAAGCGACACGTAGGCAGCTATAGGTATCGCTTGTGTTTTGTACGTTCCATTAGACGATGACCATCCGACATATATATGTTATGTTCATAGTATTTGCGCTTTAAATCTGTTCCGAGCAAGCCAAAACTGCACACATTGACAAGTTTCACTGATAAATAAGTTTAACTAAAGATATGAAATGGCACGCAAATGAAAGAGATAGCTAAAATTTCAATGATTGCACTTCAAATGTTTCTTGTGCATAGAGTAACATTTATAGTCGTAGAATGGACACTTGAGGTAAACAATAAAACATTAGAGATACTTCTTTAAGTAATCTCATACTTGAGTAACAGGATTCAGAAGGTCGACATTTAGGGTAAAAGATCTCCGGGATCAATAGTTACAATGGGAGTTCCGCAGGGTTCAATACTTGGTCCATTCTTGTTTTTGTTTTATATTAAGGACTTACCTTATTTTGTAAAAGACAGTCATGGTATAGTATTGTTTGCTGATGATACTTCACTTTTATTCAAAGTGAAACGACAACACCCAAATTATGACGATGTGAATAATGCGGTCTCAAAGATTGTACACTGGTTTAGTGTAAATAACTTGCTGTTAAACGAGGGAAAAACCAAATGTGTGAGATTTGTATTGCCTAATGCTAAGCAAAGCAGGTATTAACTAGTGTACAAATTAAAGACAAGAATGTGAATCCTGTGGACACCACTATGTTTCTAGGCATCATGTTGGATGCCAAGCTTCAGTGGGGCCCACATATAGCTTAAATTGTCGAATAGACTTAGCTCTGCGGCTTATGCAGTAATGAAGATCCGTCAGTTAACTGACGTTGATACAGCTAGATTAGTTTATTTCAGTTACTTTCATAGTGTAATGTCGTACGGCATTTTACTGTGGGGAAATGCTGCCGACATTCAAACTATCTTTGTACTGCAGAAGAGGGCTATTCGAGCAATATATAACCTACAGGCTGGTGACTCTCTCAGAGAGAGATTTAAGGATATAAGTATAATGACAGTTGCATCACAATACATTTATGAAAATCTGATGTATGTTCATAAAAATATTAAAATGTTTTCAAAAAACAGTGATATTCACAAATTAAACACTAGAAGTAAGAACAAATTAGCAGTACATTATATACTAGGGTCCATAAAATAAATAATTCTTTTATGGGTCTGTCTGTGTGTACGATTTTACAACAAATTACAAAATAATATTCAGAAATTAGATCTTGATAAATTTAAAATCAAAATCAAAGAAAAACTTTGTAAAAAAGCTTATTATAAAGTGTCAGATTACACAGAAGACAAAACAGCTTGGGTCTGAAATACTCCAAGTACTCCAACAGCTATTTCTTATTGTCTATAATTAATTAAGCACCATATTTAATTAAACTATTTACATTCAAATTCATATTTTGTATTTTATGACCTGGTAACGACATATATATATTTTTTTTGTAAATGTCGTTGCTTCTATGCGCTGTGGTTTCTTGCGCCCGTTCTTTGCCACAGTTAAAAAATGATGTCCTGAATGTAGGTTAAAAAAGATTTGGACGAATCAAAGTATTTATTAATTGAGTTTATTGAATAAAAATATTTTGACTTTGGCTTTGTATAAAAGTAAATCATATTTATTGAAAAAACATTTTAAATACCTTCCAAAAGTTTTGACTTATTTATTTTTTGACTCTGAATGTTTTTGTATTTCGGGGTTATTTTTATGTGCAGAATGGATCGAGACTAATATTTGTGTATTTATTAATTATGGTTGAATGACATGTACTCGATGATTGAAAATGGGTGTCTGATGTTTTGAATGTTCGAAAAGTGAGTCAAAAACATTAGAATTCAAAAATGTTTTTAAAATGCGACATTTTAATTTCTCTACGACTTCATTGCTATCAGTATAATATGTACAGGCTGGAAAAAAAGACCGTGGTTAGAGGAACAGTACCCTTAACATTGATGATGGCAAATTTTACTGAAAGAAAACATTCCTTTATTTTCAAAAATAATTAAAACTGCATTTAAAGAAATTTGTGTTAAAAATGGAGGTTAAAGTTACTCGCGTACGTAGGTTTACCCTTGAGACCCTACACGTGACCCCTGGGTGGTGCTAAATGAGTGACACTGACTGAGTGGTAGAGCCACGCTGCGTTGCAGCACGCATTGGGCCGGCTCGCCAGGCCTAATACCACCCTCTCCCTCTCAATAATGGCACTTGGTGCTGTTGTATTTCGTCCGGCCAGTGAGGGTTCTGGAGCCCGCTTGAGTGAGCCATAGGCCCTAAATACCCTCTTGCTAACCTCCTGAACCTGATGGTCCCAGGACAGACGGTTATCGATCCATATACCCAGATTCTTTACTACATTATGTAATGGTATCTGTACTCCATTGAAAACAATCGGTGGCAAAGCGTTAGAGTTAACTCTAGACAGATACCAGTGCCTACCAATTATAATTGCTTGGGTTTTACTGGGGTTTACCTGCAAACCATGACGTCGACTCCAACTCGAGATGTGTTCCAGGTCATCATTGTTCGTGTTAATGGCTTCGGACAACCTCTCAACAGGAGCCCGAGTGAAGATTTGAAGATCGTCTGCATACATACGATAGGAAGAAGAAAGAGGTAGCGTGATAGAATTTATAAATATAGAAAATAGGAGAGGAGACAGAACGCCACCCTGTGGGACGCCAGCAGCAGTGTCGCACCATGACGAAAAATTGTCTTCAATACTAATGCGCTGCCGTCGTCCAAACAGGTAACTACGAAACCACGCAATCACCGGTGGAGATACATTGAGAGAGTGCAGCATAGCCAGCAAGATATCAAAGTCGACGGTGTTAAACGCGTTGCTGAAATCCAGCAGCGTCAGTACAGTAAGTTCTCGGTTTTCCATGCCTATACGCACATCATCCGTGACTCTGACTAGCGCGGTAGTCGTACTATGACCGGGTCGAAAACCAGATTGGAATGAGTTGGAAAGGTTGTTACAGGAAAGGAATCTACTGAGCTGTTGATGAACCAGCTTTTCGACGACTTTGGAAAGAAATGGTAGTAAAGAAATAGGTCGAAAATTCGAATAAGAATCTGGTTTAGGTTTTTTAGGAAGAGGGATAATGTTAGCTTCCTTCCAGACCTGAGGAAAGACAGAAGATTACTCTCCATCAGGTGACCCGCAGGCTCGTTTGCCTCCTTATTTTATAAAAAAAAATTTGAAGAATCACCTGTTTGCGCCGGGAATCGAACCGGTGAAATGTGAAAAAATACCCTGTATTTTATGATACTAACTAAAAAGTCATTCATAATCATGAGCTAATATAAAGATCAATTTATTTTCAACAACATAGTACCTAGGTAGGTATCTTAAATTAAAGTAAGACCAAAAACAAATCCTTTTTTGTAAAGCTTATTCCTACTATAAAAGAAAATAGACCCACTTTCACGTATGCACAGACGTATTCTTCGACTGAATTCACTGTTCAATTCATTCTGTTTTTTTTTTTCAAATTTCACCGGTTCGATTCGAGCATTGAATCGAGCGGTTGAATCGAGCTTTATAAAAACGAAGTAAAAAAAACGGTAATTTAAAAACTAAAAAACCCGACTGCGTTTCTGTGTAATTTGGAAATGAAAAAACCCTAAAACAAGAAAGTCGTCATAGGTACCCGATTGCACTCCAAAGTTTCGCCAAAAAATTGTAGCAGTCGGGAGTCGGGGCCCATTCTGTACCTTTGAAATCGAACTCCTGTTTATGTCTATTGTGCCGGCCCGGAGAGCACAATAATTATTATGATTATGTATTGTGAATATTGTGATGACCGGAGCGAGGTGGCGCTGTGTGTGTGTTGGCGAGCCAAGTAAGAAGATCTTGCACAAATAATCTTGCAAAAACTAAAAAGAGCGGGATCCCTTTTTGTGACGTAGGTAAGAGAAATGACGGGATTTCCATGAATTTCTCTCGTGTACTCGTGTAAATACCCAACGTCCAGAGTAAGTACGGAGTTTACGCGGAGGAAATGTAATTAAGGTTGATATATTTTCCCATCGTACTTTCCAACAGGCAGGGTATTCCATAAACACAGCTCGTAATTATGCGGGTTACGCAAAGAATTTGTACGCGTTAGCGAAAGCAATGGGTTTTACTGTCCTTACCACAGATTAGTAAGTAGTTCTTAGTGCTTGCTTATTGCCAGTTATTCCCCTAACGTTTTTATTAGTGATGAAACGATTATCACTTAGCGATTGCGATCACGATTACGATTATTGTTCCTAATATGTAATAATAGACGATTACGAATACAATTATATGTTTTTAGTAATAAATAAAACAAATTATCGATAAAACAACCATTGAGGTAGGTACCTTTAAAAACAATAGAGGTAACTTCGATGTGCAAAATAGTCGCCTATGTGTGATTTTTTTTTTGATAATTTGTTTCTTGACCATGGATACTAGTCCTTCAGTCGAAATAATAGAGTTCATTTAAAAGCTTTTATGATGATAATGAGTGATTAATGATATTCCCCCAAAATCCCTTGAGTTCCAGTAAAGATGTGGGACTTTACTAAAATCTCACACGGACTTCATGAGAGAATTTGAAAAGTGATGTTGCACTGTTTTGTTTTATTTGCCAACACACACGCACGTTCACGAATACTAAACGGTTAATAATCCACCATTATTTCACATTAATATTTGACAAAACACAAATTTTAGGAAATAAGACAAAACTACAGACATGACGCTTCACTTTCCCGCCAAGAAGTCCCCTATGTGTGAGTTATAATAATGTTGCCAGCTTTATTGTCACTCCCTAAATATGGGTAAATGTTACACAATGTCAGGACAAATACCACGCCACGACGTAAGTAACACCTCTCATTTTTGTGTCGGATGTAGAACGGTTAAGATAAAAGAAACGAAAACATAAAATCAACAACAATGCATTGCGGATCAAAATTTTAATATCAATCAATCTTTATAAAATTTTATACAATGTAAAATAAAATAACACGTAAAGCCAAATTATAATGTGTCTTATTTATGAAACAACCCGTGGCCTAAATTGTTTCTTTTAACATTAATTTCAACGTAAGTTTAACTTTTAATCGCTGTTTTTTTTAAAATAAGGATCAGTATGACAAACCGTAAATTCACTAAAGGTAGTCACCGAGAATTTTGTACTCGCAAACGTCCACGGTGACTGTAGTCACCCAAAACACGTAGTACGTAGGTCCATCAAAAAATTTGAGGTGATCCTGTGGTTACTAATTCATTATAAAAGTAAAAGAAATCTATCTAATGACAAACAAAAATTTAACAAAAAAAATAATGAAATAGACAGTTCGCCAAAACGGAATTTGCAGGGTAAGCGTCTTTAAAAATGTCGAAATACTCTTCTTCTCGCCGTATTTCCTAAATAAGTGCACATCAAAACAATCGCAAACTAATTATCGTTAAGGATTAGTTAGGTTTGTTTACATTTGTCTTCTTATTATATGTCTGTGACATTTGTAGACAGTAACATTCCAATAAAAAATAATTTCTGACCAAGCGCCATAAACACGGCAACGTTCTTTTGTTATGGTTATTGCTCACTGCACCTAGTTCGTAGTTCGAGTCAACTACTACAAGCATACGGCGCATGTGTATTGAAGAAAATAGAATTGAAGAAAAACGTAAAAAAGGGAAACAATAAATTACTTAAAGAATATTTAGTGTATTGTCAGATAATAAAAGTGAAGATTTTGTACTAACTCTATGTTTGAAGAAAGATTTTTTTAGATTTAATTATTGCGTACCCACTAACATATTTTGTTGTTATTTCAATTACACACAAATTTTATTCAAAAGCAATACTCACAAAATATAGTTACGAAAAAATATATCGTAGTTTTGTCGAATCACAACATCACTAACTTTTCGCAAACTCCTATAAAAATCGTGGGGCTATTACGCCCCTTAATATTGGACGTCTTTACCCCTCTCTCACAATATTGAGGGGCAATTATGACGCACCCAATAACTCAGACATAACAAAACGTACAGTAAAACTAAATGCAAAATCTTAAATCTCGTTGTTTCAAAACACCACTCACCTTTAGAACACTTTGAAAAACTCACTTTTATCAATCGAATACAATAAAACGGTAAGCACGTGTTTTTTTACTGCATACATAAAATGACGACCTAAACAAAAAATGGGTGTAGATAGAACAGCATAAGGGCTAGCACTGCCATCTGTATTTTAACACATGAAGTAGTGATTTCTTTATAAACTCATAGATGTCACTAACTGGAGTTAAAACGAAACGCCGTATTTGCCCGACCTTACATAGTTGTAATTGTTTATTGTAATTTTATAGACTGTATTTATTTGATGCTGAATAAGTCTATTTCTTCGTAATATTTGATTATTTGCAATAATAATGCTCAAATAAACTTAAAGACAACCATTTCCACCTGAGGTAAACATTTATTTCAAACGTTTCGTTATTTTCAAATCCATATCTACATAATATTTCTACAGTGTTAAGAACTTACAGTAGTCCAACGCCTTTGAAGTTGCGCGAAATGCCGCCATCGTCTAGACATTCGTCATTGTCGCAGGGTTGTCACATTAAATTTTTAGTCTTATTTTGCTTATTGGTATGGTAGGTACGTTTATGTAAAAATTTAATATTGACAAATGATTGTAATTTAATGTGTAATAAATAGCTTACTCTTCACTCTAGCGGTATGCCTCTGTCTTGGCGCCAGGGTAGTCCACCCTCATCGCTGTGTGTGTGGGGAGGCTGTTGACGAGCTTGGCCACCACGGCCTCTCATGCGCTCGCAGTGCTGGTCGTATGTTACGGCACTCCTCACTTGATGCTGTTGACAGCATCATCCGCAGTGCTTTTGCCACCGTTGGTGTACCGGCTGTCTTAGATACACCTGGTATCTCTCGCAGCGATGGCAAAAGAACTGACGGTATGTCCATTGGACCCTAAAGCTTGGCAGGCCATTGGTGTGGGATGCGACCTGTGCAGACACCGTAGCTCCTTCACATTTGCGCGCCACCTCGCTTCATGTCGGACGAGCTGCTGCGGTTAGTGCTGAAAGTCGCAAACGGAATAAGTACGCGAATGTAGACCGCAAGTATATATTTGTTCCGTTTGCGGTGGAGACATTGGGTCCATGGGGGCCGTAGGCAAAACAGCTCGTTAAAGAGTTAAGTACTCGACTTATTGAAGCCTCCGGTAACAAGAAGGCTGGCAGCTACCTCTGGCAGCGCATCAGCCTGGCAATCAAAAGAGGTAACGTTGCCATCATTCTTGGTACGTACCCAACCCATGAGCCCACAGTTGGAGGAAATCTTTTATTTATAGGTTTATTTTCTTTAGTTTTAAGTTTAGATAAGTAGTTTAATTTTGTTGAAGTATTAAAGTTATGTAGTTGTTTTATAATATACATATAATATACTTTAAAAAAAAATGCAATATGTATCGTCAGCATATGAAACAATTTTGACGACCTCCTTGGTCGAGTGGTTAGTACACCGGTTTTCATGGTGTCGCCATCTCTGAGATCCCGGGTTCGATCCCCGGTCGGGTAAATTTAGAAATTATTGTTTTTCTAAATTGTCTCGGGTCTGGGTGTTTTCTATGTATAATAAGTATGTATTTAAGTATTTTAAGTATGTTTATCCGTTGTCTAGTAACCATTTAACGAGTTTCTTCGAAGCTTCTCTTGGGCTAGATAATTGGTGTGATTGTAGGAAATATTTATTTATTATTTATTTTATTTTACAGTTTTCTATATTAGCATTGCATATACTATTTATGTATATTAAAAAAAGGGTTGGACCAAGCACCGAACCCTGAGGCACACCGTAGTTTATTTTTTCTTTCGAGCTGTACATTTCACCAATTTTAACAGACTGTGTCCTATCCGACAAGTAATCCTTTAGTAAACTCAGTGGAAGACCTCGAACACCAACTTCTTCAATGTATCTATGTATAATAAGTATGTATTTAAGTATTTTAAGTATGTTTATCCGTTGTCTAGTAACCATTTAACGAGTTTCTTCGAAGCTTCTCTTGGGCTAGATAATTGGTGTGATTGTAGGAAATATTTATTTATTATTTATTTTATTTTACAGTTTTCTATATTAGCATTGCATATATTATTTATGTATATTAAAAAAAGGGTTGGACCAAGCACCGAACCCTGAGGCACACCGTAGTTTATTTTTTCTTTCGATCTGTACATTTCACCAATTTTAACAGACTGTGTCCTATCCGACAAGTAATCCTTTAGTAAACTCAGTGGAAGACCTCGAACACCAACTTCTTCAATTTTCCTAAGCAACAAGGGAATTGAAACGGTGTCAAAGGCCTTGGCCAGATCTAGGAAAACACCCTAGCATCTCAATTTACTATCTAGGCTTTTAACTATATTTGTCACCAAAACGTCAATAGCATCGGTAATTGATTTGTTTCGCCTGAATCCGAACTGATTAACTGAGAGTATTTTGTTTGATTGTAGGTAGTTCACAAGTCTATTATTAATAACTTTTTCAAGAATTTTAGCAAGAGTCGGAAGCAGCGATATAGGCCGATAATTAGAGACTTCATTTACGTCACCCTGCTGTGACTGCCACTGTTTGTAGGGGCTGCCACTTTACGCCATAATATGGGAGTGATATCCATAATTATTTTACCAAAAAGTTGCGTCCGCCATCTTGAATCTCGAAATAGATGTTGTATTCGAAATCGGCACCCCTGAACAACATGGGAATGATTACCCATATTGATTATACATAAAAAAGTCACGTCCGCCATCTTGGATATCGAAATAGATGTTGTATTCGAAATCGGAATCCCCGAAAACCATAAAAATAATATCCATATTGATTTTAGGTATATAAAAAAGTTGCGTCCAAAGTTAATCCATATAAAAAACATATTGAAACCTTACGCATTTATTACCTTTCAATTCTCATTAAAAAAAAATTGACTACACGCGTTTTAATACAATGCGCTACTCCTGTAACGCGTGTGTCCCCAGTTAAGTGTATGGCAAGCCCCAGCCGCACTGCGCCCGCCCGCCGCACACCCCTCACGATTGCCCTGTCTAGACGTGCCCGTCTGTTGACGACTGTAAGAATTATATGTATAGACTGTGATATTTCTATTTCAATGTAACCGTGTCGCTAGCGGTGAAAGAATACTACCATCCCCTCTCTTCCCTTGGGTGTCGTAAAAGGCGACTAACGGACTAAAGACTGCACATGCATCCAACAGCATAGAGCGGCGATAGGGTCACCATCTGTCTGTCACGCTGAGTACATGTGCAGTCGCTATTTGGTGAAAAGTGAACTATGGCAGAATACTGCTTTTGCTGTCCTCATTGCCTAGTCTCTGACTAACCCTTCGGAGATAATTAATAGTCGTGATTATATGTATGTATGTATGTGTTTCTATGTAAAACATTTCTGCTTGGCGGCAGAAATAGATATTAGGGTGGTCGCCATTCAGACGGCTTCTAGGCATAATAACTTAAGTTGCAGTTAACTGTTAAGAGGGTTTACGCATTTCGACTTGGAAGTTTGTATGGGAAACTAAACAAATTTCCAAGTCGAAATTTTTTATAAACCAATAAGCCAATTTCAATGAAACGTTGCATGCTAAAGTAACATACAGATATAGTTTGTTGAAAACATTTTTAAAAAACGTTTAAATAACTGAGTTAATGCGATTTTAAACTTTCTAAAGTCGACTTTAAATTGAAATAACTCAGCTGAATAAACCTTTTTTAGAAATGTTTCCAACAAACTATTTAGATCCCTGTATTTTGCTTTAGCATGCAAAGTTTCATTAAAATTGGCTTACTGGTTTTTAAAAATTTCGACTTGGAAGTTTGTATGAGAAACCGAATGGCGTAAACCCTCTTAAAAGTGTTCGTCAACGAGCATTATTTAACTTGACATTGGCTGAATGTGCAGAACGCGCCACAAACCTACAAAAAAGAGAGAAAAAAAACAAACAAACATTTGGTTCAACGGACGCATACAAAACTTCAATGGCCAAGCAGTTATGACTAGAGACTTCACCGCAAAGCAACTTTTGCGCACCGATTTGCGTCCGCAGGGTTCACAAGCGCTTCACTCACACTCACTGAGAAGTTTGCAGTCATGTCACGAAGCGGAGGAACGGAGGAGCGACACGATGAGGAGTTGGAAGATAATGAATGCACGACGAGTTCAGAAGTATATTATATAAATAATTGGTTAGTTAAGATTCAAGATTCAATTTCATTTATTCAGGTTAGGCCATGTTTAGGTTACAGCACTTATGAATGTCATTATGCCATCGGTTGGTAAGTCTAACTATGGGGCGGGCGCCTTGTACTGAGAAGAACCGGCAAGAAACTCAGAAAGGGCGTTTCTTTTCTCCCTTTCTTTTACAGCGTCAATTAGTATTGAAAAATGTCCTCCCTATCATAGAAGGGCACTTTCCATTACAATAATAAAAACATAAAACATGTACAAGGACAGAAAAGTAAAAATATATTAATAAAAATAAAAAGTTCAGTTATTATAGTTATAAAAGGTTAATGCACTATGCTTGCGATTAGGTGTAGGTCTAAGTTATAATTATTATTATCATGTCGTATGCCTGGAACTGCCTAGTTATAATAATGCACTATTCACTAATAAAAACAATATTTCGGTAAGATAAAAATATAAGATTTTTTTTTTTTTATACTAAGCCCGGCAAATGACCCCACTCCACCTGATGTTAAGTGGAAATGAGGTCCAGGCGCGAGGACAACTGGTGCAGCGTAAGAGACGCAGCATCAGTCATCCTCACTCTGCCGGCCCACAAAGTGCTTCTTCACGCCTCGATTGAAGGACCCTATGTCATAGGTAGGAGGGAATACGTGTGCTGGTAGACTATTCCATCTTTTGGAAGTGCGGCAAAGAAACGAGTCACCAAATTTCTTTGTGCGAGATGGAATGTTAGAGACTGTAAATTGGTGACTCCGCAGAGCAGCACGCGTACTCCTATGGAGGAAGGGAGAAGGAGGAATGAGGTCAAAGAGTTCTTCAGAGCACTCGCCATGGTATAAACGGTAAAAGACGCTGAGTGACGCAATATCTCTACGCAATTGCAAAGGCTCGAGAGTTTTAGTGACCTCTGCATTGCCGATAATGCGCACAGCGCGGCGCTGCAATCTGTCCAAGGCATCGAGAAAGTACTTTGCGGAGCCGTCCCAAAGGTGACAGCAATACTCCACGCAAGACCGCACCTGTGTCTTGTATAATAGACACAACTGATCAGGCGTGAAGAATCGCCGCACCTTGTTCAGGACACCGAGTTTACGTGAGGCATTTTTAATCACGGTTTCGATGTAGTCCTTTTGGTTCAGATCGCAGCGGATATCCATACCGAGCATGTTAATACTGCTCTGCAGGCCTAGAGATGTACCCTGAAGAGAGGGAAGGGGAAGGAATGGCGACTTTTTCGCTGTGAACGCGCACACCTGTGTTTTCTTGGCATTGAACTCCACCAGATTATCGGAGCCCCATCTAGAAATGAGGTCCAACACCCGATCGAGCTCAATGACAAGATTTGCTCGCTTCATTTCGGTGTCTACCCGCCCAGCCGTTGGGTGCCCGTTATATCCCCCATGCACTGTGCTATCATCTGCATAGCAATGAATGTTTCCAAGAGGAAGCATGTCATTGATATGCAGAAGGAACAGCGTGGGGGATAGAACGGAGCCTTGAGGAACACCAGCGTTCACTGACATGAACCGCGAAGTGCATCCATCCGAAAGGACACGGATTCTACGCTCATGCAGGAAGCTGGCAATCCAGGTACAGAACTGAGCGGGCAAACCGTATGCCGGGAGCTTGGACAGAAGAGCTTTGTGCCAGACCCGATCAAAAGCCTTGGCTATGTCAAGGCTAACTGCCAGTGACTCGCCACGCTTGTCAATAGCCTCACCCCAGAGATGTGTGACGTACGCTAGAAGATCACCCGTTGACCGTTTTGGCCGAAACCCATATTGACGATCGTGAATTAGGGAGTGACCTTCTAGGTGTCGAATAAGCTGTTTGTTCAATATTCGTTCTAGGATCTTACACAACACTGAAGTTACGGCTATAGGGCGGTAATTAGTCGGATCTGACCGATCTCCTTTTTTAGGGACCGGTTGCACATTAGCTTCTCTCCAAGATTCCGGCACACAACCCGAAGAGAGCGAGAGACGGTACAGACGCGTTAACACAGGGGACAACTCCGCTGCACACATTTTCAGGACTATTGCTGGGATGCCATCAGGACCGTTAGCTTTCCGGACATCGATTGACTGCATTTCCGCACGGACATCACACTGCCTGATTTTAATATCAGACATTGTGTGGCCACAGTGAGGAATTGAGGGTGGCTGTGCTTCACAGTCATCGATCCGGGAGTTAGCCGCAAAGAGTTTGGCCAGGAGATCGACCTTTTCCTGCGGCTTGTGAGCTAAAGTTCCGTCAAGACAAGACAAGACAAGACAAGACAAGACAAGACGATTGAGCTCTTTCTAGCTCCGCGGATGAATCTAAACTGCCTTTTTTATGAAAACAGAGGCTAGCAGAGAAGACAGGTATTATTTGAATTTTGAATTTAAAACTAGATAGAACGTAAACGAGGTCAGAAAACCAACAAGGCTTTAGCTGCCTCGTTACAATCATACATACATATTGTTCGTGACTCCACCTAGCGGTGCAGGACAGCACCACCGCCACCGAAAGCATCGCGACGTCGTCCGTGCTAACAAGCAGGAAGAAGACCAAATCGTGCAGCTATGGGTCCGCAGATGGCGCTGAACGAAGATAATATAAACCCGCGCGCGCGACTTCGGAGCCCTATTCCTCCAACAGACATTAGTTAGGCCATAACTTCCATTTAATTTATTGTTAAAATCTATAATTGAAGGAAATAAATTATTGTTAAAAGAAACTGGAATAAAGCATTCATTTCATAACCGGCGCAAACATTGGACCTTCGAAGCCGCATTGAAACGAAGCACGAGCAAAAACGAAGATCGCATCAGCCACGTGGGATCAGCAGAAGGGTCTGGCTAGTCGTTCCTTTCCTTCCACTTTCATTCGCACTGTACTAAAACCGTATCTTTTCCTAGTTATCAACCGACTTCGAGGCAACGGCGCTGGTGCGCATTATATCACCGGTGTGCAGGAAAATCGTAAGTGCCCTTTCCTTACTATAGATTGCCAAAATGAGTGTCGATAGTGTTCCAAAACGCGTTAAATCTCCGGTTCTTCAACTAGGCGTAGATTCGAACGATAATTTAGCTTATTTAAATAAAAAACGCGGTACAATTAAGGGTAGACTGACTTTATTTTCTAAATATGTATCCTCTTTTGAAGAATCTCAATTAACTGAAAAGAATCTTACAGAGATGAAGTTGCGTCACGATATAGCCAAAACGTTGATTACAGAATTTAATAGCGTGCAAAGTTCTATAGAAGAAATAGTGCCTGACAGTGATAGCTTTAATCAATTGGAAATCCGTCAATCATTCGAAGATTCTTATTACAAGGCCATGAGTGAAGCCACTAACTTTCTTGGAAATTCGCACAAACCTACCTTTTGTAAAAGTGACAACTCTAGGTGCAATGATTCGCTAATAAAGTTGCCTGTTATAACATTGCCTACCTTTGACGGGTCTTACAATGCTTGGTTGGAGTTTAGAGATACATACATTTCCATGATTCATAATTCTAGTAAGCTCGATGAAGTTCAAAAGTTTCATTATTTGCGATCAGCGTTAGTGGGTAGTGCAAATGAAGTTATAAGATCATTAGAGTTCTCATCCAAAAACTACATAATAGCATGGGACTTATTGAACGAAAGATATAATAACACCAATTTATTGATCCATAATCACGTAAAAGCATTATTTTCCTTGCCTGTTATAAATAAAGAGTCACCATCTCAGATTAGAAAATTAATTGACGTTGTGCTAAAGAACTTAAGATCGTTAAAGTCCCTGGGTGTAGCCACAGATCAGTGGGACACTCTTATAATGTTTATGGTTGTATCTAAGTTGGATGTAGGTATTGAAAAAGAATGGGAACAATCTAAATGTACACTCGCCTCACAATCTAAAAGTAAATTCAACTTAAATGATTTGCTCACTTTCCTAAAAGGCAAAGCCGACACATTAGAAATGTTAAAAGCAGGTCATTCTTATAATTCTAACACTATTCGTTCGCATTCGCACGAACCGGTTAAAAAGCCACCACAACAAAAGGTGCATAGTTTTGTGTCTACGCGAAACAAGAATAATTATAAAAGTACCCGCGTTTGTGTAATGTGCAAAGGTACACACTCGCTATACGCATGCGATCAGTTTATAGATTTATCGAGCAAAGACAAACTCGCATTTGTCGACAAAAACAAGTTGTGTGTAAATTGCTTACGGGTAGGCCACGGAGTGTCGGATTGTTATTTCGGACCTTGTCGTCAGTGCAATAAAAAACATAATAGTTTGTTACATAACGAGTTTAGTGCTAATACGTCATGTTCTACGTTAGTACAGCAACCTCAGTTGTCATCTGTGTCCGATAATGCCACTGTAGTTTTACATACACATTCCCAGGTAAAAAACGTCGTTAACGAAGGCGCGAGTCTCTTAAAGACGCATGAATTTGAGACAGTTTTACTATCTACCGCTTTAGTTGAAATCGCACGTAACGACAACACTTATTACCAAGCTCGCGCTTTATTAGACAGTGGAAGTCAACATTGCATAATAACTGACTCCTTACGTAAAAAATTAAAGGTTGATTCGATACAGTCCACATATAACATCGTAGGAGTAGGGCAAGCCGTTTCCCAGTCTCATGAGATTTGTAATATTGAATTTAAATCATTAATTGGTAACTACAATACTCGCATTAAATGTTTAGTTTTACCTCGCATAACTAGCCTACTGCCCGGCGTTCGCATAAATAACGTTGTAGGTATACCCGACAATTTGAATCTTGCCGATCCAACATTTTATGCCCCTTCACAGATAGATTTATTGATAGGTGCAGAATGTTTTTGGGATTTAATAGTCGATGGCAAAATCCGTTTGCCAAGTGGGCCATTCTTACAAAACTCTAAGCTAGGATGGATAATTTCCGGTCCCATTGTTACTAATAATAAGTCGCGCATTAAACAAGTACAATGTAACTATACGCAAGGCTTAGAGTTCAATGAGCAGTATACGCATAATTTAGAGTTAAATGAACAGTTGAAGAAATTCTGGGAAATGGAGGAAATTTGTTTACCTAACCCATTGTTAACTTCTGATGAGCAGTTTTGTGAAAATCTGTTTACCGCAACAACTAAACGCGAAAATAATGGACGTTTTTCAGTTCGCATTCCGTTAAAAGAATCTGCCGAGGTGTTGGGTGAAAGTTACGGTATTGCAGAAAAGAGATTCTTATCACTTGAACGCAAGTTTAGTCGATCAGAACCACAATACAAAAAAATGTATAGTGACTTTATGCAGGAGTATTTAGAACTCGGACATATGACGCGCATAGAAAATTACACGATGCCTTGTTACTTTTTACCTCACCATGGTGTACTTCGTGAACAAAGCACAACAACTAAGCTAAGGGTCGTATTCAACGCCAGTCAAAAAACGTCTTCTGAAAAATCATATAATGATATTCAGATGGTTGGTCCCGCGCTTCAGAACGACTTATTTTCTATTGTTTTACGCTTTCGCCAATATAAGTACGTAGTCTGTGCGGACGGGGAGAAATTTTTTAGGCAGGTACTTATCCATGAAGACCAACGAAATTTGCAATTGATATTATGGCGTGACAATCCGCAAGAATCAATTAGTGTCTATCGCCTCAATACCGTAACTTATGGCACGGCATCAGCGCCCTATCTTAGTAATCGCTGTGTGAAGCAGCTAGGGTTGGAGTGCAATGATAAGGATGTCGCTGTTATTATTTTAAACGATACCTACGTTGACGATTTAATTACAGGGAATGACTGTAAGGAAACCTTAAAACTACTTTGTGAAAAGATAACTAAAGTGTTTTCGTCCGGGTGTTTTCCATTACGAAAGTGGATTTCTAATTCACCTGATGTTGTTCCTAACGTAAACAATGTAAACAATGAATCAAAACAATTGTCACTAGAAAACTGTTCTTGTACCACTCTTGGACTTGGTTGGTATAATAATAGTGACGAGCTCCATTTTACTTCAAGTTTAAATAAATCCGCTAGTAAAGTAACTAAACGCTTAATTTTATCTGTTGTGTCACAAATATATGATCCGTTAGGCTTATTGAGTCCTATTGTAATAGTTGGTAAAATGTTATTACAGAAATTATGGCTCTATAAATTAAATTGGGACGATGTGGTGCCTCGTGACATTCAGTCGAATTGGGAAAAATATATTGCTTCATTAGCGAGCTTACATAGCATTAGAGTACCGCGTCGCGTTTTCGAGTGTGACAACCCTACGCGCATTGAGTTGCATATTTTTACAGACGCAAGTGAGGCCGCGTACGGAGCTTGCGCCTATGTTCGCACCACTAGTTTTGACGATGACGTCACAGTTAACCTGCTATGTTCAAAAAGCAGAGTTGCGCCGGTCAAACCTATCAGTGTTCCCAGACTAGAATTATGCGGTGCGTTACTCGGTGCAAAGTTGATGAACAAAATCGTAAATTCATTGAGATTAAGTTTTAGTAGTGTTTGTTTATGGACGGATTCAACTATTGTTCTCGGGTGGTTGCGAACGTCACCACACAAGTTAAAGACTTTCGTTCAGAACCGCGTTGTCGAAATCTGTGACATGACAAGTGAAGCAACATGGCGACATGTGAATAGTAAAAATAATCCAGCTGATTTAGTGTCGCGCGGAACTAGTTTAAATGAATTAAGTTCTTTGTCCTTATGGTGGAACGGACCTACATTTTTGCAGCAAATTAATACTTTCGTACCGTATAATGGAGATGGAGATGGAGAACAAAGTTCTAATTTACCAGAGCTAAGAAGTGTTAGTAATGTTGTGCAGTGTAGTAAAGAGGTTAGTTCTTGTATTGATTTTCATAGATTTTCGAATTTTAGTAGGTTACAACGTACTTGTGCGTATGTACTTCGCTTTATAAATAATTTACATACGAAAAATAAGACAGAACGTCACACCGGGTCCTTAACCGTAAACGAGTTAGACAAATCTTTGATATTATTAACAAAAATAGCACAAGCACAATCGTTTCCTTCCGAGTATAGTGCACTTACAAAAACATGCGTATCAAAACCAAAACGTAATATTTCGGGTTTGAATTTATTTTTAGATGACGATAATATAATTAGAGTGGGTGGTAGATTGGCAAATTCAATTGATTTTACTTACAATAAGAAACACCCAATGTTATTATGTAGTAAGCATTACTTTACTGTTTTGTTGTTTCGATTTAAACATTATAAGTTATTACATGGTGGACCCACTCTCCTTCTTTCGCATATTAGAGAAACTTGGTGGCCCTTAGGGGGTAGAAACTTAGCTAGGAAGATTGTTCGACAATGTGTTAAATGCATGCGTATTAGGGGCAAAACAATACAACCTCTAATGGGAAACCTGCCTACTGAAAGATTACAATCTGGCTATCCCTTTATAAGATGTGGGGTTGATTATGCAGGACCTATGTTTATTTTAAATAGAAGGGGTAGAGGGGCTCGATTGGAAAAGTGTTATTTGTGTCTGTTTGTTTGTTTTGCAACACGAGCATTACACCTAGAACTAGTCACTAGTTTGTGTTCCGAGAGCTACATCTTAGCCTTAAAGAGATTTATGTCTCGGAGGGGCAAACCTTTACAAATTTTCTCAGATAATGGTAGAAACTTTGTAGGCGCTGTAAAAGAATTTCCGCAATTTTTACAGGACAGCTCTCAGTCTATTATTGATTTCACTTCAGGTAACCATATAGAATTTAAATTTTCTCCTGCATATGCGCCTCATTTTGGTGGTCTGTGGGAGGCAGGGGTAAAATCCTGCAAACACCACATTACTAGAGTGTTAGGAAATATAAACTTAACTTATGAGGAGTTCAATACGGTTTTAGTGCAGATCGAAGCCGTCCTGAACTCCCGCCCTATGTGTCCTATGTCTTCAGACCCAAGCGACCTTACTCCGCTAACCCCAGCGCACTTCCTCATTGGCCGGCCCTTGACTGTCCCTGCTGAGAAGGAGGACTTCACGACTACAGCCACGCACACCTTGTCACGTTATAAACGTGTTGAGCAGCTGCGGCAACAGTTTTGGCAGCGCTGGTCTCAGGAGTATGTCACTGAGCTACAGAAACGTACTAGATGGCAGACGAAGAATGAAGACATAAAATTAGATGCCTTAGTCATAATCAAAGAAGATAACCTGCCACCGCTTAAATGGCGGATGGGCAGAATTTTGTCTGTTTTTCCAGGCAAGGATGGCGTATCCAGGGTCGCGTCCATACTTACCGCGACGGGTGTAATACGGAGGGCCTTTTCAAAAATCTGCCCGCTACCAGTCTCCGCTGATGATCCAGATGCTTCAGCTGAGCCAATACAATCCTGTTGAGAGATGGTTCTCTCAAGGCCCGCCGGCATGTTCGTGACTCCACCTAGCGGTGCAGGACAGCACCACCGCCACCGAAAGCATCGCGACGTCGTCCGTGCTAACAAGCAGGAAGAAGACCAAATCGTGCAGCTATGGGTCCGCAGATGGCGCTGAACGAAGATAATATAAACCCGCGCGCGCGACTTCGGAGCCCTATTCCTCCAACAGACATTAGTTAGGCCATAACTTCCATTTAATTTATTGTTAAAATCTATAATTGAAGGAAATAAATTATTGTTAAAAGAAACTGGAATAAAGCATTCATTTCATAACCGGCGCAAACACATATATATATATATATATACTTACGCCTGTTTCCCATAGGGGTAGGCAGAGACTATGGATCGCCATCTGCTACGGTCATTGCACACTTCTTTCGCTTAATTCAAATCCATCAAATCAAGTTTGCAGTCAGGGAGCGAAAAAAACATAGAGAAAGCCCTTGGTACAAAATCTATCGCGATCTCGGTACCCAGCAACGTACATAATAATATGCTATACCTACTTATGCACATTTTCGCAAAACGTAGATGCATTTACGTTTAGAACACACGTTGAAATCAACCTTGCCTTTACTTAATTATTATAAAAATTTGTACTTAATATTTGATTAATTGCGTCAAAAACACTCAATTAACTTAAAGATTATGAAACGTTTAAAAAAATGTCTACCTCGTTTGGGAATCGAACCCACGTCCGCAATCCGGGCGGCTGCGTTATAACGCTTTATAGATTCGTAATATTCTTCTCGTTCTATCGTAATGTTTTCTCTTTGTGCACTCGGTAAACAAACTTCATTATTATGCTACGCGATTTAGAAATAGATATTACAATCCCGGGCTACTTTTTAGTAGCACCAATACAGCCGTTTGGTTCGATCTCTACATTTTTTCTTTTTTCGCTCGCAGTTTGCAGCCTATTCGCCGCAACTAAGTGCGCAAAAACTTGCTTCGATTTCGTCTCTAGTTATAATACCTCAGTGGCCAAGCTGCAGAACAATCGCTCCTTTGTCGCGAATTCACGGTCATCCGATGCAATTAAGTCACTTTAGCCACTCGACCGATAGGCGACCTTTCGTGTTTTTTTTTGTCTGCAATTATGTAATGGCCTAGGAGGCCGTTGGCGAAGCCGACGCGTCTTCAGCGGCGATCGTGAATGTTAAGCTACTTTCCGTGTGGTCGGTACTAGGATGGGTGGGCGTTTTTTTTTTACATTTCCTGCGTACTTGAAAGGCAATTTCAGATATTGGTGTTGGCTGCAAGAATACCTATGCTTGTTTTTTACCACTAACTAACTAATGTTTACAATATTTTAGATAGTTCGATAAAAGGTAAGTCCAATTTATTATAGGTTTCCCTGTCATGTTAGGTAAATCGTCACCTAAAATTGCTTAGGCTATATACCAAACTTCTTGCTGCCGTACTACATAGACATTCACTATACTTTGTTAATGAAAATTACCATGTTCCGACAGTTAGAGATAAGATAGCCAGTTCCTTAGTGGTTGAGGATTCCGGGTGAAACGCGCTTCCACCTTCGGCCTTATCGTCATTTACCATCAGGTGAGATGAAGGCCAAGCGTTTACCCGTAACCCGTAAAAAAAAACATAAATTTTAGCTGAAATATTCAGTGGCTTAATCTAGTTTAGATTTTATAAGTTTTAGAAACAGGGGTCCTAGGTTCGATTCACAGCGTAGGGTATATCTTTGTGTACTTGGTTTGGTTGGTGGTTCATCCGGCTAGCAACCACCATATTCAACATTCTGTCTGTCGCCATAACGACAATGTTTAACGGCATTGTTGTGTTCCGACAGTTTAGAGATAAGATAGCCAGTTCCTCAGTGGGTGAGGATTCCGAGGAGCGTATTTCCGTTCCCGTGTAGAGTAGGGAGGCAACACTGCCTTGAATCCTACACGGGTTTGATAAGCTAACTCTCTTTTCGAACTCGTGTATAATTTAAGGCAGAAGTCCTCCAATCGCGAACGGTTTGCAACGCAGACTGTTAAGCTAACTCCCTTTCAAAACTCGTGTTCTATTCAAGGCCGGAGTCCTCCAATCGCACACGGGTTTGCAACGCTAAATGTTGTCCTAAACACGTGTACGCATGGCGATGCATGGAACTTAACCATCGACGGTCCCTAAGTATAGATGTGGCACATCCGTGATTTTCAGTTTTTTGTTTAATTGTCTTCTCCTGATTTAACTCTATTGGTCTATGAAACAAACAAGTGAAAAAGTTTAATAATTATCTAGATTTCGAAGTATGTCAAATACTATAACTGCTATTTAAATTAAAGTTTAATGTATAAGTGATTAGGAACTAATTATGTAAATTAATAAAAGTTAATTTAAATATATTATATACCTACATTACAATTTATTTTATTGTCTAATACCCTATCTTAAATTAAAGCAATAAGTTTCTACACAAAATTTAAAGATAACATGAGCCTCCAGCCAAAAAAAATTGACTTCGTAAAATTACGTTATGTATTTTTATTTTTTGTAAGGAACATTGATTGCCATACATTATAATTATAGTATTACATCGTTGAATGCATATTTCTTTTGCCCTAATATAAAATTAAAGACTAATTGAGTTTTCTTGCCCTAATGCCCTCAAACAAACATGGATTCCGTTGGTGGTATGTGCACAGAAAAGATAATAGTTACAAACCCGTGTGCTATTAGAGGACTCCAGCCTTGAATAGAACACGAGTTTGGAAAGTAAGTTAGCTTAACAGTCTGCTTTGCAAAACCGTTCGCGATTAAAGGACTTCTGCCTTGATTTATACACGAGTTTGAAGAGAGAGTTAGCTTATCAAATCCGCGTAGGGTTCAGTGCTGCCTCCTACTATACACGGGAACGGAAATACGCGCCCGGGGAAGCGCGCTTCCACCTCCGGCCTTATCGTCACTTTCCATCAGATGAGATGAAGGCCGTGTTTACCTGTAGTGGATAAAAAAATAATAAAACATTCCATGACATCCTGCCGAAGTTATTATAAAGTAGCACAAAAAAATAATTAAACACTAATCCAGTCAATTTAAATTTGATAATTAAATTGTATTTGTTATAACTTTTTAACTGATCTTTCGTTATTTGTTACTGTTTAAGTAATTTGTATATTATTGTAATTTTTAATTGATTTATTTGTAATTTTTTGTAATTTTAAATTTTTAACTTTGTTTTTATATCTACTTTATACTATGTACCTACTTATAAAATTTCTTATAATATCGCATTGGTGTAAACTGTAAAGGTATTGTACTTAATGTCAATAAATAAATTAAAAAAATACTTAATTAAACTCGTCACAATTATTATCCTTAAAGGGTTAGTCAGAGACTAGGCAATGAGGACGGCAAAAGCAGGGCACTGCCCACTCCACGGCACACCAAATTACAATACACATGTGCTCAGCACAGATGGTGAGCCCATCATCGCCCAAAAAAATTCGCACTGAAAAGTCGCAGTTAATGGATATCGTTGTCTCGCAGAAATCGCTATAAGACCGCCAATTTGTAACCTCGTTTTTTGTTAACTACTATTACTCGTATGTCCTATGTAAATGTTTGTGATATAATAATTATGTTACAGTAAACGTATTGTCAATCTATCTATCTTACCGTGTCGCATAGCGGTGAAAGAATACTACCACCCCCTCTCTTCCCTTGGGTGTCGTAAAAGGCGACTAACGGACTAAAGACTGCACATACATCCTACAGCATAGAGTAGCGATGGATTCACCACCTGTCACGCTGAGCACAGCAGTGCGATTCTTTAAAGCCTTGGTAGCAGCGGCTGCCGCAGCGCTGAGAATTGACTCTGTCTCTTTCATATTCATAGAATTGGAAAGAGACAGCAGATCACATCCATGCGCGCAGCGTCTATGTGTAACTTAGAGAATCGCATAGCTGTGCAGTCGCTTTTGGTGAAAAGTGAATTATGGAGAGGACTGTTTATGCTGTCCTCATTGCCTAGTCTCTGACTAACCCTTCGGCGATTATAGTTGTGATTATATGTAATGTATCTATCTAGTATTGGTGCGTGCCATGTTAATGGCTTCACAATCGTCGATCAAGGCGTTCGCTGAAACAAATCGTCGTGTGCTGAAGGTGCATTCTTGCATACGACCTTTTAGATTGATTAAATACGAATTATTTTTTCCAGCGATGGTTGAGTAAGGTTTAGCAATATTATTGGTAAGTACCTATAAAAGGTGCTATTGAATCAATGGCGTATATTTAAAGTACAGCTAGTTTACGCCAAAAAAAATATTTTTATCATTAAACAGTTGTATTTTGTTTTAAACAATATGATTTAAAATTTTCAAACAAAATCTTTTATTATTATATTGGCAAAAATTGCATCATAGTATTAGCCTCGTAGAAATCACTCACACATGTGATTGAATTGGGGAAGTCGTCGCAGTCGTCAGTGTGAGTGCACCGACTTCCACAATGCAGTCGCATGTTTGAGTGAAGGCATCTACAGTATGATGCAGTTTTTGACAATTAAAAAATATTAGATAAATTATTTTGTTTAAAAAATTTAAATCTAAACCAATGAAAAAATACTACTGTTTATTAGCGAAAATATTTTTATTTTGGCGAAAACTACCCGTACTTTAAATATACGCCATTGATATAATAGCACCTTATATACGTTCATAGACTCACGACTATTATCCCCTAAGTGTAAGTCTGAAACTAGGCAATGAGGACCGCAAAAGCAATCAATCCTCTGCCATAGCATACCTTTTTTTTTGTTTTTTTTTTAGACTGGAGGAAATGCTTTACGCATACCCGGGGCCCGCAAGTGGGTGCCCGCCCGGGTTATGTGGGACTCTTTTCCTAACTCCCGCTCCCCCGTCCAGGCCCTGCGGCCTCGGCGACTAACGGACTAAATACGAATAGACCTACACGGCTCATAGGTGACTACAACAAATGCTGAGTGGAGTTTAAAGGCAAAAGGAGAGGAGAAGGGCGTATTTTTAATTTTTTTTTGATAACCACTACAAAATGGTGTATTTCCTACACAAATCAGAAATATCCAATTGACACTTAGACGTTTCGCGGATACTACCAACCTATTGCTTCGCTTGGGTGTAGATAACGGACTAAATACTTACAAATTGAAAAAGACAGTGTCTAAAGTATTTCCACGAGCAGGATTCGAACCCGCAGTCCCGCACCCTTCTGGCAATCCGAGCCAGGTCAGGCCTGGCGCACTCCACGCTTTATGTATGAAGCTACAAGTAACCGACCGGACGGACGCCCGCGAACACCCTACAGTCGTTAAAAGAGATAAGAGCTACGCGATAGTACGCGATAGTACGCGATAGAAAGAGAGCCAACTTCTAGGTGAATTTAACTGTAGTTAAGGAAGCAGTGTGCGACCTGAATTGCACTTTATTGTATCTTAGCAAGAGTCGCTATTTATTTAAATGACTTAGCAGAGTGAATCATCTATACTTGTATTATGTATTCTATGGCCAGGTGCTCTTTCCAGTAGAGCTAGGTACCGTGGAACTTATCCAGCCCGCCGAAATTAATCAACACCATCTTTATTTTTTACTTTGTAAAGCCAAAGGCGCCCAATCAATGTCAACAAACTACGTTATCAACATCCGATCTTAATATTATTACAAACATTAAAGATCAGTTAAGAAATAGGCAAGCTATGTTATAATGTTATTGTTATTATAATTTAACGCTGTTGCGAACAAATTACAAATTGAAAAAGACAGTGTCGAAAAAATTAAAGGGACTAAGTACTGCACATACATCCAACAGCATAGAGCAGCGATGGGCTCACCACCTGTCACGCTGAGCACATGTGCAGTAGTTATTTGTTAAAAAGTGGACTGTGGTAAGTCCACACTTCACTGGGCACTGCTTTTGCTGTCATCTTTGCCTAGTCTCTTGATTAAACCTTCGGGAATGATATGTCGTGGTGTGTATGAATAGTCGAGAAAGTTTCCGGAAGGCTACTTTGCGGCGATATTCGCTTGCGTTAAGGTTACCATCTGTCCAGATTAATTTGTCTAATAAACAAAATATAAAAATTGAGTAATGTTTCCATTTTGTAACTAAAAAGTCCGGACTTTTATCGAAATGTCAGGCCTTTAGTCAGGACTTTTGAAATTGCTAAATGGTAACCCTACTTGCGCTCATTTTCAACCGAGCTTCTTGGCGGGAAAGTGAAACGTCATGTCTGTAGTTTTGTCTTATTTTCTAAAATTTGTGTTAAGTATGTCGAATATTAATGTGAAATAATGGTGGATTATTAACCGTTAAGTGTACGTGAACGTGCATGAGTGTTGGCAAATAAAACAAAACAGTGCATCATCACTTTTCAAATTCTCTCAAGAATTCCGTGTGAGATTTCAGTAAGGTCCCACATCTTTACTGGAACTCAAGCGATTTGGGGGGAATATCATTTAGCTTATTATCATCTTGTAAGCATAATAAATGAATTCTATTATTTCGACTGAAGGAGTAGTATCCATGGTCAAGAAACAATTATCAAAAAAAAAACTATTTCAACCGCGCGTACGTACGGTCGGGGTCACCGTCGCTTTACCAGTTTGCAGAAATTTTCGGATGAAGCGCGCCGCCCGCCCGGGTGCGTGCCCGTACCAAATAGACGACGCGGTGTGCAAGGGATTTTGACCTTTAGAGTGGTAAAGCGACGGAGTCCGCAATAGTACAGAGCGTGCGCGTAGTGAGCGCAAGCAAATATCGCTGAAAAGTGGTAGACCGGAAACTTCTTCGACTTATGTTTGTATCTATACAGTGTTACTGGAAAGATGTAACGATCCATTTAATAGGGGCGATGGTAGAGATCATTAGCTATCAAATTGCCCTCGGGTAGATGAGGCAATATTGTAGCGATTTCGAAAAAAAATATTTGTAAAGAAATATTTAAAATATTAAGATAATTTGGTCACGCTGCTACTTTAAAGTGGATTTTAAAAAACTTACGTATTTAATGGTTGTTTTTAGTTTGCTAAAACTCTTTGCGAATACGTAATAATAATACAAAAAAAGGGAATAAAAAAGAGAATTATTTTTTTTTTTAAATCGGTACATTTTTGTCCCATCTGCTCAAGGGCAATTTGATAGCTAATGATCTCTACTATCACCCCTTTAAGGGATCGCTACGTATTTCAAGTAACCGTGTATAAGTAAAAATTATGTCCCAAAACAGTTCCGACTCAGCAAAACATGGCCTACGATCAGCGGCGATCTTCTACTGTTATATACCTACTCTTCAGTTATTCTTCACTTCGATGAACAAATCAAAAGAGAAATTGTATTAACAAACTTTTATTTATTTTTAAATAAACTATGGTGTACAATTTATTTGTTGTATTTAATTTAACCAAAACTTTTTAGATAATATGCACGACTTGACTCTATGACGGATGGAGTCTCTCTGCTTGCAAAGGTTTCATACTCTTTATATAGTAAGTTGTAAACAAGTTGTTTTTTTCGGGAATTTTTTAGAATCGGGAGCAATTAATATATGATTAGAATGGTCCTTTGTTCATTAATAGAGGGTCATGAGTTCATAATATTAGTAATTGAATTTAATTGTAAACAGAGATATTATTCATGCATTAAAAAATATGTTTACATCATTAGCTTATCTATTGAGGAGCTCGATCGGCTTGCGATGTTGCTCGCTCGATAAGCAACTTTCGCAATGCCGGGTCGCTGGATGGGTGATCAAATTCAAACCATCTGGAACTCCTCCGTGCTTCGGAAGGCACGTTGAGCCGTTGGTCCCGGTTGTTGTCGTAAGATGACAGTCGTTAAAACCCATCAACCCGCAATGGGCCAGCGTGGTGGGTTATGAACCAATATCCCCACGTGCTTATTGTCCACGTGGGAGGCCTGTGCCCAGCAGCGGGACATTTATAGGCTGATGATGATGATGATTAGCTTATCAATAGGCGTATTGTAATAATTCTTAGAATGCATAATGGTTGGCTATGGTTTAATTTTAACCGGAGGGCCTACAATGCTTTGCGTGTGTTGTATAATAATATTTTTAGAGCACTGTTGGGCCTTCGTCGTTTCTGCAGTGCATCGGGCATGTTTGGCGATGCAAGGCTGATGACTTCTACAATATCGCGGAGGAAGTCCTACTCCCTTCACCGTCGCATTCGGGATAGGCCTGGCTGTGTTTTGAAAATGATGTCGGAAAGGCTAGATACTCCCTTTTTTCCGGCCAAAGCTTTGCATGTTAAATAAGCAAAGCGGTGAAAAGGGTTATTAAATTATTATTATTGATTTTTATTATTATTACTAACATAGAATTAAGGTTTTTCTTTGTACAGTCACCAGCATTAAGATGTGATGTGCAAAAATATCTGATTATTGGTGGAAGGCATTTAAAAGGCGACTGCTAGAAACCGCAACAAACCTCAAGGGCTGGTCAGGTCAGGTGTTTAAAACATGATAAAAATCTCAAAAAAGGAATTTCTCGTTTTTTAATTTTTTTATTAAATAATTTATTTTGTGAATTTTAGTTGGATAGTCTGTGAGTGAGTATCCAATTTATTTTAAAGCAATAACGTAAGAAAAATAAATGAATTAAAATAACGATTATTTACAACGCGCGGGCAACAGCCGGCCGGCCTGCCGTCTGTTGACCCGTCAACGTAGGTAGGTACCTACTTATCGCCCACCCATGAAACTGAACAACTTTCCCCAAGAAACCTATGAGTAAAAATGACAAAAAAATTCCATCTCCCATACTATTGTCGTCAGCTGATCGGACAGTTTTGTATAGTAGTCGAAATTTTTTTTCATTTTTACTCAAAGGTTTCTTGGGGAAAGTTGTTCAGTTTCATGGGTGGAACTCACCCTTTTTTTGTATTATTTAATTGTTTTTGTATTAAGAAAAATTAAGGTTGTATATACCTTCCACCAATGATGAGATATTTTTGCAGGCCGTCGATAGTCACGTCTTAATGCTGGTGACTGTACTAACAATCTTTATTGTTTTTGTTTTTGATATTAACATACAAAAACTTTAATGGTTTTTGTGTACTAACAATCTATGGACTCCTTGGTCTGAATTTAAACGATTTTTTTTAAAATTAAATGTTATCTTAAAATATTAGGATGATACAAACAAGTTACGTAAATAAATCGATCAATATGTAATTAAAGTAGATGTACAATAATAGACATAATTATAGGTGATGAATGAATGTTAACAGGTACCTAAGTAATTACATAATAGATTAATAAGTATACAATGTGATATAGTTACAGAGTAGGTAATTATCGTTTAGTCCACTCTCGTCCCCTCGACCCCTAAAAAAAGATTTGTTCATTTGTTTCCTCTCAACCCTCAAACATAGTTCACACTCGACCCCTTGGGGGCGAGACTGAATTTTCATACTAAGGACAGGCATACCATGTCCACTTTCAACCCCTAGTTAGGTAAGTACCTAAAATTAATATTTTAGTACAGTAATGTACAAAAAAAAAAGAATAAAGGCAGGAATTTAATAAGTATGAAACATAATAAACGAGCAATATTAAAGAATACTTAAAGTATAACTAATATCTAATATAACATTACTTTAGGAAAAATAAAAAAATAACAACAAGTCTCATTTAGCCCTCAGCTGGGATTCGAACTTAAGAAATTTCGCTATCCAGGCGACTCCTAGCTAAGGTCTAAATTAAACTTTTTATAATGTAATGGTTTACTTAGAAGACCTAAAATATCAAAAATTATAAAATAAATAAAAGAAACCAAAGTCAAAAATATATTTAAAAAAAATAACTAAATATAGTGTTGTCTTGAATAACTAATTTTAATCCCTACAGATAACTGTTAAATTAAACTTACATACTTTTGAAGTCGGTGCCAAGCCTCGAAATATACCCTGCCTCTGCTTTGATAAGTACTTAAGGGGGTGCCGCGCGATTGCAACAACTGACATAAGTCTCTTAATAAACTTCAAAGCAAAATCAATCATATTGATATTTAAAATTAGAACAATCCTGCTTTGAAGTTTCAGACCTAGTAATTTGATTAGAGCAATGTTTTTATTCTGCGAAATGTACAAAACCATCACGCGTATGGTTTAAAAATTAAAATTTACTTTTTTTAAGAAAAGTATGCTGAATATAAAAATATTTTCATGTAAGAATTATTGTTTCATGCGTCATCATTTCATAAAATTAACAAAATTGTCGAAAAAAATGTTATTAGGAGTCATTACATTTATGTACCTACCTATTGTTTGTTATTGTTCAAAGAATTTGTTTCAAATTTCAATAAGGCCACGACCTTGTGCAATGATCAGGCTAACTTACATAAGTTCTTTTAATGTATTTAACTAATTCAGCGCATAGTAAAAGTAACTTAAAAATACGTAAATTTTCACAATTTCGTGCAGGACCCCCTTAATGTTTGCCTTTATACTCTCTTGATGGTTACCATTAGCTCTACTTCACCATGATGCATTGTGGCATACATAAATTGCTTAGCTACTATACACCCTAATTTTTTAGTCGTTTTAATGAAATGAAGGGTGAGTTTTACCCATGAAACTAAATAACTTTCCCCAAGAAACCTATGTGCAAAAAATGACAAAAAAATTTCGACCTCCCATACTATTGTCGTCAGCTGATCGGACAGTTTTGTATGGGAGGTCGAGTTTTTTTTTGGCATTTTTGCTCGTAGGTTTCTTAGGGAAGTTGTTCAGTTTCATGAGTGGAACTCACAAACGACAAAAAAATTATGGTGTATTAAAGTTTGTAATCGTATAGCAAACACCTAAAATATTTATATTTTCGTAATTTCGGTGGCCGTCTGTGGTCTTCATTATCAGTTCCACTTAACTAAATAATGCTTTCCGAAGACAAATGCCCAGTTTATTGCAAATAATATCTAAATCGCTTTAGGTAAATAGTTACCTAAATTGGCATAGGCCAATAATATTCAAAGATTTCCCTCAATTTTCTAGGATCCTTTCATCAGATCCTGATGCCCTGATGACCTGATGAAAATTCGACCAACATGACATCATTTCAAACAAAAAAAAAATTTCTGAATCCATTCTGAATCGGTTCAACCGTCTTTTCAAATCATGGAACATACATAAAAAAGCTCCCGACGAATTGAGAACCTCCTCCTTCTTTAAAGTCGATTAAATAGCTAAAAAAGAACAAAAAGTAATAATATAACATACTTAAAGTAAAACTCTTTATTTGATATTATTATTATTTAATATATGATTAAGTATTTGCGTTAAAACGCTCAAATAAACTTGAAGATAATGAAACACGACCTTAGTCGTCGTACGGAGGACGTAGGTTCAATTCCCACCTGAGGTAGAAATTTTTTTCGTTAATCATTTACTATCGCAACTGTATTTTGGGGGTCGAGAAGAAACTTAAATTTGGCTGGAAAATAAAATCTACTTTCGTCCCCCGAGGGTCTAGAATACACTGTAGTTAGGGGTCCAGTGGACACATTATTTATTGGGGGTCGAGGGGACGAGAGCGGACTAAACGGTAATTATTAGGTACGTAACACCACCAGAGTAGCCACTCTTGAAACAGAATTGCATTAATCAATTTCCAATCACAAATCTAAAAAATATCAAATGGCACTTTTGTAAGCGACAATAGCGCCACATTGGAATTAAATTTCGGGAGTAACCCCCCCCCATAACCGGTTCGGTAGTGCTGCCACAGAATAAATAATGGTGCTGCGATGAATAACAAAAAAATGTAAGTACTAGAAAAAATAGATAGAAACTATAACATCACAAAGACCATAAATCTCTTGAATAAATAAATATTTCATTCGGATGTTCGAATGAATGAAACACCGTTTCGTGTCGACCTCGCCTCACCGGCTCAGACCTTGCACTGTGACATTGGCATTGCCCTACTAATGTAATATCATTTTATCTTCTATCAGAATTATAAAAACTAGAATTTTAGAAGGAGCTCTTCGTTATAAACGAAACTGTACACATATCATTACCTACTTTTTTTTACTTGTATTTTATATACTACTAGGCCTGGCCCTGGGGAACTCCGCGCTTTAGGTATGAAGCTACAGAAGCCGACCGGACGGGAGTTAGTGCACTACTGGTAATTTTCCCTCATTCGCCATTTTCGTTAGTTCGTCAGTTTCCCTAACTCGTCAATGCCATCAAAATCTTTAATTCATCAATTTCCCTAATTGGTCAATTTCTTTGACTCGTCACCTGTCGTTGTCAGTATAGTCATGTACCATATTTTTTTTATCTTTTTTGAAGAAATGAAAGTGACATTGGCCCCAAATAATCGATAATAACATTAATATCATTCGCATGAAAATGTCAGATTCAAATAAAGTGCAAAAATATCTACTCCGACTATAAATTGCATGAATTGACCAGTTAGTGAAAATGACTTATTAGACAAACTGACGAATTAGAAATTGACAAATTAACGATTTTGATGGCATTGACGAATTAGGGAAACTGACGAACTAACGAAAATGGCGAATGAGGGAAAATGACCAGTAGTGCACTAACTCCCGGACGGGCGCCCGCGAACACCCTGCAGTCGTTAATAGAGTTAAAATATACAGCATTTCTAGTGTTACTATAATACTTTTGAAGCTGTAGCATAGCACAAATAGGAAGAAAAACCCCGAATTTGTACGTGTAACAAAAAACTACGTAAATTTCCACAATTTCGTGCAGGATCCCCTAGTGTCCTTAAAACTATAGTTAAGTCTAGTTAGCGATTCGTTGCTATGATAGTTACTTCTCCGTAATCGGTTAAGGACGCTACGGTTCCCACGCGGAGTAAATTAATCAATGGAAATAACGTTTTGTTTCGTGTCTGGATGTTTGTGATACTTTAATTGTTTGATTCATACAAAGTGAGGTGTCTGCTCATTAAAAGAATACTACCAACCCACCGGGTGTAGCAAAAGGCGCGGACTAAACACTGAGCATCACATCCAAGAAAAATGATGGGTCGGTAATATCCTTTAAATAAAAAGGCGCCACCAAACAACTCTTACAAATTGAAAAAGTCAGTGTAAAAAAATATATTTTTTTTGCGAGCAGGATTCGAACCCGCACCTTTCTGGCAATCCGGACCAGGTGCTCTCAACTCTCATATCAAAGTAAATACATGGAGTGGCGTTATACAATTTATTTAATTTTATGCCACATATTTTTTTAATAACATTTCAGTGGCCGAGTGGGTGTGCGCTTGGCCCGATAACAAGGTATCTAGATGAAACACTTTTTACAAATGACACAGGGTGACTGTGACCACGGACCCTGTAAAGGGTTCCAAACGTCAGGATAATATAAAAAAACTGTGTTAATATGTAGTAAATTAAACGCGAGTTGATCCGTAAAAAAGTGTTTCATTTCAATGTGTAGTGCTCGCTTAAACCTCAGAAAACAATAATAATAATTCCCTGGTCAGGCAAAGTGTGTAACGGAATTTTTCGATGCATAGCCAGCGTGGTGCTTAAATCAATATCCATCAATTATAGAAATACATGATTTCAATGGGTGTGTAATGTTTGATATAAATACTTTTGATCTAACGTTCATTTAATATAATTTCATTTTATATTACTTCATTTAATATAACAACTGACTTGATATAATAATCTAATGGTATAAAACATTATTCATATAATACTCAGACCTAAAGGGCACCCTCCAAGAAAGCAAGCAAGCAGCATGCTAGCAATCATGCAGCATGCTAGCAATCATGCAGCATTCAAGCAAGCATGCAGCGTGCAAGCAAGCATGCAGCGTGCAAGCAAGCATGCAGCATGCAGAATGCAAGTAAGCACGCAGCATGCAAGCAAGCATGCAGCAGACATGGTTTCTTTCACGGCTTAAATTACACTCTAGCGTAGGGCAGACTAGTCTACGTGGAGTCGGTTATGCCGCGATTCGTTTCTGTCACTGACTTTTGTGGCACAACCTTACCAAAAACACAACGCTTTAACTTTTAAAGAAGTTTTTTAAATCAAATTTGGGTTAAAATGCTAATTTTATTTTAAAGTAAAAATTATATCAAATAAAATTCTAGAATAATTTATTATACCAATATAGCTTAAAAGAAAAAGTTGTTATAGAATATGAGTATTATATCAAATGACTAGTATACGTAATGTTGTTATGGGAAGTGTATATAGATCAAGTAAAAATTATATCCAATGAACGTTATGTCCTTTGTAATTAGTTCATATGTCATTATTATATGAAATGATACGCACCCGATTTCAATGAACATAATTTTGTGATTACTTTCGAGGGGATTAATAACAGTGGGAGTCAGGATAAACCTTATTTATTAATTTTTCAACGCACTTGCTCGTAAAGTGGCTCTTATTACACCGATTTCAGCATCGTAATGTAGCTTATTACATACTAGTGCGGTAATGTAGTTTGAAAATAGAATCTCGGCCAGAGTGAAGAAATAATAGCATAATCATGAATAAAGACTCGACTTATTACTGTTTACATAAATCAACAACTTTTTTGAGATTATTTATTTAAAGTTTATGGTAAAAATTAAGCTCCATTAAGCCCTTGCCTTCGGTTCGGGATAACCCGCCTCGATTGTAATGACCAACATAGCACACTAGGATCATAAAGTACTATTACAACGACATTTACGGAATTTTGGTAACAATTCTCCTCATTTCTTTCAACTCAACGTAAGTTCTGTTACACTACCTTGGTAAAGAAAGGAAAAGAATGAGTCTCCTGCGATCGGCCTACCCCAAACCAGAAATTTTTATGCTTTTTGCCCTCAGAGACATTTTCAAGCTTGTGGTAGTCTTTTTTCATGAGGAGGCAGAGTGATAGGACGGGGTTGCACAAAAGATCCCAATGGGTCGACGAGCTGCTGCGTGTGGAAGACCTCTGAAGGCTGAGATAAGATAAGATCCACCTTATTATGTGCAAAATAAGAAATCTTAGAATAGAATAGAAAAACTTTATTGGTACAATTTAAAAAGAATATACAATTTAACACAAAAATGAAACATAACAGAACAGAACAATTAACAATTTATAAAACAACTTGAAACAGAGGTACCAAAGGGCCTCCACTCAGCAAAATGTCATGGGATAAACCCATGACGCTGATCTTACGTGGATAGTTGGATACCCAATCGTTTCATCTTACATCTTATTCGTTAAACACTATCACTTTTATTTCAGTATCTAGATACAAGTTAGGTTACAATTCAAATTCATTATCAGATAACGCACTAAAACTAAGTTTAATTAGCAACAAAAATTGTTAGACGTATAGTCAAATGTTCACCAAAAATATACATTTCCTAACCGTAACCTTTGGTGCAATTTTTATTTTTTTGTGAACGTTTTTGACTTTTTGGTGTGCGTAAACATTAATGTTCCGGTTCGGAAACTCGTTTTATAGAGAGTACCGAAAACCGGGTTTAATGGCGCACCTATGCCCAGCAGTGGGCTGCTTCCATAAATGGGTAGCGATACACTGAAGAAAATAATGATGATGATATTGAAAAATTAATATAGTAATCCTACTAATATTATAAACGCCAAAGTTTGTAAGTATGGATGGATGTTTGTTACTCTTTCACGTAAAAACTACTAAATGGATTTGGATGAAATTCGGCATACAGGTAGTTTATAGCCTGGATTAACACATAGGATACTTTCCGATATTCGCACGGGAACGGGAACCACGCGGGTAAAACCGCGAGCGGCCGCTAGTATTTCTATAAAATACCTAATTTTTGGTGCAACTTTTCTATAAAAAACGCCTCGGTGGTTGCCGATTGGTCAAGCGCTCGACTCGATATCCGGAGGTCACGGGTTCAATTCCTGTTATGTCATTGAGATTGGTTTATCTATTATTTAGTACGTCTCTGAGCGTAACACAAGTTACTTATCATGAATATGTTTTTTTCTATCGTCTGCATGTTAATTCTTCGATGCTGGATCGCAAACTCGCCTCTCACTCCGACCCTCACGTTCCGATCAAGAGTAAACTTTTTTTTTACTTGAACCCCTTCTTTTTTTTGAGTTGGCTTAAGAGTAGTTAAAATCGACCGTAATACTTTTAATTCGTAAACGCTACACTTATTAGGCCATTAGTCTGATA
The DNA here is from genome assembly GCA_963921215.1 of Scoparia ambigualis. NCBI lineage: Eukaryota > Metazoa > Arthropoda > Insecta > Lepidoptera > Crambidae > Scoparia > Scoparia ambigualis. The sequence goes on from OY992526.1 coordinate 19,845,771, forward strand.
TCTAAATCGATAGGTATGTAGTTTTTAAATTATGTAGCAATAATATTCTTGTATTGCATAATAATAAAAAATCTTATGTCAACGAACTCTGAAGAATTAAAATTGTGTGAAGCACAGCCTTACGTTTCAGCTGATAGTGCGATTTTCGTATAAATATACCAATCTTACAACGGTACGCAGCCATTTCAATTCGGTCCGCGGCACCAGACACTGCTCGGTGCATTTTTCACAAAAACTTCAGTCCCGATAAGAGAGATAATATAAATAATAAAACCTCTGTTTTGCTCGGATCGCGATCACCTTGGCTGTGGAAGTCCGCTCTAATTAAAATAGCTAGCGCCATTGCCGTTGCATTCGTAATTTTTTTTCCGCCGCGCTGCCTGTCAAAGTGACGTTTGAAATCGCGCGAAACGGTTTCGTTCGCGCTGTCATCGGAGAGACATTTCTTTTTTTATTTGTAAACTTTTTTGAAAATGAAGGAACTCAACGGAGTTGTGTCTACCAGCCACAGTGTGGAGACGAATGGCGTAACTGTGGCGAAGAATGGGAAAAAGGAAAACAACGGTGAGTGATTTTCTATTATAATGCTTCCTGTAGTTTTTCTACCACTTACTTACATAACATCTACAATGCGACCTATAGTTTTGCTACAACATACATCTACGAAACCATCAATTATTTTCAATATTATTTTGTGGCTTGTCTGTCTAATACAAGTTTTAATTAAGCAAATGTAATGAAGTTTACAAAATAACTTGATATTTATTGAAGTCCAAAGTTCCACAAACCTTGGCTTACGCCAAAAACAAACTAAACTAGGTTCGCGCCAGTTGGCGAAAGCAAAAGCAGTCTTCTTTAAAACTATGCCTGACAAAAAAATGGTAAAAAGAAACATTAGTTATTTTTGTAGTTTAAAAATATAGGTATTAGAATAAGTTTAGAGACAAAAGTAGGTAGTCATAATTACAAAAACATACATCTGCAGCTTTTAGTAAGTATGTATGTAGTTTACAAAACAATATCATGTATTTAAGAGCCCTATTACAACTCGACTGTGATTTATGCGTAAAATGGCCAATTTTGGCGTTATTGATTTCAGAAACAAAAATACATTTACAATTTTGACTTATAATAGTGTAGAATAGCTATTGGCATAGTTCGTAGCTTATGTGAATTTTGCTAACTTTTTAATTAAATCCAAAATTGCAGAGAATGATTTTCATAAAATGCGCGAAGGCACTTTTTTGAGCTCCTAGATTGAACTATTCTAAACATATTCAATAAAAAATATAATGTTATCTCTTATATATTCGTATAGTTTGTAGCGACCTCGGAGTTTTTAGATATCATTGATTTTATATAGAAAAATATTTTATCCTAGCTAAACCAAAAAACTTCGAAAATCGCTCTTAGTTAACTGTGAATTTCTCCTATCTACGATAATATTATTGAGCAAAATTTCAACCAGAATAATTGTTACTTCATGAGGAATAAAGATTTTATAATGAACTACTTCTTATCCCATTTCGATAAAAACGATAAATACGACTACAAAACGAAATGCGCCGGCGGCCGTCCGAACTCTCGCAGAGTTTATTATCTTATTTCGATAAAAAAGAATAAATACAATAATGCAAAATAACTTAGCGAAAACGGGTATTTTACGCAAAAATCACATTCGAGATGTAATAGCCCTCTTAAGGATTAAGCTCCGATAATATTTTTTTTTATTTCAATTTTAAAACTGTGAAACTTAAAACCATGTCGCGCAGGGGTGAAAGAATACTACTACCAGTACCACCTCCTCTCTCCCTTCCCCTTGGGTGTCGTAAAAGACGACAGACGGACGTAAGAGACTACACAACACAATTGCACATACATCCAACAGCATAGAGCGTGCGATGGGCTCACCACATGTCACGCTGAGCACAAGTGGACTATGGTAGAGGACTGCTTTTGCTATCCTCATTGCCTAGTCTCTGACCTAATCCTTCGGGGATAATAGTAGTTATTATATGTATGTATCCTTCGAAAGGACGTAACGGGATCCTAAGTTCTGGGATGAAGTTGCATCAACTGAGATCACCATCATTTTTCTTCCGTTATTTCAGGCATTAAACAATATTACGTGACAGCTGATATCAGACGTTTTTTTTAACTTATTTGATAAAAGTTATCTTTAATAATAATATTATGTAAATTAAGACATTATTATAAATGTACCTATTTTGCTTAAGATAATTTAAATATCTCTCACATTGGTGGCACGCATGTTAAAATTATTGCAAATTAACAAATCAAATAATGTTTATGTAAGTTTTTATAATTTTATTATCGATCGATTCTTGTGCTTTGAGACCGTACGTCATTACAAGTTCAATGACCGTAGAGTTTGTCACGTTTCTGATCCAAGAGGTTCAAGAACTAAGTAATCTTTGGGACTTCTTGGCGGGAAAGTGAAGCGTCATGCTGCAGTTTTGTTTTATTTTATGTAATTTGTGGTTTGTCGAATATTAATGGGAATTAGTGGTGGATTATTTACTGTTAATTGTTCGTGAACGTGCATGAGTGTTAGCAAATAAAACAAAACAGTGTAACATCACTTTTCAAATTCTCTCAAGAAGTCCGTGTGAGAGACCTCAATAAAGTCCCACAGCTTATTGAGTCTCGAGAGGTTTGGGGGAAAATCATTTACCATTAAACGTTCATTATCATCCACTGAATGTAAAGAAAATAATAATTACTACTAAAAACTTGACACTGGCTAAATGTGCTGATCGCACGAAGCTATTTTTAAGAGAGAAAAAAAAGTTATCTTAACGCGTTAAGAATTCAATCGTAAATGCTAAGCAACTTTAGCAATTTGCCAATGGATGGGTGATCTGATCTAAAGTCCCCTTTGTCCCCTGCGTAAACTGTTCTATTTATAGTTTCTATTTTAGTTTGGTTGATAATGTATTTGAATTAAAGTTGTTGTAGCGTACTACCTACTTACCTACATACCCTATATCTTTGTATGTTTAGCATAGGCATATTATAACACGTCGCACAGCTTGTGTGCGTCATGCCTCAGTCTCACGTCCTAAGCGGACAAGCAAAAAAGACATTGCAAGAACACGCATCTCTCATTCCCTCACTGGGATCGCCCACCACACGCGAAACCATACCAGAGGGTGTCACTCCGCAGTTTAGGTACGTTCGGGCGGCGCGCCTCCCAGGCAGGCCGCCTAGGCGTATGGCAGTAAAGGTTGCCGCTCGCGACGCACCGAACACCGAGCCACAGATTAAAGAAGAGTTACACCGAGCGCTGAGTCGCTTAACTCGTAATCCCTGCGCGCGCGCGTAAACCCTACGCTCTGTGACGTCATGACGTCAAATCGATATCGAGTCAGCTTTGCTTAACGGAATATGAACGCTCGGATCACATGATAAGTTTCAATTTCGCGTGAAAGTCGTTAGAGAGTGAACTTTCTGTACGTAGTACTATTTGTTATTCTGTGACGGAATATGAACGCTCGGATCACATGATAAGTTTCAATTTCGCGTGAAAGTCGTTAGAGAGTGAACTTTCTGTACGTAGTACTATTAGTTATTCTGTGACCCCGACGAGCATTGTCCGCATCAGTATACAGTACGGGTACTCCGCTGCGAGTGAGCGTCGAGCGAATTTACTTATACTCCGCGCGTAACAAGTGAACAACATATCTTGTTTTTATAAATTACTAGCACCCGCTCGCGGTTTCACCCGCGTGGTTCCCGTTCCCGTGGGAATATCGGGATAAAAAGTATTCTATATGTTAATCCAGGTTATAAACTATCTGTATGCTGAATTTCATCCAAATCCATACAGTAGTTATTACGTGAAAGAGTAACAAACATCCATCCATACTTACAAACTTTCGCGTTTATAATATTAGTAGGTTATCATATACTTAACGAACAATAAAATGGCAAGCCCTAGTGACTTTAAACTGACGGTGGTTCCTGAAGGTGATGTCGCCGGTACTTCTCAGCATAACTCCATCACTGTGAAATCAAGAGTGTCAGATTTTTACACCACGCAGCCCAGGTTGTGGTTTCATCAGTTCGAGGCATAACGACTCCACAGAAAGCAGGTGATCTCCAACTGTATCAATTAGTGGTAGCTAAGCTTGGTAGAGACGAGTTAGGGCAAGTTAGCGACATTCTAGAGAACCCACCAACAAATATCAAACTTTAAAATCAAGGCTTAAATCGGCTTACGAGGAGTCAGAGACGAAACAACTACAAGAATTATTAACTGAAATAGAATTGAGTGACAAAAAACCTTCCCAACTCCTAAGCAAAACGAGGGATCTCGGAAGGAACAAGGTGCCGGAACAAACAATTACAATTTTATGGGTCCAACGCCTTCCCCAAATAGTACGTGCCGTTATTACAGCATGCACCGTAGATTTAGACGCTACCGCAACTATTGCAGACAAAATTATGGAAACGACGCGTTCATCCGAAATATACAACATTAATAAACAAATGCAGGCAAATACCTCTAAATCTATAGAACAGCAATTTGAAAACGCGCGATTGTGTTACCGTTAGTACTTTTTGGCCTAAGGTCAACAGTCAAAGAAGACCTTGGTTTCAGCCCCGCGCAAATGACATTTGGAAAATCTATAAGTACGTTTACTAGGAGATTTTTTCGTCCATTCAAACAGTAACATTAACGATGCAGAATACACCATAAAGCTCATGGATTCATTAAATAATTTACAACCAAATCCACGTAAAGACAGAAATCATAGCAAAGTTTTTATACACGACGACCTAAAACATGCCGATTACGTATTCTTAAGAAAAGAAGTAAAAGTTAACACCGCCTTACGAAGGACCGTTTAAGGTTATCCAACGGAACAACAAACACTATACGTTCAGTGGCGTGCCTAGGGCTTCAGATTGGGGCAAGCCACGAAACCTGAAGTTCCTAATCTTGCTACCTAGGTACAATGTTGGTGCCCATTTGTGACACTAGCCACATTTTTTACTCAAATCGTCATAGGCCGTGGCATTCCAAACGCTCTTGTCGTTGGTAAAAAAACAGGCTATTTATTACCTTCTATTACATCTTGAGTGTGATTTTTGAGAAAGAAATTTTATTTTGGCCAATTTAGGCGTTCTTTATCTCAGAAACAAAAATACATTAACAGATTTACTTATTGAATAGTGTAGAATAGCTATTGGCATAGTAGGTACGTAGCGGCCTCGCTTTTTGTAAATTTCGCTTAATTTTTATTTAAACTCAAAATTGCAGAGAAAGATTTTCATAAATTGCGCGAGGGCACTTTTTTGAGCTCCTGCATTGAACTACTGTTTTAAACAAATGAAATAAAAAAATGAAACAAAACCAAAAAAACTTCGAAAATCGCGTTAAGTTAACTGTGAATTTCTCTTACCTACAATAATATTATTGAGTAAAATTTATACCAGAATAATTGTTACTTCTAGAGGAATAAAAATGTTATGATGAATTTATTATCCTATTTCGATGAAAACTATAAATACAACTAAGTACAAAATTACAACAAAATGCGATGCGCCGGCCGTCCGAACTCAGCTTATTCTCGCAGAGTGGAGATTCGTAATATTAAGCATGCATTTATTATCCTATTTCGATAAAAACGATAAATACAACTGTAAAATTACTACAAAATGCGAAAATGGGCATTTTGCGCGGGAATCACAGTCGATATGTAGGCCTCTACACTTAATTTATTAATTATTACTTAATTATTTGAATGGAAGCAACCAGCAATCCAAAGAGTTTTTTACATAGACCTATTATAATTAATGCCCTAGATGACTTTTAATAGTTTGCGAAATACATAAATCATGTGTGATGTTCAAAGAATTTATTTACCTCTGCCTTTCGTATGCCAATCATCAACACGTTTAAGTACACATTTGTTTGCAACACATCACATGCCCAACACATCTAAGTTCGTCACAGAGACCAATAAAGCGACGAACTGAACTCGGAACACATTTTTTTTATCACAAATTACGAAAACACTTGTTACTTTAAACAATCCCTCAAACAAAGTGAAGTGTGACAAAATAACAAAGAATAAAAAATGGCTGGCTGCTGCACAGCACAATCGCGTATTAACGCTCGCCTCTGATTAGTTCACCCGAGCTCGAGCTGTCGTCGGTCGCCTCTGATTGGTTCGCCCGCGTTTAAGTTGCACGTGATTCGGTAGAAATAAAGCCTGATTTGGAGAAGGCCTTACTTGCGAACTTCATAACGCAAGCTGGCTTTGACGAAGAGTATGAATTTCTCATAGAATCTATACATACTTACGCAGTATTATGTTTATAGAGTAGCAATTTTGTTAAAGTTAGAAGAGAGCGGATATACTTTAAATCCGAAGCCCGGTTGCAAGCCAACTTGTGCGAGAGAGATGTAAAGCGTCGCACGATTTATAAGCAGCTTTATGCGATTTGTTTTATGAGAAACTTATAAAATTGATAATTTGAATACTGGTGAAAGAAAATTAACAATGGTAAAAAATATTAAGTGATTTTAATAATTGCGTTTTACCAGTAGTGATATTGAGTTTTTGTTAGGGCAAGCCGGGCTTTTCGGCTTGTATGAAGGTACCGCCACTGTATACGTTACAGGTCGGTTCTCGAAACGTCGTTATCTCCCTAGATAGGCTCAAACCACCGCCATCAAACAGTTCGCCGAAAGCAGCAACAACAACAACGCAATTAAAACCTGAGCCAGAACTGATTTCGGCAAAAGCGACACCAGCATCCGAGCCCGAATCATTTCAGACACAAACAACATTAAACGCCGCGCCGAAATCACCCCCTGTCGTTACGAAATCCGGTCGCATCATCAAGAAGACCGTGAGATTTGACATGTGATCCCGAACTCACAGTTTTAACTCACGGTGAATTAGATAGCAACCCAACCTAGAAGCACAGTATATGATATATAAACTAATTACTGTGCTAGAAGCCCAACCCAACCAGTCGTCAATAGAGTTTCACAGCAAGCACCACTTCACTACCACCGCTAAGTTGGAAGACGACAACTTCAACTGGCGCACGATGTCGCTTGCAGCAGTAGTCCTTGTAAGCGCAGGAGTTACTTTAGCTATGCTCTGCCTCGGGTGGAAATACTGCAAGCGTCGTGTGTAATCGGTGGTAGACAACCGCATACAGAGTCAGGTGCAGTCACAAGCTCCAGTTCCGACGGCTCCTCCGACGATGGTTCATATTCAACCAAAAGACATGGTGTAGTTTAGTGAATAACAAGACAGTGTAAATAACAGTGAAGTGCGCGTAAAACAAATCGCATCCGAACGAAATCGTGTCGCAACGTGTTAAAGGAACTATTCTAAAAATAGACTGTAAGTTAAGAACGTTTGACAACACTCTCAACTGTAAGCTCATATCATTTTGTAATAATTGTGTAAGTCACACACCTAACACTTTTTTTACGGCATTTTAAATTGATTATGCTTGTTCGTTTGTTTTTTTTATATTATTTTGTTTTATATGTATGTAATTTTATTTTTTTACTTTACAAATTGTTTACTTGTATCAGAACCGGAGCTCCATACAAAGTTCAAATTAAGTAAATTCGGCAGATTGCTCTCTGGTTAGGTACAGTGTTTCAGACCTGCGAGCCTTGTGCGGTGACCACTGTAATTACTTGATACACTCTAGCTCTCAAAACTATGTAATGATGCCTTGAAATTGATTCAATCATATCTCAGCTGCAGAATCTAAAAAGTTTACGTGAATGGATCCATATTATCTGGTTCTTCTGTGCTAATGGGGGTTCCACAAGGGTCGATACTGGGTCCATTTTTGTTCTTAATTTACATTAATTATTTATCATTTTATGCAGAAAACTTCTGCAATATAGTTTTGTTTGCTGACGATACATCTTTGATATTTAAGACAGATAGAAATATAAATAGTTTTGATGACATCAACAATGCCGTAACAGATGTGCTAAATTGGTTCACTACTAATAATCTTCAACTAAACGCGAAGAAATCCAAAAGTATAAATTTTACTCTACCTAACGTAAAGAATATATTAAATAGAATTAAACTGAACGGTGAACCTTGTTGACTCAACAGTTTTCTTAGGTATTACCTTAGATTAAAAAATACATCGGAATCCTCATATTAGCACCTTTGCGGGAAGACTTAGTTCAGGTGCTTACGCTGTAAGAAAAATTAGGCAATTTACGGACGAGGAAACCGCTGGATTAGTTTATATTAGTTACTTTCACAGTGTTATGTCATATGGTATTCTTTTTTGGGGTAAAGCAGCAGATATAGAAACCATTTTTATTTTACAGAAAAGAGCAGTAAGGTCGGTCCATATATAACTTAGGATCACGAAGAAGCTTTTTAAAGAAGTAAATATTCTTGCATCACAATTTATTTATAACTGTGTTGTGTACGTGTATCAAAACATTTCTTATTACAAAAAAAATTGCGATATAGACAAACTAAATACTAGAAGAAAGTTTATGGATCATGGGACAGGGTGACACATATTACAATAAAATCCAGAATGATGTTATAATTTTGCCCTTTGACAAATTTAATACACATGTTAAGGACAGACAGATTAGAATGACAAAAATGCATGGAATTAACATTCCTCTAATTCAGCACACATAATAATTGTTCTAATACGTTCATAGTGCCCAAGTAAAACTTTCTAGATTCACTTTTGTATTTATCTCTTTTTTTATATTATATAAATAATTTCTTAATTTTTATTGTTGATATGTTATTGATATTGTTGGTATGATTTGATAACGACATAATATTGTTTTGTAAATGTCGTTTGAACTTAGTATTTCGGTGGGTTTTATGAGTTGTTCAGTTAAACAATTTGTGGTAATAGAAGTGAGTGGAAAGTGTCTCGAATATCGTTTTCAAGGTAAGCTTTGTAACACACACATAGGCGACTTTTTTTTGTGCATGTGTAATGCAAAAAGTTTAAGTTTCTTGCGCCCGTTCTTCTCCACAGCTAACAGACGTTCTGAATGGGTTTTGCCTACCCATCCTTATATAAAAATAAAAATTTAGACGATTCAGAAATGCTTTTTCTTAAGTTTACTTGAATATAGAGATTATGACTATCACAAATAACCGCGTCGCGTAGCGGTGAAAGAATACTACCACCCCCTCTCTTCCCTTGGGTGTCGTAAAAGGCTACTAACGGACTAAAGACTGCACATACATCCAATAGCAAAGAGCGGTGATGGACTTACCACCTGTCACGCTGAGCAAATGTGCAGTCATTATTTGGTGAAAAGCGGACTATGGCAGAGGACTGCTTTTGTGGTCCTCATTGCCTAGTATCTGACTAACCGTTACGGGATAATAGTCTTGATTATTATGTATGTACGTATGTATTTGTCAAAGATGTGTGTAATTAGCATAATACATAGCAAAAGATCTACAACATTAACCCCTTTCTCTTAGCTTAGCCAAAATTTCAGTACCAATGACGTCACTCCAGATCTGCCCGACCGATTAACCACAGACTATAGAGCGATAAGCGCGTTGCCGACACAGTCTAGTTATGGCCAAGGCCAGTTATGATTTATATCTCGGTAATCACTTGTTGATTGCCATAGGGCGGCCAAGCGGTGTGTAGAAATTAGGACTTTATTTATTATAAACAATTGCTTTTTTTTGAAATTCATGTCTTTTTAATTATTTTAAAGTCTTATGGTGTAACAAAAGATAACAATATTAACAATATAAAAAATGTATGCAATAAGTGGAGCAAAACATTATCAATCAATCAAATTAATTACCTATAATACACCTATCTATTAAGTTCTATAAAATCTTAAATATTCTCTTAAGTTAAGCTCATTATGAGATAGGGCTAGAAGTAAACTCACCACGCTCGCCTATGCGGATTAATGGATTTTATTGACTGTCATATTAAGACGGTTTACGCATTTCGGTTTTCCATACAAATTTCCAAGTCGAAATTTTTAAAAACCAATAAGCCAGTTTTGATGAACCTTTGCATGCTATAGTAAAACACAGGGATCTTAATAGTTTGTTGAAAACATTTAAAATAAAACGTTTATTTAACTAAGTTATCGCGATGTTAAACTTTCTAGTAACAACTAGTGTACAAATTAAAGATAAGAATGTGAATCTTGTGGACACCACTGTGTTTCTAGACATCACGTTAGATGCCAATCTTCAGTGGGGCCCACATATAACTAAATTGTCGAATAGACTTAGTTCTGCAGCTTATGCAGTAATGAAGATCCGTCAGTTAACTGACGTTGATACATCTAGATTAGTTTATTTCAGTTACTTTCATAGTGTAATGTCGTACGATATTTTACTGTGGGGAAATGCTGCCGACATTCAAACTATCTTTGTGCTTCAGGAGAGGGCTATTCGAGCAATCTATAACCTAAAGGCTGGCGACTCTCTCAGAGAGAGATTTAAGAACATAAATATAATGACAGTTGCATCACAATACATTTATGAAAATTTGATTTATGTTCATAAAAATATATGAAATATTTTTAAAAAACAGTGATATTCACAATGAAAACACTAGAAGTAAGAACAAATTAGCAGTACCTTATACTAGGCTCCATAAAATAAATAATTGTGTAAGATTTTACAACAAAGTACCGAATGATATTCAGAAATTAGATCTTAATAAATTTAAAATCAAAATCAAAGAAAAGCTTTATAAAAAAGCTTTTTATAAAGTGTCAGATTACACAGAAGACAAAACAGCTTGGATCTGAAATGCTCCAAGCACTCCAACAGCTATTTCTAATTGTCTTTATTTAATTGATAATACTTTGTATTGTAGTTTTGTATTGCAACATTTATTATTTTTTAAATTCATATTTTCTTATTGACCTGGTTACGACATATTCTTTTTTTTTTGTTTGTAAATGTCGTTGCTTTAGTGCGCTGTGGTTTCTTGCGCCCATTCTTTGCCACAATTAAAAAAATATGTCCTAAATGGGTGGTAGGTTAAAAAAGATTTGGACGATTCAAAGTACTTATTAATTGAGTTTATTGAATAAATATATTTTGACTTGACTTGACTTGACTTGAGATCCCTGTGTTTTACTTCAACATGCAAAGTTTCATCAAAATTGGCTTATTTCTTTTTAAAAATTTCGACTTGGAAGTTTGTATGGGAAACCGTAATGCGTAGACCCTCTTAAATACTACAACAACTGGATCTACAAGCTTAAAGTACTTTGCGAAGTACGGAATAGTTACAGATAATTATGAATTGGTCACCAACCGGTAAAAGTTTCTTGAAAAAGCAGGATCACAACAAGGGTCCCTACTGTCATCTCTTAGAGTATAACTTTAATCATACTATGCAAAAAAATCACGACTATTATCCCCGAAGGGTTAGTCAGAGACAAGGCAATGAGGACAGCAAAAGCAGTCCTCTACCATAGCACACTTTTCATCAAATAGCGACTGCACATGTGCTCAGCGTGACAGGTGGTGAGCCCATCGCCGCTCTATGCTGTTGCATGTATGTGCTGCCTTTAGTCCGTTAGTCGCCTTTTACGACACCCAAGGGAAGAGAGGAGGTAGTAGTATTCTTTCACCGCTACACGACACGGTTGGTATGAGAATTTGCTTAGTAAAATAAAAGTAAAACTGCTATATGAGTGTCTTGGAGTTGATGATAAATTGATAAGGCAGTAAAATGTGCCAGCTGTATTGTCACCTTTTCCTGTAATGTTTATATTTAAATATAGTTTTAATAAAGTTTATAAAATTATCTATAGGTCTATTTACTATAATATTGTTAATTTCTTTGTTTATACATTACCGTTTGTTTCTTAATATAATAAATAAATAAAATTAACCGTAAGTCCAGGGTTCAATTCCAAAGTTGGGTAAAGTGTGTTTCGGATTTTTCCGGGTTTATGATCTCCAACCCGCATTTTGCAAGCGTGCATTCAGCCAAATGACTTAATTTCAATAATAGAAGCCTAATTTGCTCTGCAGTAGGACAGTATTACATATATACCTTCTTTAATTTACTTGTTTTATGAAAGTAAACTCCTTTAATTGTTAGTGAAGTCCTAAAATGTTTGGGAAAACTAGTGTACCCATAATAAATTACTAAGTAATAAAAGTATACTTTAGTATTTGAAAGGTGGACACCCTACGCGCAGCAACACTTAAGGCTATTTATTAATTATCTAACTGACATCGCATTATTTAATAGTAAAAAATGCAGGTTAATGTCACTGCTAAGTAATTATAACTAGAACTACAATGTTACGTGTTTTTTTTCTGTTTTGTTTGTCCTGGGTTCAATTCCCAGGTCGGGAAAAGTGTATTTTCGTATTTTTTGATGAATAGTCCGGGTTTGTGATCACTCACACGGGTTTGTTATCACTAACCCGGGTTTGTTATCACTAACCCGGGTTTGTGATCACTTTCCCGCGTTTGGCAAGCGTGGTGATTAAGCCAATACCCAGTAGCGATGACTTAATTATGGGGGGCCTTTGCCCTGCAGTGGGACTGTACACAGCGTTCATTTTTTATTTGTTACAACTTACCTATCTGCAAAAACATATTTTAATATATTTTCTCTTTAAATGAAAAGAAGTTCAATGATGAATTTGTGTCCGCGCATCACTTGAGAACGGCAGCAACTATTTGACTTATTTTTATTTTGTTGTGTTCGTTATTGTCAGGACAAGGTTGGTATGCAAGTTTTTTTTGTTGTACTTGCGGGTCAACAGACAGGTCAACGGCCGGCCGCGGCCCGGGCATTGTAAATTTTAATAATCGTTATTTTTCATTTTATTTATCATATTTCATTGCTTTAAAATAAATTAGATACTCAAAGACTATCCATTTACAAAATAAATTATTTTAATGAAATGAAAAAATAACGAATTTTATTTTTGTCATGTTTAATAAACACTGTAGGGGAGCGGATGGTATGACATTGTATTAAGGCCAAAAGGAAGATCTTCCTCCGAGCTGGGTGGTATAGCTCGGGGACCGAAGTCCAACGGAAGTTGGAGTTAAATTTAGTTAGGTGCGAAGTAGATGGTGAATTCGTCGCTACCGAGATGCAGGCTTTCCATAGGTACTATTTGGTTTGAGGAGCGTGATAGACGTCACCAACGCGTTGCACTTCCTCCAACGTCACCAGGTACTCAATTCGTCTGCCAAGTATGCAGCCGTTGCTGTCGCTTCAGTATTGGCTTTTACGCATTTCAGTTTTCCATACATACTTCCAAGTCGAAATTTTTAAAAACCAATAACCCAATTTTGATGAAACTTTGCATGCTAAAGTAAAATACAGGGATCTAAATAGTTTGTTGAAAACATTTTTAAAAATCGTTCATTTAGCTAAGTTGTTGCGATTTAAAGTCCACTATACAAGTCTTTGCCACTATAGGAAGTTTAAAATCGCATTAACTCAGTTAAATAAACGTCATTTTAAAAATATTTTCAACAAACTATTTAGATCCTTATTATCATCCTTATCGCCTTATTGAGGCCTCCGGTGACAAGAAGCGTATCAGCCTCGCAATCCAAAGAGGTAACGTTGCCAGCATTCTTGGTACCGCACCCATGAGCCCACAGTTGGAGGACATCTTTTATTTATAGGTTTTTTTTTCTTATTTTACCTTAGTTTAGTTTAGGTGGAATTTTATTTATTTATGTAAGTAATTAAGTTTTTTTTTTATTATTATTATTAAGTTATGTTGTTATTTCCAATCATAAATAAACAATTTAGATCCTTGTAATTTACTTTAGCGTTTCATAAAAATTGGGATATTGGTTTTTAAAAATGTCGACTTGGAAGTTTGTATGGGAATTCGAAATGCGTAAACCCTCATAGGAAAATGTCAAACCTCGCAATTGGACGCTGTTTAAATCATCTTTTATAGATGTAACGCCTTTAGCACACCGACGCCGCGAACCGCGGTAGCGAAATTGCGGTAATCTGACTACACACATTAAAATGTATCGCGTATGTTGCGTCTCGCTCTATCGTCTGTGACACTACCTATAATTGCGTCTCAGTTTGTATAGTATCGCTGATACTCGCAATACTTGTTTCACACGTACGCCAGTGTACCGCCACTTTCGTTTCGCCACTCGGAGAGAAACAACGTGGTTTGTCTTTTTGGACAGAATACCGCTGCGAAACAAGATGACGGAAGTAGAAACTGATAAAATTATTAATTAAATTCGAGATTATTTTATATTAAGACAGGAAATCCTTAGATTATAACAAAAAGGGAAGATACGGCATTAGCGTCTCGTGAGTGAGCCGCCAAAATTAGGCCTAAAGGCACAATTTCACTTCAGTCACAATTTGCCGAGCGAACAGGCTACATCGCTCTATTGCGGATATTCTACTGTGTGAAAAAGAGAAAGATGCTACTCCGCAGTGGCGTCGGAATCGGTCGTACGTACTCGTCTGTTGCGAAGCGACCGAGACGTCAACGCGCTAACTCGCTGACTCCCTCGCGCTGACGTTGAAACTTACCGCTTTGTCTCGCTCGCTCGATTTACACTTTATAGGTGTGCGTGTGTGAGTGTTTGCTTAAGTAGTTGAGTAGGACTATATTTTGAATGACTACAAGTAGGAGCATGCCGTATCTTCCCTTTTTGTTTTAATCTAAGAGGAAATCTTATAAAAAAGAAGCAGCATGGCGAAACATTACTTCTTCCTTTTTTGATTAATTTCAAGAACCCATATTCTTTGTCTTTTTCTTAATGTCGATACAAGAAGTAATAGTTCTTCTTCTTGAGATTCGGAAAGAAACCAGACTGGCTCAGAGGAATTATTATTATTGCATTCGAATGAGTTGAAAATAACAAATTTATACAAGCGATATTCGAGTAGGTGTGAAAACGACCGCTAGAATAACGCTTATTTTCCGCATTTTCATGTTCGCTAAGTTTTCGCTATTGCGGTTCGCGGCGTCGGTGTGCTAAAGGCGTAATAAGAGGCCTATGATGATAATGATGATGATGATAGGTACTATTTTACCGTCGCGTCGTAGTATGGAGACGTCGTTGGTATACGTTTGTGGCGCCATCTGTTGACACGGTTAAGAAGGTTTTTGCTTCGTGACGAAGTATGTGCGGCGTCTTGCGGTAGGTGGCGCCACCACAACACTTGACCTGACCAGCCCTTGAAGTTGCTTGCAGTTCTATAGGGATGCGCCATCCGGGCCGTCGATCCGATCTTCAGAAAATCGATCCGGATCGTACGCAAATAAGTAAGACACAATTAATTTTAGATCTTTATTAGGTCAACCCATATAAACCTTCTAAAGAAGTATGCAAGTGACTGGATATACACATTTTATGCTTCTAAACCTACCCACAACAAAAGTTTATAATAATTTAACAGATATAATATCAATCTACCCGCAAAGGTTGCCGCCAAAATTAAAATGTAAACAAAGTTAGATCACGTTCGTAACAAATAAACCTAAGTATGTACCCAATTTTTTTAAACATGCCGCGTTTTAATGCTGCGATCCAAGCGATCCGATCTTTCAAGTTTTGTATCAATCCGGCAAAAAATCGTATGACCTCGATCCGATCCGAAAATTGCTGGATCGTATGCCTGCCGATCCGATCTTTCAAAGGATCGGATCGGATCGGCGCATCCCTACAGTTCCCGTTGTTCGTCACGGAATACAGGGTGCTGACGCGGACGATCTCGCGGGCGGGCCGCTATTCATTAAATAAATTAAGTACAACCCACAAGACCGCTTTTGGTTAAAGAGGTGGGTTCTTTCCCAATCTCCCCACCTGTCACTGTTATGGGAATATTGACCTAGAAGTATAGACAAGAACGTTCATACAAACCATTTGTTCAAATTCTGGAATGAGAGACCTAAAGTTCGCTGCAGCCGCTGCAGCGCTTAAACATTTAAATGTCGTCTAATCAACAGAAAGACATCGCAGCGCCGCAGCGCCAGATCGGTCAAAGACAACGTAGTGTGTATCAAGATGGCGTCCCAAATAGATTGTCAATAACAATAATTGAAAAAATATCCTTTCTTTTCTAATAATACGATATAACTACATAATAATGACTTGAATAACAATTAATTTCCCTTACTTGACAACTGAATTGTAGTAAACGTCTAGGTGTACGCTTTGAAAAGAAATAAAGAATTATTTTCGCCGCTCCGCACGCGCGAATGTTAAAGCCACACTAAAGCAAGGTGCCGAGTCGACTCCGCAGATGAGTGGAACATAGTGCGTGTTCGGAAGGGCCTATCTAGTGTAACGTATATATCGCTGTATGAGAACAGTATATGCTGTGCTGGTGAATAATATCGACTCATCTTTCTCTTGGATGTTGTAAAAGGCGACTAACGGACTAAAGACAGCACATACATTTAACAGCATAGAGCGGTGATTGGGTCACCAACTGTCACGCTGAGCAATTTTCATTATGTCAAATGGACCGTGATCGTGGCAGTGGAATTTTTTAGGCGTCCTCATCGCCTTGTCAGATACAAGGCGATGAGGACGGCTAAAGAATTCCACTGCCTTACCTTAGAGCATTAAATCAACTCTCTGAACCCTTCGGGGATAATAGTCGTTATTTTAGGTATGCAATGACATTACATAATACCTACTACTACTATTTTTACACTCACACCAATTATCTAGCCCAAGAGAAGCTTCGTTATGAAACTCGTTAAAATGGTTACTAGACAACGGATAAACATACTTAAAAAACATATTTATTATACATTGAAAACACCCAGACCCTAGACAATTTAGAAAAACAATAATTTCTAAATTGACCCGACCGGGGATCGAACCCGGGACCTCAGAGATGGCGACACCATGAAAACCGGTGTACAAACCACTCGACCAAGGAGGTCGTCAAACTTTTCATGGTCACTTTATCGTTGTCGCTAATGTTAATGTTCTATACAAAAAATAACATTGCTTTTTTGTGCATTTTTTTAGTTAAAATGTTATTGTTGCCTTATTAGAATAAATAACCTTGCACTGATCTTAACATCCTTGAAAAGTTATGTTGGTACTTTAAAATTATGGTTAAAATCAGGACATTGCTGTATACTTCTTGTTGAATCAATAACAATTGTTCCGCTTCTAAATATTAACTTAATTGAATATTCCATCCAAGTCACTTCCATCAGGATCCAGGTATTGCCAATATACAAATAAAAAACCCACGATACTGAAACAAGCCTTTAATCTTAAAACGTTAATTAGTAGGGGGAAAAGGGAAGGAAAAGTAGGGAACCAGATTAACGAATCAGTGAATAATTCGTGGATTTCCTTTTAAGATTGGTTCATTGACAATAACAATGTCTATTAAATAACTTTTTATGCCAAATGTAACGTATTTTTTTAATTTTAAACCGTGTCAAGAAGAATACTGCCACCCCTCTCTTCCCTTGACTGTCGAAGAAGGCGTATAACAGACTAAACACTGCACATACTTCCAACAGCATAGAGCGGCGATGGGCTCACCACCTATCACGCTGGGCACATGTGCAGTCGCTATTTGCTTAAAAGTGGACTATGGTATAGGACTGCTTTTCCTGACCTCATTGCCTAGTCTTTACTAACGCTTCGGGGATAATAAACGTGATTATATTATATATATTATGTATGTATGTATGTATGTGTTAAGGTCAGGGTCCTGTGACCTTGACCTAGTAAGTCAGAGAGTACACCTATATGTCGGCTATACGACAAGAAAATTTGCGTGATGGGCACGTTTTCCTTTGTCGGCCATATCCGACAGTGGCGTTCAAAAGGCCATGGAACCCCTGCACTAGGTTTTTTTTTCAGTATTTTCAATTCGTAATTTGTTTTCAACAAGTGCAAAATGTATACGATCCCTCAACTTGGGTATATAAGTATAAAGAACCACCATTTGTATGAGAACAATTACTCTAAACCCATCAAAGCATACACATACATACATACATAACATACATACGTATAATCACGACTATTATCCCCGAAGGGTTAGTCAGAGACCAGGCAATGAGGACTACAAAAGCGTCCTCTGCCATAATCCACTTTTGACCAAATAGAGACTGTACATCGTGACAGGTGGTGAGCCCATCGTCGCTCTATGCTGCTGGATGTATGTGCAGTATTTAGTCCGTTAGTCGCCTTTTACGACACCCAAGGGAAGAGAGGGGGTGGTAGTATTCTTTCACCGCTACGTGACACGGTTATACCAATTAACCAAATAATAGATAGGAGGAGTTCGTCTATTCTTAGTACTTAGTATTGTTACTGTGACTCGCCACTAAATTACCAGACTTTGTCCAACCTGCCCCCTTACTCTTCAAACCGATCGGTATTGGATCGGATTGGTATTGTGAAATTTCGTACTTTTAAGTTATGACACCAGCGCTAATTTAGATTCATATTGGGTGAATTATATGGCATTGGGTTTTGTATTTTTATCACTCAATATACGCGAAATATGAATCCATATTAGCAGTGGTGTCGTAACTTAGGAATACAAAACTTCACGATAGGACGAGGGCGAACGGCGGCAGCGGGTGCAGTAAAGGGGGTAGCATAAGGAGCCGCGGTCGATAGGTGTATAGTTTGCTTATTATATCAATGTAAAGTAGGTATTCAAATTCAAACGCGCGTGGACTCACAATAATGCCTAAAATACTTACTTACATCAACGCCATCTATACATGAATAAAAAAACTAAAAGCAACCAAAGCAAGCGCTGTGTCACTAGCGGCCTTTTTCAGTACTTTTAAGTAGTAGTGGCGCCTCCAGCGGAAGTGTACTGCTTTTATTAACGCCATCTACAAAACTCGTACTTTTTTGACCTTTTTCCGCGCTACGCTCTTTAGTATGGCGACTGTCAGTCTTTATTATCTTATTTGTCAATGACAATACCAATCTCGATCGATCGGGATCGGTTTCAAGAGTAAGGGGGCAGGCAAGTCAAAGTCAAATTATTTATTCAATATAAACCTTTACAGGCACTAAGACTTATTGACGTCAATACCTACTAATAAAAAAATAGTAAACAAAACAATAAACTTGTAGTTAAGAGGCCTATTACATCTCGACTGTGATTTTTGAGTAAAATTGCCAATTTTGGCGTTATGGATCTCAGAAACAAAATTACATTAACAATTATGACTTATTGAATAGTGTAGAATAGCTATTGGAATAGTGCGTAGCGGCATCGCTTTTTGTAAATTTTGCTTAACTTTTTAATTAAACCCAAAATTGCAGAGAAAGATTTTCATAACGTGCGCGAAGGCACTTTTTTGAGCTCATCGATTGAACTACTGTTCCAAACAAGTGAAATAAAAACATTATAATGTTATCTCTTATATAGTCGAATAGTACGTAGCGGCCTCGGAATTTTTAGATATCATTTATTTTATATAGGAAAAAAATCTTATTCTAAACCAAAAAACTTCGAAAATCGCTATAAGTTAACTGTGAATATCTCCTATCTACGATAATATTATTAAGCAAAATTTATACCAGAGTAATTATTACTTCATGAGGAATAAAGATTTTATAATTAATTTATTATCCTATTTCGATAAAAACGACAAATACAACTGCAAAATTACTACAAAATGCGATGCGCCGGCCGGCCGAATTTAACTTATGCTCACAGAATGGAGATTTGTAATATTATGCACAAATTTATTATACTATTTCGATTAAAGCGATAAATACAACTGCAAAATTACTACAAAATGCGAAAAAGGACATTTTACGCAAAAATCACCTTCGAGATGTAATAACGGACTAAAGACTGCACATACATCTAACAGCATGCTATCACGCTGAGCGCAAGTGCAGTTGTAATTTGGTGAAAAATGGACTATGGCAGTGGACTGCTTCTGCGGTCCTCACTGAATAGTCTCTGATTAACCGTTTAGGAATAATATTCGTAATTGAATGAATGTATGTAAGAAGGGTTCAACAGACCGTTCCCTCTGGCCGCTCTAATGAAAAGTGAAACTTAACTTAGCTTGGACTAATCCACGGTACAAACATACTTCTACTATAAAATGTTTACTAGAAAAAATTCAGTCTCAGGAAGCTCGAATGGGATTCGAACCCATGACCCTTGGGTTGCCGGTCCGCTGGCTTGCAGCGTTAATCATCAACTACTATAGAAAAAATTCAACGAGTCTTCTGGGGTCTCGGTAGCTTAGCGGTTAGAGCAGTGGACCGGCAATCCAAAGGTCATGGGTTCGAATCCCATTCGAGCTTCCTGAGACTGAATGTTTTCTAGTAAACATTTTTCGTAGAAGTATGTTTGTACCGTGGATTAGAGCTTCCTGAGACTGGTTGATTTTTTTCTAGTAAACATTTTATTTTATCCTTTATCTATACACCCTCATTTTATACTAATTTTTATGAAAGTAAGGGTGAGTTCCACCCATGAAACTGAACAACTTTCCCCAAGAAACTTATGTGCAAAAATGAACTCGCCCTAAATTTCATCAAAACGTATAATCAATACTTCTGTCGGTGATTGTACATCGTTGAGGTATTATAACTAGAGAGAACACCGCGAAACAATTTTTTGCACACTGATTTGCGGCAGCTAAGTTCACAATCACTGAGGCGTTTGCAGCTCAAGGCCGCAACTCAGTGCGCAATAACTTGTGTCATGTCCTCTCTTGTTATATTATATCTTCACAATAAATCAGTGTTGCTATAAACAATCGATAGTTTGGCTATCGACCATTGACCTCAAAAACTATTTAAGATTATCGATTGCATACATACCTAAGTACAATTTGATTGACTGTGATTTGTATATTTTTTTTGCTCCTTACCTAGTACTATGTATATTATTATTTGTTTATACTGTCTAGGGGTACATAAAGAGTGTGATATTTTTTAGATTTTAGTCATTTTTTATGCTTGCCGGTCTGCCCCTTCAAAATTTGTCATTTTGAGAAGTTGGCATTATGAGAAATTGTCATTTTACGTGATGAGTCTAGTTAAAAAAGCCTTGGTAGCAGCAGGGTAGTAGCGGCTGCCGCAGCGCTGAGAATTGACTCGGTCTCTTTCATATTCATAGAATTGGAAAAAGACAGCAGATCACAGCCATGCGCGCAGCGTCTATGTGTCGCTTAGAGAATCGCATAGCAGTACTATTGATAACATCGATACTAACCGATCGATACAAATCGATTGTACTAAACAATCGATACTTACGATTTTTTGGTTTGACTTGTAATTATTGAAAACTATCAATACTATTGAATGTTATCTATAAAATCGATAATAGCATCGCTGTTATTAATAGTATTGCTCACAGAGTGCTATCAATATAGGTTACGACTTTACTATCGATAGAGTCTCGATTGTCTATCGATACTAAACAATCAACAAGTAACACAGCTGTAAATAGCTGGTGTCGAACAATCCAGTTCGCATGTCACCGATAACCGATACCGGTTGCTGGTCGTCCTGCGGCACAGACAATCTGCGGTTTCGGTTAACCCACCTGGGTTGGGTTACAACGTTGCTAAACTGAAACTCTAGATCGGGGACAGGCCAAAATCTAGTGTCCGTTGACTCTAGATTACATACATACACATTAGCTCGACTATTATCCCCAAAGGGTTAGTCAGATACTAGGCATTGAGGACAGCAAAAGCAGTCCTCTACCATAGTCCACTTTTCACCAAATAGTGATTGCACATGTGCTCAGCGTGACAGGTGGTGAGCTCATCGCCGCTCTACTCTGTTGGATGTCGTATGTGTAATATTTAGTCTGTTAGTCGCCTTTTATGACACCCAAGGAACGTGAGGGGTTGGTAAAAGGTTTTTTTATAGTAAACCGCTATGCCACACGGCTTAGAATAATTTATCGAACAAATAAATTAATGTACGGACGGTACTACGGACGCGAGCAATTTTTGGGGGTCAAAGTTGCTCGCGTCCGTAGGTTTACCCTTGAGACCCTACACGTGATCCCTGGGTGGTGCTAAATGAGTGACACTGACTGAGTGGTAGAGCCACGTTGCGTTGCAGCACGCATTGGGCCGGCTCGCCCGTCGTAATACCACCCTCTCACGAATATTCGGCGTGAAATAATGGCACTTGGTGCTGTTGTGTTTCGTCCGACCAGTGAGGGTTCCGGAGGCCCCCCCCCCCCCCCTCCTCCCATTCCTATTCCTTCCTTAAACCTATTCCTCCCTTAAAGGCCGGCAACGCGCCTGCGATTCCTCTGGTTTTGCGGGTGTCCATGGGCGGCGGTGATTACTCTCCATCAGGTGACCCGCCTACTCGTTTGCCTCCCTCTTTTATAAAAAAAAAAAAAAAAATGTTAGTTAAAACAAAGAAAAACATAATCTCGCAACTGAGTATTTTATTAATTGCAAAGAACAACTATTGTATAGGAGAAACTCTGAAATTGTTAAAAAAAACTGCTGTTCATAAACAATGCGTATTTGCAGTTTTTTAAAGGACATTGGCGAACTCCCATACAAACTTTTGTCAACTCTTTTTTATGCGTTGAAAATATGTTGGTATGGAGTTTGTAATCCTGAACAACATGGTCTTGGTTTTACTTCTCTAGTAAGTCTACAATTAAAGATATTCTAATTCAAAGTTTTGGAGGTTATGTCTATCATAATTAGATAAAATTATGGAGAAGCTGTTTTTTTTTACATATTTTAAACATGTTTTAAACTGGAGATTAAGCAAAACTACGTAAACATTGGCTAAAATGCACCAAAGGCTGCGTTCTTTCAAAAGCAAAGCTATTAAAGAGGTTAACAAAAAGAAATTATCCTTTTTAGTCTTCAAGTGAGCTAAGAACTCGTTATACTGCAGAGTAGCTTTTCACCTAATCCTAGCGAAGTGCCCTCTCTCATATGGAATTTCAGTCCAAGTGACTAGAGCCCTCTCTTGACCTATTTCTTTGAGTAGTAAATTAGTGCTGCAACATTTATATATTTTTAAAGGAGAATGACCAAATCAGCCTATTCAATATGTATTGCGTCTTAATCATTCACATATCAAAAGGATTCTCTTAAGTTATAATGATTACTGTTAAAAAAGATTTTCTATAAAACGCCGCGTTAAGAGTCAAGTGATAAATAAATGCTGAACTTAAATGATAGTCATACGATAACAGTTGTCATAACCTCAAAATACCTAAAAAGTCTTAAGCTAAAAATGAAGATACCTTAAAAGTCCCGCATGATATTGTAATGTAATTTTTTCTTCATAATTCAGAGCATTGCTGCTATTGATTACTATTTATTTCATTAAAGCGCTGTGTTACGCTAGCTAGCTAAAATACTAGCCTAACTCCCATATTAAAAAAGTCATTCTCCTTTATATCTCCTCATATGCTGTTTCATGGGTGTCTAATGTTTGATATAAATACTTATGGTCTAACGTTCTGATAATATAATTTCATTTCATATAATATAACGACTAACTTAATATAATAAACATTTAATATAATTTTAGATTCTATAATTTCATTTGATATAATGTACTTTTGATATAATGTACATTTGATATAATAATCAAATGATATAAAACATTACTCATGTAATAAGCAAGCAGTATGCAAGCAAGCAAGCAGCATGCAAGCAAACATGCAGCATGCAAGCAGCATGCAAGCAGGCATGCAGCATACAGGCATGTATGGAGCATGCAGGCAGGCATGCAGCATGCAAGCAGGCATGCAGCATGCAAGCAGGCATGTTTTCTGTCACGGCTCCGGCGCTGCGGGACTCCGGCGGTCCCACACGAATTTATCGTCGCAGATGGCTTTCGCTCACCACCGCAGCTTCGGCTTGCTGGTCGGCTTCGCCGGCCAGCCTCAGCCGCGGCGGCGAGCGTTAAACCCACCTGCTCCTCAGCTCGTGGGCCGCCTCGCCTACGCGGGATTAAATTACACTCTAGCGTAGAGCAGACAAGTCTACGTGGGGTCGGTTTTGCCGCGATTCGTTTCTGTCACTGACGTTTTTAGCACAACCATAACGAAAACACAACGTATTAACTTTTTAAGACAATATTTGAAATAAATTTAGGGTTAAAATGGTATTCTTATTTTTAAGCAAAAATTATATCAAATGAAGTTATAGAATATGATTATTCTACCAATATAGCTTTATAGCATAAGTTGTTAGAGAATATGAGTATTATATCAAATGAATAATATACGTAATGTTGTTATAGGAAGTGTATTTAGAACAAGTAAAAATTATATCCAATGAACGTTATGTTCTTTGAAATTAGTTTATTTGTCATTATATGAAATGATACGCACCCCTGTTTCATGTGGGCAGCAGTAGGACGATATTTATTTATTAAGAGGCCTATTACATCTCGAATGTGATTTTTGGGTAAAATGGCCATTTTCGCATTTTGTAGTAATTTTGCTGTTGTATTTATCGTTTTTATCGAAATAGGATAATAAATTTGTGCATAATATTACAAATCTCCATTCTGTGAGCATAAGTTGAATTCGGACGGCCGGCGCATCGCATTTTGTAGTAATTTTGCAGTTGTATTTATCTTTTTTATCGAAATAGGATAATAAATTAATTATTAAATCTTTATTCCTCATGAAGTAACAATTACTCTGGTATAAATTTTGCTCAATAATATTATCGTAGATAGTTAACTTATGTTTTTTGGTTTAGAATAAGATTTTTTCCTATATAAAATCAATGATATCTAAAAAGCGTCGGGGTTGGACGACGCCAACTTTAGTCCGCGCGCGTCTGTTAAACTAAAATAAAACTAAACTAAAAAACCGGCCAAGTGCGAGTCGAACTCGCCCATGAAGGGTTCCGTAGCAGCAACTAACATCATATAAAAGTTCTTGTAGTTCGTTGTAATTTTGATCGATGTTTTAATAATAGTGTATTTTTTAAATTTATGAAGTATTCAAAAAAACTACTTACTAGATCTCGTTCAAACCAATTTTCAGTGGAAGTTTCAATGGTAATGTACATCATATATATTTTTTTTAGTTTTATCATTCTCTTAATTTAGAAGTTACAGGGGGGGGGGGGGGACACATTTTACCACTTTGGAAGTGTCTCTCGCGCAAACTATTCAGTTTGGAAAAAAAAATACATTAAAAACCTCAATATCATTTTTGAAGACCTATCTATAGATACTCCACACGGATCGGTTAGATGAAAAAAAAAATTTGAATTTCAGTTCTAGTAACTAACCCTCAAAATCTACTGGTTTTTTTTTCTATTTTTGTGTGAAAATCTTAATGCGGTCCACAGAATACATCTACTTACTAAGTTTCAACAGTATAGTTCTTATAGTTTCGGAAAAAAGTTGCTGTGACATACGGACGGACAGACAGACAGACATGACGAATCCATAAGGGTTCCGTTTTTTACCATTTGGTTGCGGAACCCTAAAAATGACTCATTGCGTGATAATTAACTGCAATAGCCCAAAAATTTCGAGCACAAAGGCCAGAACGTAACGCCGGCGCTGTGACGTCACCGTACTGCATATACCTACTCGTAGGTGTTAAAAATTCGGCACGCTTGGTTTCAATACAAACCGTAATACTTGCGTTATTTATATAAATGTATATATATATATTATTATTATTATTATATATTATATTTGTTTTTAAACTAATCTGTTTTAACTTTAAGTAAGTAACTTTAACTTTTTAGTCATATTTTTAGTTGTTACTTATATTAATTTTAATGACGCACAATGTTTCTTCTAGCATCCTGTGAATTTCTGTAATTGATATAAATATTAGGATAATCTCATAACATGTAATTGTAAATGCTCGTGTTTATATTGTGGATGTGCCTAATAAATAAATAACTGTGGTTAAAACTTCATCTACCATAGGACGGTTAACTGATGGACTTTCCGATTCACTTCGCGTTACCGTGTTCGGTTGACCGTCAGAGATCTCCTTAACCTACTTAAGTAATACAACGCTCGGTTATTAGTTATTAAATGTGTTTGATTCGGTGTTCATTGAAATCTTGATTAATTACATAGGTACTTTCCTTTTGGATATACAGTAGGGAAATGATAACTCGCAGTTAATTCCGAATCCTGGACCACTGAGGTAAAGTGAAGTGAAGTGTGAAGTGATACGTATTGCTGTTCCACTGTTGGGCCACGGCTTCGATCATTGAAATCAAGATAAAGATAAAAAGATAAAATATGCTTTATTGTACACCAAAGAAACATTATGTAAGAGAACAAACACCTACCTAGTACATACAATCTAGTATTCTTTCACTGCTAGGAGACGCGGTTAAAGAAGAATGGGCAAAACGTCCCCCCCCCCCCCCTCCCTTGTAACACTTACATCTATGCATCAAATAAAAGTACTTGAAAAGAGAAGCATTTTTTTGTATGACAGCAATTCTGTCAGGTATTGGAGAAAAAAGTTATTGAGAAGAAGAAAATTAAAATAATAAATGATAACAGATAAACAGATAGATAATACTTTTGTTGTAACATAATAACACAAACATTAATAACGATAATATAAAATTGAAGTCAAGATTTTTTCTTGAATTTAACTTTACACCCTCATTTTTCATATTTTTTTTGCATGTTCCCTTTTTTTTCTTTTTTTTTCATTAATTCATTCGCTCGGTTCATATTTGCTGTCCTTACAACAAAATACACTATTTTATTTCGAAACTTACCATGTGGGAACGTACCTACAAGGGGTGGGACGGGTTTCATACAAAAACGCCCATTCTTCTTTATGAAGTCTTTTTACAAAACTGTTCTTGCATTACTACATGCACATTTCTATGAATATAATTATTAGTAGGAAAATGCCTAGTTACCTACTTTCTAGCAAATAGCACTTACATTACTTAGTAAGTAGGTATTGATATGATGGTTTTTCCTATGGGAGTTTATGTTCATTATAAGATGGGTAACCAAGGAATTTCCCATAACTTAATTATTTAACAGCTAGCTTTATGAGACGAACATACTTACTGTCAATAATAGTGAGATATTAATAAATTGCTTAATTAAATATTTATAAGTAGTAGTAAGCTTTTCGTTCGCGCTGACTTACATTATCCCTTTCCCTTCCTGTCCCGGACTACACGTGCTGGTCTTAGGAACCACCATCATACTGTGCTGAATATCAGCACTCGTACCAAAAAATTTGGCAAGTCGTTCCCTAAGACCATTCGGCTTTGGAATTCTCTGCCGGCGTGTGTTCAGCAGCTCCTGAAGTATCGGGTATTTTAAGCGGGGCGTGAAACGGCATTTATGCAGGCCGTCATGAATGGGTGCGCTTGTTACCTTGCTTTTTCCACAGTGAGGAGCGCTCTCGTTATTTTGGACTGCATCGGCTGCTTACCATCAGGCAGGATATAGGTACCATGACGTGTCACATGAAAACCAAAATCCTACAAAAATCTATTACCGAGATAGAAATAACAAGTCGCCTAGTCAACGACCACTTTCTCATCAAAGTTTGTCGCCACAACAACATTTTTGGTATCATTGTTGTGTTCTAACAGTTAAATAAACATCACTTCCATGTTGTGGTACATTTAAATAAAGACAATAAGCCTTGATAGTCAAACTGCGTGCTCAGAATTACTTCACAACTTTAATCAACGTTTATTAATAACAGGGCAGGGGTCTTAAGTGGTGGAACCCCCCCCCCCCCCCTTTTCTCGCCTTCTCCCCTTCTCTCCCCTACTCTAACCTTCTCTTTGTTCTACTCTACTTATCTATTCCTATACACATTATAAACCCTTTTGCTTTCAAAGTCAAAGTCAAAGTCAAATTATTTATTCAATGTAAACCTTTACAGGCACTTATTGACGTCAATACTAATAATAATAATAAAAAAACAGTTAACTAACTTATAGTTAAGACTTAATAACTAATCTAACGAGCTATTATAGTCTGTGCCAGACAAATGCGCATTGCTACCCCCAGTACCACTGCACGCCGAAACAGAATCGCGTCGAACCGAAATATAAGCCGTGGTCATAGAATTGTGTAATATGATTTCCAATTATCGTATTGATACTGTGGTAAGTAATATAAATTGGAGTTATTGAAGTAAAATAAAGTAGCGGCTGAAATGAGTTTTGGAAAACATTAGTACCTAACCAATAAGGTTGACATTTTTAATCATTCAAATATCTTTTTTTATAAAAACTTAAGCATAAAAAAACGTCAAAAATTAATAAGCATAAACTTGTGTGTTTTAAAATTGTTTCGTTATTCGTCTTGGTACAAGCACAGAATAACTAATACTACTACCGTACAGAAGGTTCACCCTCCAACGACTCCCACGCGAAACTGAAACCTATCTCGTGACCCGAGCGTTCATATTCCGATAAGCACAGCCGACTCGATATCGATTTGACGTCCGTCAGGAGCGCAGGGTTTACGCGCGCGCGTAGGGATTACGAGTTAAGAGGAAACACCACGCCGACGCGGCACACAAAACTCCCACACCAAACACAGAAAAACGACGCCCCGCAGCCCCCTTCCAAAACCTTTTAATTTATTATCTACTCATTTCGTAGAAAAAAGTACCTCGACATTTAAGAGCTTTGATTAATGAATTATTAGGCCTAATCGTATTTTAATTTAGTCATAAGCATAACAATAATAATTTACATTAGAGTCATTTAAAACAATGAGTAACCGGGAATTACTTAATTTCATGTAGCAAATTATGACAAAATATTGCAAGGTAAAGGGGACATACAGGAAAACGAGATAAAACACCTTTCCTCAAAAGTTACACGCACTACCGTCATCTTTGTAGGGAAATCCTCAGCTTGTTTATACTCTCAATATAATAATAATTAAATTTATAAGGACACCACGCATAGGACACAGGGACACTTTATGCAGGATCTGAGATCACGGAAGACAGTTTACATGGTCTGTGGTTAGTTACTCGCGTCCGTAGGTTTACCCTTGAGACCTTACACGTGACCCCTGGGTGGTGCTAAATGAGTGACACTGCCCGGGGTAATACTTGATACTCTCACGAATATACGGCGTGAAATAATGGCACTTGGTGCTGTTGTGTTTCGTCCGGTCAGTGAGAGTTCCGGAGGCCCCTCCCCCCCCTCCCCCCTCACAATTCCTATTCTTTCCTTAACCCTATTCCTTTCTTAAAGGTCGGCAACGCATCTGCGACGCCTTTGGGGTGTCCATGGGCTTCGGTGATAGCTCTCCATCAGGTGCTCGTTTGCCTCCTTCTTATATAAAAAACAGGAAGACACTTTACAGGGTCCGTGGTAACCGGCAGACTCTTTGCAGACTCTGACTGTGACTGTGGTCACAGGGTGAATGATTATAGTGAGACTCTACCTGGGTCTGTAGACGCAGGGAAACTCTTTCATGGTCGGTGGTCACAAGGGAGACACTGTTGCCTTGTGTTGGATAAAGCAATATGGAAAATAAGATTAATTTCGATGTTTCGATGTTCACATAAACTGAAAAAATCAATGACGTTCAGTAATTTTTACGGTGATTAAAATGTAGAAGAAAAATGTAGTTTTTTAATATTAGAACACGTTTGATTAAACGATGCGGTTTAGCCATTAGTATTTAGTGATATAATTATCAACTTACAATCTATTTCACAATGAAAGGAAACTAAGAACAGTGTGGTCCTAAATCGTTGGGGGTCTTCTTATGAAATGTCACCAACAGAAAGTTATGAATTTAAATGGTATTTTAATTTTATTTTTACATTGTCAAAGGACATCATTTTTTGGGCCATTTCTGAAAGTGCCGGCCAACAAAAAAAATGGTATGTATTGTTAGAACTAGCCATTTGGAGAAATAGTTAATATGGCACAAAAGTTGTAGGATTGCTCCGAGCCAAGTTATACAAGTTCGAAGATTCATCATTTTCATACATTTATTGATTCCTAATTTTTTTTTGTATGAACGGAACAGATGATGACCCCACAGCTTTTGCGCTGCAATGACAATTGCTTCAGATCATTAGTTTTAGCAATATCTATCATTATTTTATGTTTCCCAGTTCCAGCACTTTCAGAAATCAATCAAAGACTGCACGTGATCCAACAGCTTAGAGCGACGATGGGCTTACCACTTAACACACTAAACATTTTTTTTATAATTACCCCTGCAAATGACCCCACTCCACATGTAGTTAAGTGGAAGTGAAGTCTAGGCACGATTTTGGTGCAGCGTAAGAGACGTGCATCAGTCACCCTCACTCTGCCGGCCCACAAAGTTCACGCCTCTTTTGAAGGATCCCTATATGTCATAGGTAGGGGGAATACATGTGCTGGTAGACTATTCCATCTTTTGGAGGTGCGACAAAGTAACGAGTCATCAAATTTCTTTGTGCGTGATGGAATATTAGGGACTGTAATTTTGTGTGCAGTGGACTAAGGCAGTGGAGATACATAGTTACGACAACTGACTATTTAGAGTTATTAAACTACTTCAAATACCAGTCTGCGTCACTTATCTATAAATAGTTAAGTTTCCTGGTTCGTAGTTTTAAACTTCACAGAACCATTATTGAGGTAAATACTTCAATATATAGTAAACACCATGTTTTCGTAAGGAAACTGCCGTCAACAATTAATTTCTTTGAACTATTATGACGACAATTTTGACCGTTGCAGTCATCCTTCAAGTTTTGTGGTAGATATTATCAGATGTTTAATATTGTTCGCTGATAAAGAGTTATTAATCCTGTACATACCGTATTATCCTACTAATATTATAAACGTGAAAGTTTGTAAGTATGGATGGATGTTTGTTACTCTTTCACGTAAAAACTACTGAATGGATTTGGATGAAATTCGGCATACAGATATTTTATAACCTGGATTAACACATAGCTTACTTTTTATCCCGATATTCCCACGGGAACGGGAACCACGCGGGTGAAACCGCGTGCGGCCGCTAGTATTAGAATATTTTTGTCACTTTCAGGCTATAAAAATCACACAGTTGGGCATTGGTCTTCCCGCGGTTTTTTTACTGACAGAAAGATTGATAAAAGATCTTTCTAACAGTAAACTGCGTAAAAATAAGTGATGAAGCGATTATACGATTTCGATTAATCGTAATCGTCGATTATTGATATTTCACGATTAACCGTAATCGTCCAATCTATCGATTATTTAGCGATTACTTCTGACATTTATTTTCCTCCAAAAAACTACACAATATTGCTTTCTAAAACAGCTAGCTATATCTCTCAATCAAACCATCGTCTGTGGCGTCGGAGAGGTTATTCTTTACTGCTAGATTAATTCAAACCGAAAAACGGAACAGATTGATGCCCGAAAAGTTATAAATGTTTATAAATTTCACCAACACCCAGATAAACCCTACAAGGTTTTCGTGGTGCGGTCTGTAAGTACCTAAATTGTATTCTTTCTGTTTTTAAATAAATTGAATAAAAAACGGAACAGATTGATGCCCGAAAAGTTATAAATGTTGTTTTTTGAACAAACATTTAAAGCACTTACTTTTATTTTAATAATTGATTTGATTTTTCTTATGGCAATAAATTTTATGTTGATTTATCGATAATTTGTTTTATTTATTACTAAAAACCAATAATCGTAATTGTAATCGTCGATTATTAGGTACAATAATCGTAATCGTGTTCGTAGTCGCTAAGTGATAATCTTCATCGCTAGGAAAAATCCCTTGCGTGGTTTAGAAGGAGAAAGTGTACAGACACACGAAAACGGCGACTTTACTTTACAATATGTAATGATTTTATTTTACCAGGAAAACAAACTACTACTTTTACTGAGTGGTAGACCCACGCTGCGTTGCAGCACGCATTGGGCCGGCTCGCCCGGGGTAATACCACCCTCTCACGAATATTCGGCGTGAAATAATGGTACTTAGTGCTGTTGTGTTTCGTCCGGCCAGTGAGAGTTCCGGAGGCCCCTTCCCCCCCCCCCCCCCCTCCCGCCCCTCACAATTCCTATTCCTTCCTTAACCCTATTCCTTTCTTAAAGGTCGGCAACGCATCTGCGACTCCTCTGGTTTTGCGGGTGTCCATGGGCGACGGTGATTGCTCTCCATCAGGTGACCCGCCTGCTCGTTTGCCTCCTTCTAATATTAAAAAAAAACAAATATCTTTAGTGCCTTAAAAAATATAGGTATCAGTGACAATTTAATTATTATTAAAATATCCATTAGCAATCACACAATTGATATTAACGACTGATCTCATTTTAATTATCAGTAGAGTCTGTACCGACTACGAAGATCTCTTGGTGGTAAAATTAAATCTTTCTTTAAACCAGCCACTGGATTTTTCCGAAGACGCCTTAAAACGGAGTGATTTCGCTAAATTTTTAAGGCTCCTGGTTATTAAATAAATGACTAAATGCAAAAAAAAATCAAACATGCAGACATAGAAAATCTCTTTCTTTAACCGATGCTGAAAAACTAATAAAAACTGGTCCAGTTCTGAAGGAGGAAACAGGGGACTACGAAACGTCGTTTTTCAGTATTTTGTATGAGAATTTTGCATGCTACTTCCACTCTTAAGGAAGGAGTAGGACTTTTGAGGAAAGAGTGGGAATTGTGAAAGGGGGAGGGGGGCCTTCGGTACTTTCACTCACCGGACGAAACAACAGCAACAAGTGCGATTGTTTCACATCAAAATGCCGTGAGAGGGTGGTATTACGCCGGATGAACCAGCCCAATTCGTGGCTCTACCACTCAGAGAGTGTCACTCATTTAGCACCACCCAGCGGAAGATATTCTCTCTTCCTTCGATGGCGGAACGACAAACTATCTCTGTGCAGTTGTCAAAATTCGATAAAATTATGTTGCATGTTAAAGTAATTTTTGTTGACAAAAATACCACAGACAAGTAAAAACTACCATTATGTCTATTTTTGACATATCGTGTACAGACATAACACGAGAAAACGGGTCGAGAAAATTTTCTCATGTTGCGCATGCTACGCCTCAGGTCACGTGTAAATAGGGTTGCCAGCTAGCGTTTTGTATTGCAGAGGATTTCTCAGTAGAAATTATAGGACTAAAGACGGAATCAAAGGACTTGATGTTATTTTCAATAAAACGTTCTGTTGTTGCATCAGTAGTAGTAATAGTAGTAGTAGTAAGTAGAGATATTTAGAAAAAAAATCCCTTTTTTATTACGAAACAAAAATAAGGTACCAAAATATCAAATACTTAAGTAATTATACGTATCATAAAACAAAGACAAAATAACTATTTTTAACAATATATTTTGCATTACTTTTTGCTTCTATAATAAACTAATTAATTCTTTGCACTGCACATTGAAATTTGATTTTATTTGCAATTCCGCTTTTACAGTGTCAATATCTAGCTTCGTAGGTATTTAAGAAAAAAAATCATTCGGCTTGCTTGGGCATTAGACACTGGAACAAAAATATCCGACCGACTATTCACCGTACCGCCGCATCATTTTTATCCAAATAAAGGACGAAGTATCGTCCTCTAATCTTTATTTCAAAATAAGGGACACTACCCATATTAAGAGCTGAAAATGAGGACGTCCTTTAAAATAAAGGACATCTGGCAACCCTACGTGTAGAGTCTAATCTAAAGGCCCCAGTACACAGTGGCGTGTGATGGCCCACTGCCGCCGGCCATCGCCATTGTGTAGACGGGGTATAGGTGTACAGGGCCCTGATTCTGTATCGCAATCTATAGATTCCACACCTAAACCTTACCGCGCACAAACGTCAAACGCATACGTTTTTGGGAAGATAACGTAACTTTTTATGGAATTAACGTGGTTTTGAAACAAGGAATCGTTACATAATAAGGGCCATGGGGCGGGCACTTGTCGATAGTGGCGAGCAATTTACCCCGTCTACACAATGGCGATGGCCGGCAGTGGGCCAGCATACGCCACTGTGTACTGGGGCCTTAAAGGGTAAACGTACGGAAGCGAGTGACTAAACCTCACTTTGCTGCGTTCCGGTTTGATGGTATCAGATCCTGGATAAGAGCTGTAACTTCAGGGTGCGTTGCGCTCGTGACGCTCTCGGTTCGGCGCGTCCATTGACGACCTCCGTTGTCGAGTGGTTACCACGCCGGGTGTGGCGTCGCGCCATCTCTGAGGTCCCGGGTTCAATTCCCGGTCGGGTCAATTTAGTGAAAAACTGTTTTTCTAAATTTGATTTCGGGTCTCGGTGTTTATTCTATATTTATGTATATTTATCCGTTATCTTACCATTTTAACGAGTTTAAATAGAATACTTATCTTGGTCTAGATAGGTAATTTGTGTGAGCGTAAACAAATTTAATTTTTAATGGGCAAAATGGCCGAAAGCCACAGAATTGTCAATTGATTTGTAAGCATGTAACAAATTAATTATAATAATAATAAATTCCTCATTTGCATAAACACGAACTAAATTATTCTTTATTATTTGTACATTACCATTAATTCGTTAACCTAATTTACCCTGAGATTTATGCAATAACTAAATACACTGACCTGCAAAAATAAGTATCACACTTTTAAAATTGCAATAACCTTATAAGTACACAAGATATATTTTCGAAACAAAAAGGACTCGAAAAAGAGTTAGTTAGTTACTATAGTTTCAAAGAAAGCTGATAAAAATTGCTGTAAATCGTTTTTTATTTTAAATCTCTAACTTCTATAGTTTAGAAAAAAATGAAATTTTAAAAGTGTGATACTTACTTATTTTCGCAGGCCATTGTAGATAATTTTATGAGTCAGTATTTACTTTTTAATATTATTTTAATAATAGCATAGACTAATAAGATAGTAAAGCTACATTATAAAAAGTAACTGCTAAAAAGAACCGATTGAATAACGGCAAATAACAAAACACAGGCAAGTAATTAACATTTAACCGTCGTTAATTGATACGAAAAATCCAAATATTCCAAATCGTAATTTGAAAACTTATCAACGTTCCTCAAAAATGACGTTATTGCCAACTGCATTATGGTTCAAAATGGTTGCACTCCAATTGCAGAATGACAGTCGTGACGCGCCGAACGCCGTCGTGTGACGCATGGCGTGTATCGATTTCCCAGTTTTCACACAAGCGCAGTGCTAACTCGGCATTCACATACAAAAATCATCTGTTGCTCGCCACAACACTCAGTCAGCCATCAGAAGGAGCGCGAGCGCGCGTTTCAGAACGAACCCCCATCTTTTTGTTTTTAAACATACAGACCTAATACATCCTAGTTTGAGTTATATCTTAATCTCTTTTTTCGCGCGTAAGTACTTACTTTGACGTTTGCAGTTTGACGTTGTGACGTTCGATGTTTGAATCGCGCGTTATTAAAAGTTTTTAATGGATTTTTTAAATAAATCAATTCAGTGCATAGAGTAAGTAAACTATTATTTTGTTTTTTTAATGATAAAGAATTTTGCAAAGGGATATCATGCATTGGTATATCGAACTAAAAGTGTGCGAATTTAAATATTATATCACCTTTAACCTTGATAAGTAACAGAGCTTTTATTTGTGCAATGTCGCTCTGATTTGTGTTCAGTGTTAATAATTCCGGTTCCTGTTTCCTATGTAGACTTACTTGGCCTTATTGATAATTTTAACCATGACTATAACTTTTATAGTTCTAAGCGATTTTAAACAAATCGTTTTTATTACATAAACCACCATCAAAGTATCTAAGTGACATTATTTACACCGATTATAAGTATATAACTGTGATTTGTTTTATGTAATTACTAATTAGTGTTACTTCATCAACGTGGAATAGTATCAAGTATATTCCTTGCAGAAATTCGGTTATAAATGTACACTTGTGATTAGTAGATCTTTAATAAATTGCTTTTAATGCATAGATCTACAAAGATTGCCATGTAGACTACATTATTTTAATTTCTAGATTTGCTTTAAATGAATAGGTACATCAGTGAAAAAAAATTGATAAAAATATAACAGCTTTATACGTTAATTTGAACAAAAATAAATACTTAAGTACCATCTTTTTTAATTCAGAAAAATAAACTTTCTTTAACCAAAACTATTATTAGTAGCACAGTCAGCATCAAAAGTAGCTTAGCTGATCAAATGATTGTTACGGTTGAAATGACCAGAATTGTCTGACGTAGCTGTTGAGTCAATAGTATATGACAAATTGACAATATACTTTTGCATTATTGCCTTAACCGTTTATTATGAACACAAAAAATGTCATATAATTCTGAAATGTTAAATGATGAGTATGTAAAGACACTTACACGTGACTATTACTTTTGCCACCTTGTTTTTGTTCAGTTACTTTTGATGCTGACTGTACTACTTACTTCCTTAATAACAAATTATTCTTAACCAAAATTCTGATGAATAATGTATTTCGTATTTATTTAATTCAAATTATTTGTAATAAGAATATCGATAAATAAATCTAAATTAGAATATTATAAAAACTTTAAATAAAAGAATCGTCTGCATCAGGCAGAAGACTCTACCCAGAATACTAGCCGCTATACAATATCGTTTATATCGATAAAGTAGCTGTTAATAATTTATTCTCACGCTGTCAATCATCACGCTGGAGGTGTAGATATAAAAAAAAAAGTTTATTCTGATCAATTGTTTCATCGTCCATACATACCTACAATAGTGACACTTATGATGAGCTGTAAGCATAGGTAAGTTCTTTAAACCTCTATCCAAACATAAAACCAAAAAAATACAAAATATTGTAAGTTTTCAATCAAGTGTTTACACGTTCATGAGAAAAAAGGCTCTTCGTTCATTTTGTGCAAAGTCAAAGTCGAAAAGGCTACATTCTTTCGGAATTAACTTTTTTAAAGTACCAACTTACTTACTTTATAATTTGTTAAAACTTTAAGACAACTTATAACTGTGGAGAAGGATGGGCGCAAGAAACTAAGCTTTACATTAAAGTAACTAAGTAAGTACCACTTTGATTGCACACTAAGGTACAGATAAAGTCTCAAAAATATAGTCATAAATTGACACAGAGATAGATCCCAAAATAGGCTGCTGTATTGCTAACGTTAATGTATGTTAAACTTTCCTATGTCAATTAGAATAATATAATACCGAAAAAAAATTCAAAACCCCCGATGTGCACGACTGTACAATGTAAGGACACACAATCACTTTTAGTCCAAACAAGGACATTAAGTACTTAGTTCTAGCGTTACGGTCATACCAATTGTCCATAAAACTTTAAATTACAACTATATTTAATTCATTTAACATTTTGACGCGTATTAATCACCTTCTTGTATTTCATAATTTAATATTATAGCCTTATTCATAACGAGCGTTGCCAGGCGTCCGTATAAAGCCGGACATAGTTTTTAAGGCTTTTTGATTGCGTGTCCGGCAAAAATAAACGGTGTCCGGCTTGTTCGGCTTTTTTAGGCTTTTTACATT
Organism: Scoparia ambigualis; assembly: GCA_963921215.1. Lineage (NCBI taxonomy): Eukaryota > Metazoa > Arthropoda > Insecta > Lepidoptera > Crambidae > Scoparia > Scoparia ambigualis. The sequence goes on from OY992526.1 coordinate 19,883,239, forward strand.
TCGTAAACGAGCGAGCGCCGCGTGGCCGTGCGCGTAGGCGAATCGACTTTCGGTCGTTCCCGAAAATGACAGGGTGTCCGGCCTCTTTCCTCAAATGTCCGGCCAAACTGGCTGGTTTGTAAGGCTATTAGGTTTGGTGGCAACCCTATTCATAACTAGCGGCCCTATGTGGTACTGCGCCTGATGAACCTTGCAGACCACTCTTTAAAAAGTTAGACATACTACCACTTCCATGTCTACACATATTTGAGGCTGCTAAATTCGTAAAAAAGAATTTAAATTATTTTTAACAGGCTAAAGAAGTTTATCCACGATGCACACGAAATTGAAATATGTTGGTCTCTGCTGTAATTCCCAAAAGTACTCGTTTTAAAAAAAACTGTTATTGGATGAGCATTACAATATTTAATAATAAAATACCTGAATCCTTAAAAGAATTGGGCCTTATACAACTGGCTTATGGAACATGTTTTTTATACGATGAATGAATTTTTAAATAAAACTTGACATCTAATGATTAATAATGTATAATAATAACTATATGTAATTTAAATTAAATACAATAATTAAATTTTCATACTTTGACATTAATGTGATTTTAATTTTAATGTATAATTAAAGATATTTGCATGCTGTTTGATAATGGCTGAATAGGCAGATTTTATATCTTTTGCTACGAACATCTAACTGTGTACCTTATTCTAACGCAAATAAATGATATTTCTATTTCTATTTCTATTTCTATTTCTCGCTTGACACTTCGTCCGCGTAAACAGCCTGTATCTCGTGATGAATTTACAAATCCAAAAAAAATTATACATACCATGTCCTGACTATTACGACCGCAGCAAAAAGAATTAGCCATTTACATGCAGCCGTTCTCAAGTGATTCGCTTATATACATTCGTGGCCGACGTGGCCGTGGAGTTACCGACCCTAGAAACCTTTAAGGTTTAGGTTGCTGCCAATATTGGCATAAACTTATGTATCCATATAAAACCCGGTTACGCTGTTAAGACCATAGACGGCGAAAACTAAGTCATTGCTAAAAAAAACTAAGTTATTAGGTAGTCAATGTCAATAGAGCTGCCACGAATGAGTTAAAAATTAAATCGAAATGATTTCACAGCTAAGTATCATTCTATTTAAACCTACATAATTATATCAAACTTATTAAAAAGACTTTTAGCGGGAATGATAAAAGCCACGTTCATGTAAAAATAACAAAAATACGCAAATACGAAGGTGGATTTTTTTTTGTTAATCAATTTTCACTATTAAAGCCACCACCCCGCAATAGGTCAGAGTGGTGGGTTATCACCCTAACTCCACATTTGTGGAAACCCCTGAGAAAGAAGAAGAAGTTAAGATAAGAAGTTTTAAAAGATAACGAAAAATTGCACCTTAAAAAAATATGTCGAAATTTTTTAACATACATACAAACATATAATCACGACTATTATTCCCGAAGGGTTAGTCAGAGACTAGACAATGAGGCCCGCAAAAGCAGTCCTCTACCATAGTCCACTTTTCACCAAATAGCGACTGCACAATATGTGCACCATGAATTTTTTTAAGTATTTAAAAATATAAAAGAAAGTTCAACAATCAAGGAAAGTGGCCCAGATACCAGCTCAAACGAGCTGGACGGCGGATGTCAACAAAACAATTAGCATTTCATTAACTTTATTTTAATTATAATTTTTAGCATTATAAGGTGATTCGGACACGGTTGCTATGCTATGCCACAAAACTTTCTATATCCATCGTTATGTAGTTTCATCATCATCATTATTATTATCACCACTTCACCCACTGCTGGTTAAAGGCCTCTATTAGCTTTTGTAATAATTTTAATGGCCATGTGGTTTACTGGCTAAGCCACAGGTCTTAGACCCAAAGGCCCCGAGTTCGTTTGCTGACATACATCGTTGTGTACTTGGTTTGGTTGGTGGTAGTAGGCTTGTTAAGTCCACCTGGCCAGCTACCACCATCTTGTCTTAAGTGCGTCATAACAACAATGTTAAGAGGCCGATTACATCTCGACTGTGATTTTTGCGTAAAAAGTTTTGAGTAATTTTGCAGTTGTATTTATCGTTTTTATTGAAATAGGATAATAAATTCATGCTTAATATTACAAAACTCCACTCTGCAAGAATAAGCTGAGTTCGGACGGCCGGCGCATCGCATTTTGTAGTAATTTTGCAGTTGTGTTTATCGTTTTTATCGAAAAAGGATTATAAATCCATTATAAAATCTTTATTCCTCATGAAATAACAATTATTCTGGTATAAATTTTACTCAAAAAAGTATATCGCGCCTTTTATGAAAATCTTTCTTTGCTATTTTATGTTTAATTAAAAAGTTAAGCAAAATTTTCAAAAAGCGAGTTTGCTACGAACTATGCCAATTCTCAATGCTAAATCTCCACTATTCAATAAGTCAAAATTGTTAATGTATTTTTGTGTCTGAGATCAAGAACGCCAAAATTGGCCATTTTACGCAAAAAACACAGTCGAGATGTCACAGTCACAGTCGCTAGACTTGATTTCAATGTGGTATGCCCTTTCCCTGAAATGGGATAGTATACAGACCGTAATTTACCATCACTTTCATCTAAACAGGGACAGACACAGACAGTCCTAACATTTTCGGAATAATCCGAACATGTAAAAAAGCTCCCGCTACTTGAAATCCTCCTTGTTTTGAAGCTTTTTGTCTGAGACTCATAGCAACCTTTGCCGGCGATCATTAAAGATTTGATTATGCGACCAATTAAAAAAAACGTGCATAGAAACAAGTTATCTTCGCGTTCACGACCAAGGTAGGTACGTCGCATCGTTTAATAGCAAATGGTAGCAAGAACTATTTTATTAGCCAATCACTACTCCGCATAGAAAAAACATTGCAACTTAATTACGCAGATGTGAACGCTGTCTTAACTTAGCGTTCCGTATGATATTTCTCTTTATATTTATTTATATTCGATTGCAATATCACTTTAAATCCATTATACTTTAAAAAAGTGATAATAAATGCAAAAGTAATATATGGATTTTGTCACATACAATGCGCTGTCTCCAGCAACTATTTCTGCTCTACAATCCGTAAAACACCAAAAAGTATCTTTTTTATTTGCATTTTTTGTGACTTTGGTAAAATGTTTACTGTTTAGCTATTGAATGAGTTTTTATGATACTAGAATTTGCTTATTAAACCATATTTTTGAGGAAAAATGTAGATATGAAAGTAACCTGTATTGTAAAAATTACAAAAACTTAGGAACTGTAAATGAAATTTAACTCTAATACACTGGCCTACAAAAATAAGTAGGTATCACACTTTTAAAATTGCAATAAGTATACTTTTAAGCACACAAGACATTCGTTTGAAACAAAAAGGACTCTAAAAAGAGTTAGTTAGTTACTATAGTTACAAAGAAAACTGGTAAAAATTGCTATAAAACGTTTTTTATTTTAAATCTCGAACTTCTATAGTTTAGAAAAAAAGTGATATTTCAAAAGTGTGATACTTATATTTGCCAAAGGAACCCCAAATCTCAGTCAGGAAGGCAACCTTGCTCGTGTAACCTCTACTTTCGTCGCTTTACGACAAGGTTAAATTCGCTTACAAAAACCTGTTTTGTTTATTTATTTATTTGGTTCGTATTCAGTTATTGAATTAAAGTAAAGTGTAGCCTATATTACTTATACTGTCACACTGCGGGGCAAAGGCCTACAAGCATTGCAATGAAGTCATCACTACTATCGCTAATTTGACGTAAGTAGTTAAGCAAAAATGACACAATCTACAATTCGGTCAAAAATGAGTTATAATACCAAAATTATCTATGTATTTTACAAAGTATCCTTTTTGTTACATAATAACTCATTTTTGATCTAATTGTGGATTGGGTCCTTTCTGCTTAACTACGTCCTTTATTTGATAAGCATCTCCCCCTATAATTTATGACCATTTTTTTTTCAATGTACTGCGGCGCTATGCGATATCAAAGGTTTCATATGTCGTAGAAACATGAAAAAATGCAAACGGTAGCTAATGACACTGGTTAGCTAATCAATAACTTTGTTTCGTATGTTTGAGATTATTTTGGTTAGAAAAAAATCATTACTTAATTATTTTGTCATTTAAAATCACTTTTTTCTTATGTATTTACAGATTATTTAAAACTAAGTTGGACCACCCATATTATTTTTTTGCCGATGAATTTAGATGTAGTACTTAGCCTTAACGGGTTAGAAGTAACACATTGTATAATATTAGCAAAATGTTTATAAGGCACAATAGGTACTTACTGATAAAACAGATGAAAACCGCAAAAACAAGAAAAATTTTAAAGAATCACAAAACTTTAAACGTGAGTGATGGATTATGATTTATAAATAGTCATTTTTTTTAATATAACTGTATAAACTAATTACATACGAATACCGCATAGTGACTACGTTACGTAACATTAACCAGTTGATAGTGAAGTAAAAAGGTGTAACACGTAGCTTTATGTTGGGTACCCTATAAAATACCCTTAATTTATTTATTGGTAATTATGACCTTTTTTACAATCCTTCTGGATCTTGTTTTTGCAAAAAACCTATTGGCCACGAACTAGAACCCTTTAAAAATTCGGGGATCAGCCTTTATAATAAAGCTTCTAAGATCTTTATCGAATTTAAAATGTTTCTTGGTTTGATTGACTTTGAGTCCTACCTACAGCAGTAGAGTTTTTGAGTATTAGACTCTAAGACCAAAAACTAACTATTTTAAACTTTCGCGTTCCATTCTTGTATAACTGATAAAACGGAATTTAACTCTAACTCTATAATATAGGCATTTTGAATAATTTAAACCGAAACTATGAGGTCGTATATAAAACACCCACATAACATTTGACGTCCCCTATCTTCTAGTGGCGTCACTGCAGCATTACTGCCGCTGCTTAAATTCTAACAGTGCACATATTCTACCAGCGAAAATATTATACCTACCTATGTTTTAAAAACTGTTCGGTCTAAAATGCCCGACTACACTGACAACGGGTTAAGAAATTTAAGATCCAACCATCGTTATCGGCTCAGTGCTATGACACTTTAATGTGTGATACCAATTGCATGATAACCTCTGCTCAATTGTCCATACAAATTGTTATTACCGCGTCGTAAATTGAGAACGTCGTACGTCTTTACAACAAACCAACAAACAAGCTAGGTACCTACTTTCTTTTAGTATTTACTGAATTAAAAAAGTCAACCTCTTTTTTAGATTTAAAAACTTAATGACAGTTTAACAATGTCTATGAACGGAAAAGACGAACCGGTTGTGCCGCCATCTTCTTTAATAAGGCGGGTGAGTTCCCGCTCAATTCGAAATTCGATTTCGGAAGAGAAGGAAAATGGCGTCGACAACGGTAACAGCGCGGGAAAATCGTTTGTGGGAAAATACAAGAAGACGCCCGAAGCGCTGAAGACATTCCACCTCACCGATGCTGAGAGCGAGCTCGAAGTGCCAGGAACACCGATGACGCCGAGAACGTCCACCACACCCGGTTTGTATGCTTTTAAACCTCCACAGACTATACTCTTATGTTTTTTAACTAGCTGTACCCACCCGGCATGCGTTGCAAGGCCACATTTTTTTATATATTTAGCTTCAAAACTGACGGAGTTTTATACCCTTTTTTTACCCCCTTTATGAGCGAATTTCCATTAGTGCTCACCCTACACTATAATAGGAGTCATGGTGCCAAGATAGTACATCAGTTTGCAATACTATTCATCATCATCATCATCATGTCCTCCTCATCCGTATCCGGCGACTCTTACATTTGTTAAAGCTGGTCTTTGTGATATGCTCGGATGTGACTTGCAAAGCCAATCTTCGTCCTAAAAATACGATCAAAAGGCGCACAGTGCAGCTGGCCTGACGAATAAAAGGTGTAGGCATACAGGCTTTAAACGAGTCTTTCGTGCTTGATGTTTTGCGTCAAGGTCCTCTAAGCGCTCTTTTTCGTAACTATCCACCCTAAAGTGGACGGGATGACGCCATTCTGGTCTACGTCGTGCAAGCTCTTCCCAGTCATCCGTTGGAATATCACAGGCCACAAGATTGCGTTTCAGCCTTAGATTAAATTGTTTTTGTAGCGCAGATATTGGCCTCCTTGTTTGCGCTTTCCACATGACAGTTCCGAGTAGAACACTGCCTTGGGCAATCTACTTCATCCATGCTTACGAGACGTGTCCACTCCACCTGAGTTAGTGTTTCATTATGAGGGACGCGCTTCCAGGTAAGCCGGCCCGACGCAGAACTTCTGTGTTTGGAACATGCCTATTTATGCAATACTTTTACTATGGTAACAACTCTCTGAAATAATGAAACAGAAATCTGTTCCATAGCGTTTTGATAGATTTAGAAATAACTTAATGTAAATAAAAAAGCTTTTTTTTGTTACTTAGTATTTGTGTAAAATAATGCGCAGAAAATATCCTTAGACTGTCATTGAGAACATGAAGGCTTTTTTCGTTATTTTCATCCAATACACAAAAAAGTGTTTTTATTTTAGTGGCCAGTTGCGTCATTGCTTTTGTAACTGTTTCGTTAAAAGTAATGCAAAAAATTAACATATTACTTCCGAACATACTTTTTAATTTATACATTAAAAGCAAGGTTTTGAACATTTTTTGCAAAAATTGAGCATGCGGCCTTAATCTAATATAATTGTAACATGTTCGAAGACAACACCTGCATTTATAGAATTGATTAATTAACGTAAGTACTTATTAATTCCATGCCTGCATGACATCAACCAATATTGTTGTTACCTTTACTATTAGGAATTTATAGTTAGAACTTAAATATTATTAATTATTACGCAATTAGCATTAAGCCAATTTTAAGTTGTACCAAAGTACATTTAGTATTGTACAGTGTAGATTTAGTTAAAACGGAGTCTCACAACACGTGTCGTTGCTAAAAGAACACGGGAGAAACTCCTACTTATTAGTAATGATGTGAGTATGAGAGTATGACACAAGGATGGAAGGCTTTCCTACAGTGACTGTTACACATTTAGGAGCGCTTCCTTATGGGCGTTTTTTATTTCGATCAGTTGATATTGTTGATCGAAGGTTTTATATTACGCGCGACTTGGAAAACGTGCAAGTAAAACGCCTATATTGCCTATAGCGCTCTGAAAAAGTTGCATTCCTATTATTTTTGCTCGTGTTGTGAGTTCTTTTTATTAAATTTAGTTTATATTATCTTAGGTTTGTGTATTATTGTAAAATATAATAACTTGAATATGTCTAATTGCGTTCACTTCGAAGCCATTCATTAAGATAATAAATACATTTTTAATTGAAACACAGTTCTTCTCGTGATAATGTAGGATAGTAAAATAAATTAGGTAAAGAGGTCTATTACACAAGAAGTCGCATTGTTGTGTTCCGACAGTTAGAAATAAGATAATCCAGTTCCTCAGTCGTGTGGATCCAAGTGAAGAGCGCTTCACCCTCAGAGTTGTCTTCAATTACCTGAGATGAAGGTAATACGCTTCCTAATCATTGGACGCCCATCTACTCATGTGCCTACTGAACGCGCACATGGCCGCTTCGTTACGACTATTATTGCAAAGAACGTATATTCAATTTCCTTTATCAGCAAATGAATTAAGTACTTTTCTTACAATCTTTTCCAGCCTAAAATATCATAGAAACTAACTATGAAAATAGCCAGCGTAGCTAAGTGACCTCAATAAATCGATGTCAATTAATACAATCGAATTATTAAGGTGCCTTCTTTGGTGTCTTGATTTATGCTCCATTTGATTATGGAAATTTCCATTTATTCAGAAGAACTTATTACAAAGTATATCAAACTCAGCAAAGGCATTTCTCACTTACATTACCATAGAATAACATTACACCGCCTTACCCTAAGAGTTAGTCAATGAGGACCGCAAAAGCAGTCCTCTGCCATTTCACATGCACTAAATAACAACTGCACATATGCTCAGCACGATAAGAGGATAGGCGGTGAGCTCATCGCCGCTCTGTGCTGTTGGATGTATTTATTTATTATATTTATTTAAATCTTCTTTACATAAAAAAACTGCAAAAGGCGGACTTAACGCCACAAGGCATGTATTTGCAGTCTTTAGTCCGTTAGTCGCTTTTTATGACTAAATAAATAGATGGGTTGGTAGTATTTTTTTAATAAGCCGCCACCACACGACCTTCATTTCTTTTCTCCCATTTTTTCTCCCTTTTTTTCTATATAAAGCACAAACCACAATTTTATTATCGTTGCGTATCAATTAAGTAGTTTGCAAATACCTATAGCAATTTTAAGCCAAGTTGCATATTCGTGCGATTATACAGTAATAATTGTGCTAATGATATTTAACTTTTGAATTGAGTAATTATTTCTAATGATTCATAGATTTTAGGTTATGCACACGAATTGCTATTTCGTATTAATTTGTCCTGCGGAGACAACGGAGCTAAATGACATTTTGACGTTTCGAGTTATTTAACATACATCCAATTAACATCTATATGCGAGTACATCTAATAAAGCTATAAGTGTTAGAAATACTAAAAAAACATGAATGTTTTTTTATATATTTTAAAAAAATTATACAAAACAAAAAGAAACGAAAGGAACAGCACAACTCGGACTTAAATAAAAAGTCTTTATTAACTTAAAACTAATAAACCTCTACTTTTTATACATAAAAAGTATTTTTCATGAACCTATCTGTTTGTGTTAATGTCAATTTGGTGAAACCCTAAAACACAGTTTTTTTTGTAATTTCTCAAAATACCCTTTTGTTACTTAACGCCTTCTGTCATAGCGCGACATCTCAACAATGCAGTTCCATATCAACAATGGAAAATTATAGATGCAAAATACATACCGCATCTCGATTCATCATCACCAGTAATTGAATAACCGCAAAACCGATAGTTTTTATTGGCGGTCGCACAAATGATGACATTACAACATTTTTTTATTGTCTTTGCCATAGTACCTGGATATTGCATCAGAATATTTTGAACGTGTTTTTTGTAGTTGTTTACAGCGTTTATGTACATTTTTATGGTTTCGAGTTCAAATCTTAAATTATAATTATAAGAAAAACTTCGTAGTACTGAATAATATGCATATTTAGTTAATAATATATTTAGTAAAAATGGGTAATATAAATGATAGAACTTTGACAAAAAACTCGGAAATATATCGAGTTTCATTGGATTGGATTGGACAAGAACTAAGCTTGACTGACGTTTAATTATTATAAAACAATTTCGTTCTAATTGTTATTTGTGTTAATTTTATATCTCACAGTTTTTCACCACAGCTTTTTATTATACTTACTACTGTCAAATTCTTTATTTTCTTTGTGCAAATATCTTATGACACTTGGATTTTTGCTTTTTCTGGCTATTTTTTTAACATCAAAAATCCTAGTGAAACTAGATATTTGCACAAAGAAATAACAGTTGTTAACAAAAACATACTGCATCGTGATCCTGACACATTTCTTATTAAATCCAATGCTATAATCGGTTGTTTCTGATTGTCTGCAGGCCACGAGAACTGCATGTTCCACCACGATTTGGAGCTGGACCACAGACCACCGACCAGAGAGGCTCTACTGCCCGACATGGCGAACTCATACAGACTACTGCTCACAGGTAAATTATACATGCAATCATACATAAATAGAGAAATAGTGGTGGCGTTAACAAAATAACGTCAACTTTAAAGTGCACCGCTAACGCCCGCCGACTAAAAATCGAAAAGTACAAAGTGTCCAAAAACATAAACCTGAGTGAGAAAGAGTGTATAAAAATACCTTCTGTGGATCAAATCCACCAGCAATTTTTGATTTTTCTAAAATAAGCTAAGTATATTTTTCTGACGAAGAGGCAGAATATTATTTCTATTATCGAGAGAGGAGCTGGTAGTAGTGCAGTCACTAGCATTAAGATGTGACTATCGACGGTCTGCCAAAATATCTGATCATTGGTGGAAGGCATATGCCTCTATATATGCCTTCCACCAATGATCAGATATTTTTGCACGTCACATCTTAATACTGGTGACTATACCTATAGAATAAAATAGAACAGTCGAGGTCATATGTCTAAAGTAATTGAATAACCTGATTCTGACATCTATCGTACACAAAAAAAGCGATTATTGAAAAAAAATACTACTGTTCCACGAGTAGATTTTTCCGATTGTATTTTGTTCGCAATATATTTTATATTTCATTAGCGGCCTGCCCGCGACTTCATCAGCGTGTCCTGTGACGTATTTCCAAATCTTGTCTTTCATCCAAACCCTATTACAAACACAACAAAAAATATTTAGCCATATAGGCAGTTCTGATGTGAAGCGCAAACAAACATTCGTGGCAAATAATTTTTATTAATACAGAAATTGTATTGTGATTTTTTTCATAATTTTCCAGGTTTGGGAGAAGACCCAGAGAGACAGGGACTGCTGAAGACACCAGAGCGCGCTGCCAAAGCGATGCTTTTCTTCACCAAAGGATACGACCAGAGTCTAGAGGGTATGCACTTACTCGTAATAAAGTTTATCTCGAGGTAACCGTTTCCAGGGTTGGCAAAACCAAGTCAGTGGAGTCTATTATGAGTTAGTCAGAAACTAGGAGAAACGCAGAAGCAGTCCTCTGCCATAGTCCACGTTTCACTAAACAACAACTGCAGCAACATAGGTATCGTGATAGGTTGTGAGCCCACCGCCGCTCTATGCTGTTAGATTAGGGTTGCCACCCGTACTCTAAAATAGAGTATTGTACTATTTTTCATGTGGGCGTACTCTATCATCTACGACACCAATAAAACTGATCGTTACTGGTTATGAGTACTTCAGAGTTCACTGAGAGAGTCGTCTCCCTTATGAATGTAAAGTGGAGCGACGAAAGGAATAGAGCTACCCTAAATTTAATAAAAAACGAGTTGATTTTAAAATTTTAATCTAAATTATGATTGCAAAGAGGCTGTACATATCTTCAAGAAACACAAATATTTGTTCAATGTCGCAAAGAGCAACTAAAAATACGTTTTTAAGGACAAATAAATAAATACTCTTTTTTTATGCCATGTACTCTATTTTTGTTCTAACAAAATGAAAAAATACTCTATTCGTCCTAAAAAAAGGTGGCAACCCTATGTTAGATGTATGTGCAGTTTTTAGTCCGTTAGTCGCATTTACGACACCTAAGGGAAGAGATGAGTTGGAAGTATTCTATTTGTGAGCCGCTGCCACGCAGCTCTCAAGTTACATCATTGAGGTTATTATAATTGGGGATGCCACCGCAAAGTTTTTGCGCACTACTAATATTTGTACCTACTTCTATTGCAGAGGTCCTGAACAACGCCATCTTCGACGAAGACACTGACGAGATGGTGGTAGTGAAAGACATCGAGATGTTCTCCATGTGCGAGCATCACTTGGTGCCGTTCTATGGGAAAGTGTCGATTGGGTATTTGCCGCAAGGCAAGATCTTGGGGCTCAGCAAGCTCGCCAGGTGAGCGTTTGTAATATCTAAAAAAATATACAATATAATACCACTTAAAAATACTGTTCAATACTCTTTTTGTTACACATATTTGAACAGGGCTTAACCCAAAATGTTACACTTGAGTTGCACCTCGGTCAAAACGTCGGGTAAAACCGTATAAAAATTGACTCACCAAAGTTCTTTACCCGGAATTGTTCTTCCTACCGATTTGTAATCCGAATGATCACTCTTCCTAAAATTTTCATTAATACAACTTCTAGTACTACCGACGATGTTCTTAACACTCATGTTTCCGAAAATTGTAATTCCTACTGTTGTTTTTCATAACGCTTATTTCTATAATATTTTAAGTAACTCATATTTAAAGAAAATACAATGGTGACCTACAGGAGTAGGGCAGCTAATATCTCTGATATCTAATTAAAAAAATAGACTCGAAATTCCGGACAATCGCGGCCTGTCCTATAGGAGTAGGGCAGCTAGTATTTCTGTTGTTTAATAAAAAAAATAACCCCGAAATTCAAGACAGTCGCTAGGCTTTGCTTCGCGATTGTCTTAAGTTTCTAACCTATCACGTGACCTACAGGAGTGGGCAGCTAGTATCCTCAATCAATTTTGAATAATAGTGTAAAAGACGGTTATGTTGACAAAATATAGGAAAACAAATAATAGTATGTGTATTGCTACTGACATTATGAAGTTGAATGACTCGGAAATATGAACATTAGAAACAGAGTAGTTAGGAATTGTGATTGTTAGGATGAAAAATGTTAGGAAGAACATTTTCGGAGTTCCAATTATTATCGGAGTTGAAAATTTAGGTGAACTTTGGCGCACCCGTGTAAAAGATATGCGTAGGATGCTTTTAATGTTACTGGGGCCAAATTCGACGAGGAATGTTTACAAATAAATTATTCACAATTATTTTTGTGCACAAAGAACAATTTTTATATACGAGTAGGTATCTAGTGTCACTCTGATTTTTGTTTACATAGATTTATCATTTACTAAATAACAAACGTAACCTTTCCAACTTTGACTTTAAAAATGTTCCTAAACGAAAATATCCTTATTTTCTTGTTTACTATGTTCCACAGATATGGTTCACTTCCGACAGAATGCTAAGAAGTATCTGCACTGACTATTTCAACATTGTGACCTGTGGCCTGTCCTATAAAATGTTCTTTTATCTGCAGGATCGTGGAGATTTACTCCCGCCGTCTGCAGGTGCAGGAGCGGCTGACCAAGCAGATCGCGGTGGCCGTGACGCAGGCGGTGCGCCCTGCTGGCGTGGCAGTCGTCATCGAGGGAGTGTGAGTATTTATCATCATCATTATTAGTGAGTTATTCTTCTTCTGCAGCAGCATGTATTTGCATATGCCTCTCCAATTGTCCGCCACATATTTCGTTCGCTGGTCTTCCGGGACCACGCTGAACCCCCGTGGGTTTTTATATCGTCGGACCATCTGGCAGGTGGTCTGCCCACACACCTTCTTCCGACTCTCGGTCACCATTCGAGGAAAGCTTTACTCCACCTTCCGTCTCCCCTACGGCACACATGTCCGGCCCACGCCCATTTCAGTTTTGCGACGCGGTACCCTACGTCTACTACTTTGGTGCGTTCGCGGATAGTGATATGGTACTTTGTCACGTAGGGATATTCCGAGCATAATGCGCTCCATGGCTCTCTGTGTCACCTTTAGCCTGCTTATTAGTTTTACAGTCAAGCGGCCAGGTCTCGCAGGCGTAAGTCATTGCAGGAAGCACACATTGGTTGAACACTTTCGTTTTCAGAGATTGCAGTAGTTTCCTTGATTTGAACACCATATTTAACTTTCCGAAAGCTGCCCATACCAATTGAATTCTACGGCTGATTTCCGTCTCCATAGCGTTCCTTCCCAAAGTAATCCGTTGTACCAAGTAGATATTCGTTCACCTTCTCAAGTTCATGATCGCCCTATGAAATGGATCTAGGAAATGAATCGGCAGTAGCCATTACCTTAGTCTTGTCCATATTCATTTTCAGCCCCACTCTGAGAGACGCGTGATATAGTTCCATTATCATTGTTTGTAGTTCAGATGCTGATTCAGAAAGGATCACTATATTATCTGTATATCTTTTTTTTTTTTTTTCATAATAGAAGGAGGCAAACGAACAGGCGGGTCACCTGATGGAGAGCAATCACCGCCGCCCATGGACACCCGCAACACCAAAGGAATCGCAGACGCGTTGCCGGCCTTTAATGAAGGAATAGGTTTTAGGAAGGAATAGGAATTGTGGGGAGGGGGGGGAGGGCCTCCGGAACCCTCACTGGCCGGACGAAACACAACAGCACCAAGTGCTATTATTTCACGCCGGATATTAGTGAGAGGGTGGTATTACGCCGGGCGAGCCGGCCCAATGCGTGCTGCAACGCAGCGTGGCTCTACCACTCATATCGGAGGTGATTTAAGTACGCGCCGTTCACATTGACTCCGTTCCCCTCCCAGTCAAGTGTCTTGAAAATGTCTTTCAATGCATTATTGAAAAGTTTTGGCGAAATGACTCTCCTTGACTAACACCCTTCTGAAGCGGGATTGGGTTGGTGTTTTCCCTTAGCTATGCAGTCATTGTAGCGGACTTATACAGATTTTTTAGGATCTGAATGTATCTGTCGTCTATGTGGCATCTTTTAAGTGAGTCTGTAATTGCCCAGTGTTCCACAGAGTCGAAAGCTTTTTCGTAGTCCACGTACGCCGCAGAGGTCTGTTATATTCTTCGGCCTTCTGTATCACTTGCCTTAGCGTAAATATGTGGTCGATCGTTCCAAACCCTTTGCGGAATTCGGATTGTTCTCGGGGTTGATACTCGTCGAGCTTCTGGCTAAGTCTGGTGGTGATGGCTCTGGAGAAGACTTTGTACACTTAACTTAGTAGTGATATGTGGCGATAGTTTTTTAACAGAGTATTGTCCCCTTTTTTGTGGCAAAGCACTACCAAGCTTCGTGTCCATTCTGTGGGTACTACTCCTGTAAACAGAACCTCATTAAAAAGCAGTCTGAGTTCTTTAATGACTGCGAAACCACCTGCCCTCAGTAACTCAACTGATATACCGTCATCTCCTAGGGCCTTGTTCTTTTTGAGCCGTTTCAGACCCTGACGTATCTCGTATGAGCTAAATTCGGGGATGTTTTCGTTAGTAGTGTCGTTGTGTGGTGCACGTCTATCTATTGGATTCCAGTTTGAAGGCTTCGGAATTTGAGACCGAAAAAGCATCCGTAGTACTCCTCAGTAATCTATCTCATTTCCTTGATGTTACAAGTAGCAAGATGTTGATTATTAGCGCGCTTCACCTGGAATCCTATGACACTGAGGAGCTAGCTATCTTATCTCCAAATTGTGGGAACACAACAATGCTATTAAGATTGTTGTTAAGAGGGTTTACGCATTTCGGTTTCCCATACAAATTTCCAAGTCGACATTTTTAAAAACCATTAAGCCAATTTCAATGAAACTTTGCATACTAAAGTAACATACAGGGATCTAAATAGTTTGTTGAAAACATTTTTAAAAAACGTTTATTTAACCGAGTTAATGCGATTTTAAACTTTTTATAGTGGACTTTTAATTGCAATAACTCAGCTAAATAAACCTTTTTTTTTAAATGTTTTCAACTAACTATTTAGATCCCTGTATTTTGCTTTAGCATACAAAGTTTCATTAAAATTGACTTATTGGTTTTTAAAAATTTCGACTTGTGAGTTTGTATGGGAAACCGAAATGCGTTAACCCTCTTAAGGCCCCAGACTTAGAGAAGATGGTGGTTTTAGCCAGGCGTATTTAACAACCCTATTTAGAATTAGCCCTACCACCAAACGAACCAAGTACACAAAGAGGTACCACCGGCTGGGAATTGACCAAGGACCTCTGGATGTAAAACTGGTAGCACAGCAGAAGCAGTTCTGCCATAGTCCACATTTCATCAAATAGCGACTGCACATGTACTCAGCGTGACAGATGGTGAGCCCATCGCCGCTCTATGTTGTTGGATATATGTATGTTACGATACCTAAGGGAAAAGAGTGAATGGTAGCATTCTTTCGCCGCTACGCAACATGGATATAATTACAATTTAGATAGTGGTAAAAAAACTAACCCCTAATTTACCCCCACAGGCACATGTGTATGGTGATGCGCGGCGTGCAGAAGATCAACAGCAAGACGGTGACGTCCACCATGCTGGGGGTGTTCCGCGACGACCCCAAGACGCGGGAGGAGTTCCTCAACCTGGTACACACCAAGTGAGGCCCGCACTTGTTCCCTAGATGCGACTACTAGTGAATCTCCAATAGCAAAGCCTCATTACCGGTAAATTATTGCTTAGTCCAACGGAGTATCCGTTGAAGATTGTGCCCTGTCCAAAATAATAATAAAAAATACAACTAACCCCAAAGCTCAAAAACTCCTCCAACTATCAGGGTCAAAAATCTATTAATCACAAAAAGTATAGTCCAAATCGGCCCATAAATGATTTAAATAAATAAACACACATACAGTTTGAGAGCCTCCCACTTCTTGAAGTCGGTTATGAATAGTTTTCAATCACTACATCTGAAAAACAATATATTTTACACCTTTAATGCCTTAGGAATTAGGAAGCAGAAAACAAATTCCTTTCCAGAAATCAACTGTGTGAAACATCTTCAAAACCCGGTAATTTGGCTTGTAGCTGAGAGAAAAGGATATGTCTCTCTCAACTCAAGTGCAAAATGTGGAGATACATTTGAAAGTCACATCTAGGTAACGTGCTTGCGTACTTCTGTGGTTGTTGCTTTTGCAGAAAAAAAAAGAATTTTATTTTTTCTTTGAATTTAAAAATATAAAAAAATTCAGTAAGTACAAAAAAGAATAATTAAAGAAACTGTCCCTTTCTTTTTGCTTTTTTCACAAAACTACAGTATGTATATTTTTTATTTAAATTGCGAGGTTTGTTTCTAAAATAACAGATGCTTCGGTTTCTCGTATTTTGTATTTTAAATTGGATCAATATATATATTTTTTTATTTAAATTGTTGAAAACTACTTACTCGTTTTTTACACATGAAACGCAAATTTACGTTCTATGACATAAAGGTTTATTTTTTAAGTGCAGCTTTTCCTTTCGTTTAATGTTGACTCGATTGTATACCAAATAATGATTTAAAATGATTATGCCTTTTTTATGTCATCATTTTTTGTTTCATTTATTTTGTATACAGAGTTAGCTTTTAAATGTAGTTAATTTATTTAATAACTCCTTGCAAAACAACATACAAAGCCAATATTAATGTTATTTTTTAATAATATTGGCGAATTCCGTATTTTTTATCGAGAACAAAGGTATACAACGCTCATACAGTATTTAATTTCGTATAAATGTATAATAGCTAGGTTTACTATTGTTCAAAAGGAAAATTAAACTGCCTTAATTTTAATTAGTTTAAATTTAAGTAAAAGTTTTCTGCAGATTTTTTTTCTCAAGCGAACTGCTTACATGTTGTTTCCTTTATATTTATGCTTAATGCCTATAAGATATTAACTGACAATAAATTTTCATTTTCGGGAAGTGTGGCAACACTGTATTGCCCAAAAGTTACCATTCTTTCCGATGTAATGATAATTAAAAATAAAATATTTATGTAAAAAGTACAAACTTTATTAAGATGTGTTAATGAAAGTAAAAACTATTTTTGTGTATGAAATGTGTAATTAGTTTTAACGCAAGATCAATAAGGTAAAACTTCGATCATCTAAATACAGGTTTAATAAAATAAGATATCCTAGGCACATTTTACTTGGCCGGTGCAACTCGGACAAAACTAGTACTTAAAATAATATACAGACCTAGGATAAACCTGTACTAGGCATATTGTGTTAAATCCTGTTAAACATTTTATGTACTGGATCACGAAAATTTAAAACTGTGCCTATTATAAAATATTTTGTTGTGTGGACCAAGTTTTTTTTGATCAAAAATCTCAAACGATCATGGCTGACGTTTGACATTTTTGTATGAAAGTTATTATTGTTATGTGTACAAGAAAATAATGCATTTTGTTAAGGCGATCGTTGTTCTTAAAAATGTTTTTAATTGACCATGGCGTTGCCTTAGCAGCATGTGAATGCGATTATACAAATATTTTGATATGTTTTAAAAACTTTGTATATGAAGAGAGTAGTTTTGAGAGTTATATGATTTTTGTATAATAAAAGTTTATTTTAAGTTACATTGCGTATTTTTTATTTCGACCATTTTTATTGCCACTGATATTGAAAGTGCTTTACTTAAAATTATAAACAAATAAAATAATAAACACGAGTGAATAAGTGAATCAAATACACACTGGGAGTATTATTTACCTATGTAGGTATGGAACAGCGTTTTTTAGGGTTCCGTAGCCGAATGGCAAAAAACGGAACACTTATGGATTCTTCATGTCCGTCTGTCCTTCCGTATGTCACAGCCACTTTTTTCCGAAACTATAAGAACTATATTGTTAAAACTTGGTAAGTAGATGTATTCTGTGAACCGCATTAAGATTTTCACACAAAAATAGAAAAAAAATTTAGGGGTTCCCCATACTTAGAACTGAAACTCGAAAATTTTTTTTGTCATCAAACCCATCCGTGTTGGGTATCTAATGAGGTTTTTAATGTTTTTTAAACTGAATAGTTTGCGCGAGAGACTTCTAAAGTGGTAAAATGTGTGCCCCCCCCCCCCCCCCTGTAACTTCTAAAATAAGAGAACGATAAAACTAAAAAAAATAAATGATGTAGGATTACCATGCAAACTTCCACCGAAAATTGGTTTTAGTACATAGTTTTTTTTAATACGTCATAAATTAATAAATTTAAAAAAAACTATTATTAAAACATCGATCACAGTTACAACGAACTACAAGAACTTTTATATGATGTTACTTGCTGTTACGGAACCCTTCATTGGCGAGTCCGACTCGCACTTGGCCGGTTTTTAAATTGAGAGTTGTTTCCAAGTAGGTAGTGGTTCTATGTGTACATGATAGTATGGGGTATTCCTCGAAGCGCACCCAATATGAAGCGCACCCAGACCAAGCGCACCTAAACTATTCCTCCAAGCGCACCCGTTGGGTGCACTTCAGAATAGGTAATTAAAATATTATTTTTTTATTCCTCGAAGTGCACCCACGGATAAAAATAGAGAGAAGCTTAAAAGATTCGTAATATTTATGTCAATAGAGACTAGGACTAGGTGCTTATGCAACTTACTACGTCAATAATAAATTGAATCATGACAGTCATTTTGATCTAAAAGTACCAGGGAGATATAAATGAAAAGAGGTAGATAGGCGCGTTAGCGATTTCACTTACCTTTAACTATCAGGAAAAAAGAAATGAACGAGTAGTTAGTTAGTTGCCATCAATCAATAAAAATAAACGTACGTTATTCGTTATCGATATTTTCTGATAGTTACTATATCTCTTTCAACATTTTTTCCGTGGGTGCGCTTCGAGGAATGAAAAATTAGTATTTTAATTATCTATTCTGAAGCGCACCCAACGGGTGCGCTTGGAGGAATAGTTTAGGTGCGCTTGGTCTGGGTGCGCTTCATATTGGGTGCGCTTCGAGGAATACCCCGATAGTATAGCCTGGTGAGGGTTTATGTATCTATGACCAAACATCCATGTTTAAGAGAGGTTACGCAAATATATATTTCTGCTGCACACATACACCTGACGACAATAGCACACAATAGTAAGGTAGTAATAAATTTTGTTTCGAACAAATTACAAAATAAAAAGAAAGCGTAAGAAAATCAAAAAAACGACAGTCTTTTTCAATTATTATTAAGGGAGGTTGAAATTTTTTTGTCATTTTTGCACATAGGTTTCTTGGGGAAAGTTGTTCAGTTTCATGGGTGGAACTCACCCTTAACTTTATTAAAACGAATAAAAATTAAGGGTGTATAAACCGTGTCTCGTAGCGGTGAAAGAATACTACCACCCCCTCTCTTCCCTCGGGTGTCGTAAAAGGCGACTAACGGAATAAAGACTGCATAGAGCGGCGATGGGCTTACCGCCTGTCACGCTATACTAAGCACGGGTCGGGCGCCGATTACATGAATCGCAATTAGTCTGATTATCTAAATTACCAGTTTCTCACTTTGTACAAAGGTTTGGTGAAAAGTGTACATGGTAGAGGACTGCTTTTGCTGTCCCCATTGCCTAGTCACTGACTAACTGCACAATGTGCATTCGCTATTTGGTGAAAAGTGTAAGTAAGTACATGGTAGAGGACTGCTTTTGCTGGACTAACTGACGATTCGGACACAGTGTCCGAATTGACACATTTTAATTTTATTATTTTTCCACTGACGATTCGGACACTATTAAATTATTGGAGCTGTTCAGTACAATCAGATAAAAAAGCTTCAAAATATAATATTATGTAGAAAAAAAAGTTACTAAAACATTTTAGAGGACGCGACTGTCCTCATTGCCTAGTCACTGACTAATCTTTTGGGGATAATAGTCGTGATTATATGTAAGTACACAAATTATGTAATGCTACTACACTACGGTTCATTATTATATCATTAAACCTATAAACGTCCCACTGCTGGACTCACATTTTAACACATGAGCAAACAGCATATGAGGAGATTGGACCATATCTAGGGCGCGGGACCCCATCGTGTATCATAAACTTTTTTGCTCGAATATCGTAACCCATAACAAAGTTATCAGAATCATCACTTGTCATAAATGAATATAAAATCGCATATTACTGTTAGTAATAAACATATCTGTCCTAAATACACACATCAAAAGTGTCTAGGTATCAAGCATTTTTATGCGGATTTCTTGAGATTGAGATGTGGCTTTGTAATAAATTTATGATTTTATAAATTTATATGGATCCTTTTTGGTGCATTTCATAATTTGAAACAGGAACTTTCAATCAATTTCTAGTAAAAGATGAAAATCAGCTGTCAATATTTTCCCTATAAAAACATACAACGCATTGAAGACATTATTAGTGCTACTGTTTCCCTACTACTGATTAAAACCAACGTTATTATGGAGCGGCGACCTCATTTAAGCAGGGAAGAAATGCTCAGAGCCGTGGGAATGATAGAAGCTGGTTCCCGGCAACGTACTGTGGCTTTAGCTCTGAATACAAGTCAGAGTGTTATCAGTCGACTTTGGACACGTTACCGAAGCACTGGTACCGTGGCTGAGCGCCATGGAGGACGGTATCGCTGCACCACACGGAGACAAGACCGATACATTCAAATCACAACTCGAAGAGCTCCAACAATAACCGCCATGATGTTAGCCGTGAGGCTTCATCACTCTTCAGGGAACTTAATTAGCGACCAAACAGTCAGAAACCGCTTGCATGAAGTGAACCTTCATTCCCGAAGACCGCTAAGGGTACCACCTATAGCAATGCACAATCGTAGGATTCGATATCAATGGGCTCTTGAACACAGAATATGGGCAGAAGAACAATGGCGTTTCGTGTGCTTTTCTGATGAGTCTCGTTTTGGTATGAGACCGGATACAAGACGTATTTTTTTTTTAATTTATTTGTTTTTCAGCAATAATACATTTTAAGTTTTTAAACTCTGCCAAACTACATATGCAGTTTGTCGGCAGCAGCTCCCGTGTAACATTTTTATAGATGTATTATATATATTATTATTACAATTTTTTATACAATGTAACAAACTCACTGAGTACTTACCTAATTGAACTGGTATAAATACATTGCACACATACTTACATTGAGCGCGCACACACACAAACACACACACACACACCCCCACACACACACAACACACACAGGTGTTCTTTTCGCAACACCACATGCGCAACTCGCAAAATATGCTTACCTACTAACAAAGATGTTTATACACTTCCAATATAGGCTATGGGAACATCATCCACAGTAACAAACAACAGTCACGGACAAAGCGATAAATAATGCTTCCTCAGCCTAAACTTAATACTATTCTTACTGATGCAATCCTCCAATAAGTCATACATTAAATTTTGGGGCAGTTCATTAATAAAAGTTGGAAGTAGCCAGCGCCTTTCACGCCTTCCATAATAGTTTCTTATTCTGGGGATAGCCAGTTTATTTATATTTGCAGACCGTGTTGGGTATGTATGTACTCTCTTCTCAAGATTAGAGTAGTTTCCGTATTGTTCAGTAATTATTGATAACTTAACCTTTTTTTCAATCGGGAGAACTTTACATAAACTAAATAATTTTTCATAATTTTTATCTAATGAGTTTTTTGTTTTTTTATCAATAATGAGTTTTAACATTCTAATTTGCAACTGTTTAATTTTATTTATATATGTAGGAAAGGTTAGTCCATACACACCCAGCCCATATAACATTACAGCATCCGCTAATGCATAGTAAAGCATGAACATAATCTTTTTACTAACTATGAGCCTTAAATTATACAACTTACCTAGTATTATACGTAGCTTATTACATACCACATCTACATGCATTTTCCAAGAAAAATGTTTATCAATATGTAAACCTAAATATTTATATGATGCGACATGTTCAATAATTTTACATTTACAGTTTACTCCCTTGTTATGGAGACAGTCATACGAGTGTCCTATAATATTAATATTAATTGCCTTATTGTGCATACGAGGTGAGAAAATAGCCATGCATTTTGTTTTATCAAAATTAATAATGATTCCGTTGTCGTGTGCCCATCGAACAATATTATCAAAATCGTTTTGCATATTCTTTTGAATCTCGCACTGGTTTTTACCACTGTACATAACGCATGTATCGTCCGCGTACATATAGGATTTGCATTGTTTTAAAACATTGGTCATACTGTTAACATGCATTATGTACCCGATTGGGCCATAAACCGAACCGGTTGGTACTCCGTACTTGATAATATCGCTCTTACTTTCGACGTCACAGACAGAGACTTTAAGCATCCTATTTTCTAAGTACTGCCTAAACCATGCATTCATGGGGCCGCGTATCCCACATTCATCCATGGCCTGTAATAAGCCGTTATGGTCCAAAGTGTCAAACGCCTTTTTGAAATCAATGTAAATCGTCATTACAATATTTTGTTCATTCAAAAAACCGTTGACGTCATCTGTAAATCTTGCAAGCACTGTAGATGTGCTCCGTTTCGCGCGGAACCCATGCTGACTATCAGATAATAACTCATGCTGTTCAAGAAAGTCTGTTATTTGACCAACAACAATTTTTTCTACAATTTTGTTAATAACATTTAGAATTGCTATTGGTCGATAATTTGTAAATTCCGCATGGGATCCTTGTTTATATATCGGTCTTATAATGGCCATTTTCAATTCGTCGGGATAAACGCCTTTACCCACACACATATTCACAAAATTTGCTAGTATTGGACTTATTTTATCTTTAATACATTTTAAATCTTTGACTCGTATGCCGTCCGACCCTGCTGCCTTGTTACCACTTAAACCATCAATAATTTTTGATACTTTTGCCGCTGTTACTGGCATAAACCTAAAACTAATTTCACTTTCTGTGACATAGGAACTTCTTTCTAAAAACTTTTTCGGACACTTGTGCATAATACTATCTATTTCATGCGTAAACGTATGACAAAATTTCTCACATACAGTTGTTTTTGAATAATCCTTCAACATATATTTTTCTACAATACTATCTATATTTAATTTATTTCTTCCTAACCAATTATTAATACTGATCCAAATTTTGCGCATATCTCCGTTACAACTTATAATACAATTTTTTCTATGCCTATTTTTTGCAGAATTTACAAGCTTATTTGCTAAATTTCTCTGTTTAGTATATTCTAATCTATAAATATTATTTTTTGGTTGTGCCTTCCACTTTCTAAATAGCATGTCCTTTCTCTTAATCATACATTGTAACTTTTTATTTACCCACACTTGCGATACACGCTTATTTATAATAGATCGTTCAAAAGTACATTCTGTATAAATATTTCTAAATATATTTACTACGTTTTCGTATAATATGATAGGATTTTCTATGCTTAACAAGTCAGTCCATTCGATACACTGTAACTTTTTTAAAACGTTACCATTATTGATTAAAGTCTTTACCTTAACTGCCGTATTGTCTGTGCGTAGGTCAGCTGTTATGCCTATGATGTAATGATCAGCGATCCGTGTCGTAACTGTATACGCGCTGAGCGTACTAGCCTTCACATTTCGCACGAAGACGTGGTCGATGCAAGACGCTGTCGCTCGCCCCGCAGTCACACTTTCGCGCGTTACATCACTTATCGCACACTGTAATCCGTACTCACTCATTAGATTTAAGTATCTTACTGTAACTGCACATGATTGGTCCATGATATTTATATTAAAATCACCAATTACTATCACATCCTTAGGTATATTATTTAGGATTGTTTTCAATTCATTTAGGAAGCCAGTCTTTTTGGTGTTCGGCGGTCTGTAGATAACGGCAACCGTGGTTATGTAGTCATTTATCTGTAGATTCCCCGTTAACATTTCGCAGTTCACTGTATAAACATGATGCGGTGTAAATATAAAATTGTTTTTTATATATAACAGTATGCCACCACCACGTCTTTTTTCTCTAGTCCACGAATACATATTGAATCCATCTATGTTAAATAAATAAAGTTCTTCCTTTTTTATATTTATCTCTGTAAGGCATATAATATCTAGGTTAGTCAAACATGTTTCTATTGCAATAAGTAATTCATTGAAATGCTTTCTAAGGGAACATATATTTATGTGTACAATACTCAGCGATATGTTTTGATTATTAATATAATTAGACCATGTTTGCAAATCTGTATATTTTGTATACTCGATATCTTGTAATTGTGGTTGAGGGTCAATATTAGACGCCATTATTAGTTTTTAATTATTTTTGTTTACTATTATTTTAATAATGTAATTATATAGAAAAATAAATTAAATGTGGAAAATAGATAGTGCCACGTATCAATACTCAGTTACTCTCGCTGATTATCTTTTTTCTGTTCTTTCTCAATGAGACTGTCAATGTCGCTCTCAGAATTAATTTGGTATATTTTTTTTTCGTTGTCATTCTTTTTTATTAATATTTTGGAGTTCTGTATCCAGATATACTTATAAGTCTCCTTCAATTTGGATTTCACTGACCAGAATAACTGACGCATTTGTCGCGTTATATTTTCATTTATGAATATACGTGTATTGTTATTGTTGTTAAATACGGCGTGATTGGTAATCATATTATTTTTTTTACACTTAAGCCACTCTAGTCGGGCTTTAGTCGACCGAAGAGTAACTATAATAGGGCGGGGTCCTTTGTTGTTGTCTCCATTTACTCTCCAAGCCTTATTTATATCTTCCACATTCAAAGCTAATGTTTTTGCTATTTTTCCCGCCGTCTCCATTATATTCTCATTTTCAAACTTTTGAACATTTATGAGTTCGACATTAAATTCCAATTCTTTTTGTTCTAGTTTTGTGACGCGCTCTTCCAAAGCTTTATTGCACTTTTCGATATAAATGTTCTTCTGCATCAAATCTTTCACTCTGTTTGCATTATTTTGTATAGCATCCTTGGATTCTTGTCTGGACTTTTCTAAATCTTGATACTTAGAGCCAAGATACTCAACTGACTTTTCGATTTCTAAATTCGCTTTTTTGACGTCACTTATTTGGGTTTTTATTTCGGACATATCCGCCTGTATACGTTTAAAGCGCGTATCCTGATCCTCTTTCATCAAAGTTAGCATATTAGTTATTGTAGCCATTTGGTCCTGCAAAGAAGTAAGATTTTTGTTTATCATATCCGTATCGCCATGCGCAGTCTTCTGCCGCCGTAACGGCTCATTGTTCAAAGAAGATTCGCTGTCTGTTTCTTCCAGACGCTGCTTTTTGCGGCGAGAATGAACCCACTTGTCTACAGTTATTTGTTTATCCTTCATAATACTTAAATTTGGATCTGATCCAAACTCCTTCAGGTCTTTGTTTGGTGTCCGCTGGGTATTCATCTTTCCGGTAGGCCTAAATATTAGATGCAATTGATTCTGCCGTCGGACTAGTGCACGTAGTTCAATGCCAATGGGCGGGGCCAGTGCATTGAATGGGAGGTCCTAGATGCGCACACGTCGCGTATGAGGCTCGCAACACTAGACCGATCTTTTTTCTTCCTATTGTGTGGTCTCTTTCACGCAATAAATTATTCGTCACTAACCGAGGAAACGACTGTCGCTGACGCGATATCCACGGGAACTGCGACACTGGAGAACCCCTGGACGCCAACAGCGATTTAAATCCTGCCAGGAAGTCCATCCTTATAGTGGTGGAACCATCATGGTATGGGCGGGTATTTGGATCGGCGGAAGAACTGAGTTGATTTGGATCAGAGGCAACCTCAACGCTCAAATTTATGCTGAGACGATTGTATCAGACGTCATCGTTCCTCTACAAGTGCAAATCGGTCCCTTATTTCAGTTAATGCATGATAATGCACGACCGCACACCGCAAGAGTTGTAAGACAGACTCTCGCCGCAGCTAACATCAATGTCATGCCCTGGCCTGCTCAGTCGCCAGACTTGAACCCGATTGAGCATGCATGGGATATGCTACAGAGAAGAGCTCTGCCGAATATGGAGGGTATCCAGTCGCAAGAAGACCTTTTATTGTTGTTGCAACGAACATGGGCGGCCATTCCACAGCGTGATTTGGATGAACTCATTTTGAGTATGCCAAACCGATGTTCTTGTGTTGTTAGTGTTCGCGGTAGAAACACAGATTATTAATTGTTTAAGTTACCCAATAAAATTTTAAAGAAAACTGTTATTTCAGTCTTTTTTTCGAACTTTAATGTTAGTGGTTCAAATGTCAAAAATCCCTTTATTAGGAAAATGGCAAATTTCTTTATTAATGCAAAGGTGACTTGGTTTATCGTTATCTACTGTAGACAAACGAAAACACTTTATTTGATGAATCCTTAAAGAAAATTTTAATTAATATCAATCAGGAGAAAAGTTATTGCAAAAATATATGTTGATCCCTAGACACTTTTGATGTGTGTATATTTTAGTAATATTCCGAATATACACATTTATAAAAGAATAAGTTCTGTAAACTGTTATCAGAATCCGAATCGGAGCATTTATACACATAATACATGGGTCTCAGTGGATCACGGGGAACAGTGAATCGTTTGTTAAAAATCTGTTCCTTTTGCACTCACGCATACGTGCATTGGCTTCACTAACGTTCTCCCCTACCCCGCGCCAACGGAAATTCGCGCGACAGCGCATCAGTCAGTAGCCGTGGTCAGTAGGTACCTAAGTATAAAAAAATAATTTACGTAATATTTGAGATTACTTTGGTTCAAAGTCATTTAGATATTTTAAAGTCTTTGCCTATTCACCTCATCATGTAAATGCGATATATATTTTGTTAAAAAAATATTTGTTTTTTTGGTAAATGGGTTACAGTGAATCATGTGGTAATGGGGTTCGTTGGATCATGATCCACTGTTCCCCAAAAAGCTATGAATTTTAAAGTACACTTGTTTACAGGTCAATATGCCACGTGACAGACAAAGAAAGACAGAGAATGGTCTACATACTGAAGAACAAATGGGCAATGCTTTGAACATGATTGCGGAGGGTCAAACTATAAGAGGCGTTTCAAAATTAACCAAGATCCCGTTGACCACTCTGCAAATGTATCACAAAAAAATATCAAACTCTTTATCTCAGGATCCTACTCGGTCAATTGCACTAACACCGAACTATGCTGTGCGTAAAATATTTACTTCCGGTCAAGAGAAATCAATTGTTGACTATGTTATTAAATGTAGCCAGATGTTCTACGGTCTAACTACAATTGATATTCCTAAACTTGCATACGAGATGGCAACACTAAATAACATCAAGGTGCCACGAAAGTGGCATGATACTAAACTGGCAGGAATTGAGTGGCTGTATGGTTTTAGAAAAAGACACAGCAATTTGAATCTGAGGACACCCGAAGGTTGCTGTTTAAGCCGTGCAACATCCTTCAACCGTCATAATGTTTTTATATTTTTTTTATTTATTAAAACTTTTGCAACAATATATTACATGGCGGACTTAAGGCTAGGTGTTAGTAAAAAATTAACATAAACGCGTTCTTAGAATTACTTTTTGAAGTAGTAAACAGTAAAACTAAAATCTGCGAAAATTATTAAATATTGTTGAGGCTTCATTCTGTAAAATATACCCGATGGAAACATGATTTGATAATGTTGGCTCGATAGAATAAATTCACAAAGTTACAAATTTTTGTGTCATTTTATGTTATTTTCTATGTTTTATTCTTAAAATAAGTGATTTGATATTATGAGACTTTTACCAAAATGAAGTTCATAGATAACTTGAGTTTTTATAACCGATCGATTTTTTTTATTACATCTATCAATTTCTTTATCGAATATTCAAGTGATTTTAGATGCACGGGGCGCTCGCCAGTGTCTCGCGAGACGTTACCGAGGTAGGACCTGTGTCGAATTTATGCGCACGCGCGTCATAAGCGGGAATTTATCGAATGTTTTTAAAATAAGTTTATTACATTAAACCAATAAGTAGCTAGTTAGGTCCCATTTTTAAACATTTTGTGTAAATATTGGTATCAAAGACAATATAGCCGTCGCGGCGGCTGAAGAGGAAAAACACCGGGAAGAAAGTATGGTAAGTTTTATTTCTTTCGCAATTATATTATAAGTATGATTTCAGTATCCGCATCCGTACCTTCTCACCACAGTCTAACTAATATCAGTAGGTTCAAAGAGAAGAATAACAAATAAGTTATAATCAGTTCTCACGTTTATCGATAAAGTTACCTATAAGTAGTATAATTATAAAATTAGTAAAGATACAATGCGTTCACAATAAGAATATATCTTTAATTATAATATAATCAAAGGAATATATGCTACCCGTAAGCGAGCATTGACGCGAGTTTGCCAGCCGGTCGTTGGCCAGTTGTCAGTATTGTAACTTCATAGTAACGGACGAAGCGCGAGCCATACCTACACGCTCCGATCTCGGCATGCGGCTATCGCGAATGTGCCGCAGTGACGAACGGACGGTGTGTTGTTTTTTAAACAGTAAGCCTGCGATTTTTTCGTTGTTGCTATCGAACACGTTGGCGGAGAACTGCTTTTAATTAAACGTAGGGATATTGGGCCATAATAACCCACCACGCTGGCCCTAGATTTTTTTATATACTTAATTACTAAATGTATTGTTTCAGTTCAAAAATGGCTCGAAACAAGAAAGGCTTATTTCTACGAAAAATTAGTACAGAAGAACAGTAAGTACTGTCTTTGGTTTGTGATTTTTTGTATAGCCTATATTGTGTCCCACTGCTGAGAAAAGGCCTCCCCTCTACGTTTTCACACGTCTCTATTTTCTTGGGCTACCTCATACACCCAGGCACCCATTATTTTTTATTTATTCCATACTCAATTTTGCATTTTAAAGAAGTCTTGTATTTTTTTCAGACAACCGTGTGATGATAGTTCTAACAAATTTCACGTATCTTTTACAACACTAGAGTCTGTTGATTTGCAATTTCAACCCTCTGCTACCAAGTAAGTTTTTTTGTTGCCTTTCAGTGGCATACTAATATTTTGTTTTGTACACACACATTTTTTAATATTTATATTAAAAATAATTAATTCTTTTAGGTCACCAATATCGCCAACTGATGTACATTTCCAAGATGTTCCTATGTCTTCGTCATCTGCGCCAGAACCAGGTGCTGATTTTGAAGCTACCCAGTAAGTTATTGGAACTTCCTTTAAGTGACGACCTCCGTGTTCGAGTGGTTAGCGCGCCGGGTCTGGCGTCGCGCCATCTCTGAGGTCCCGGGTTCAATTCCCGGTCTGGTCAATTTGGAGAAAACTGTTTTTCTGAATTGATTTCGGGTCTGGGTGTTTTTTACGTTTATGTATATTTATCCGTTATCTATTTTAATCATAATAACGAGTTGCAATAGAAGCTTATCTTGGGCTAGATAATTGGTGTGAGCGTAAACAATTTTTTTTAATTTAATTTACGTGTTTGTGTGTATCAAATGTACTTAGAAACTGGTAACAACTTAGAAACATTGATAAGTCCCTACAAAATTTTGAAAATAACTCATTGCTACAGGCTCAGACCTTGTCACAAACCTAGGAGCAGCAAACAGAAATTATTTTGGATTCACGTAATTTTACCCCGATATCTTATTTATTTTTGCAGAAAAAGTGATGAAAGTTATGACTGGTTCCTAATTGAAATGGTAAACAAGGAAGATGATTTCCAACCCATATCAGGACGGCGGATAATTGATATCAATTTCTTTATAAAAGAAATACAAGAGAAAGCACGGCACAATGATTTATTTAATTGTAAATCAAGTAACTTACGCTTAGTTGGTGAAAGAAGAAAAGGACTTATATCGACCTTTAAGTTTGAGTGCAATATGTGTAAAGAAGTTTGTTGATTCAATCCGAAAACACAAAAGATACGAAGCAGGTAAATGCTAATATAGCTGCTACCACTGGAGTTGTGGCCTCTGGTATAGGATTCTATCAGATCGAAGAGTTGTTTGCAGCTATAAATATTCCAATATTTTCATCAACTTATTTTAATCAACTGCAAAATGAAGTTTATCAGAAATGGGAAGAGACTGCATGTGTGACAATGGAAGCTGCGGCTAATACAGAAAAAGAAATTGCTTTAGCAGAAGGCCGGACCAAAAACGGCTATCCTATTATAGACGTCTCTGTTGATGGGGCATGGTGTGCCAGGTCATATGGTTCTAATTATAAAGCTTCATCGGGAACTGCAGCGATAATCGGCAGACATACGGGTCAGGTCCTGTACTATGGTGTGAAAAACAAATATTGCCTTGTATGTAGCCGAGCCGAATACAAAAAAGTTGCCATCAATTTAGTCCAGAACTAAGTCAGCCAGCTGCTATCTCCCTTGGGGCTAACAAT
Source organism: Scoparia ambigualis (assembly GCA_963921215.1). Taxonomy (NCBI): domain Eukaryota; kingdom Metazoa; phylum Arthropoda; class Insecta; order Lepidoptera; family Crambidae; genus Scoparia; species Scoparia ambigualis. The sequence continues at coordinate 19,913,860 of OY992526.1, forward strand.
AGTAGACTATTCAGGCTCCTGTGATAATACCAATGACCTAGAACTCCTAAGCTATGACAGTGCTAAAGCTAAGCTACCAACCTGTTACTCTTTAGGTATATAGGAGTCCAGCACCAGGTCTGCCAGCTTATCTGAAACCGCACCGCGCGCACGCTGTCCATGATGCCCTCCATCTCGCGCTGCTGATCTGTGAATCTAATCACCTCTAAACTACTAACCTGCTACCTCTTGGGTCTATAAGAGGCCAGAACTAAGTCAGCCAGCTACTATCTCCCTCCTGGCTTACAATAGGTAGACTATTAAACCACTATTGACCTAGCACTCCTTGGATATGACATTTACAATCACCCGTGAATCTTATCACCTCTAAGCTACTGGCCTTATACTCCTTAGGAATATACGAGTCCAACACCAGATCAGCTAGCTGCTATCTCCCTCCTGGCTATCAAAAGGTAGGCTATTGAGGCACCTGCTAAAATACCATTGAATTGCTGATGAAGGTTCTTCCGTGTCGCAAATAATAATACATTGTCATGACTATTAAAAATAAAAATGTAAAATGTAAATGTGAAGTCTTCTTTACTTAAGAAAGCCAAAGTTATTTGTAGCCTAAACTTAATAAATTATTTTGAATTTTGTGTTTAGCATTATTCATTAAATTTTTAAAATCAGTACATTATACACACCTATAGTAACTGATACGTTATTATGAATAAATAAGTAAATTTAGAAAATTTCAAGCCATGATCCTACTGTATAAATATTGACTATGGCTCAACACGCTTGGCCGGAAGGGGTCACGACCTCACGACCGACGCGCGACTCTCGCGCGTCGTGTTTGCTTACGTAACGCTAGTATTTAGCGGGGGGGTGAGGAAGCTTTTATGCCTACAGCGCTCGGAATACCTGCCCTTAATGCCTAAGGCATTCTCTACCAGTCAACCATAGGGTGGTGCAGAGATGACATGGCAGGTGCCAGTGGCGAAGCGTGAAATATTGAGAGAGGTAAGCCGTAACAAAAAAAAAATGCTTACCTACTCCGAGCGCGGGCACGCAGTCTTGAGTCCTTAACGAAAATCTGTGATTGGCATCCTGGCTTCAGTCTTGTATAGGCAGATGTATTTTCAGTCCTCTTTTACTATACGTGTAAGCACTGAGATATTGAAACAGTGTCTTGCAAGCATAATAGAAGTGGCTTTGATAAAAGCCGTTTGTGGTGAAATGATGATATGATGTAAATTAAACAAAACTTAGTAGACTAAGTACTAATAATACTACTTATACTCTAAAGCTATTCGTCTATTCTTTCTTACAAAGTGCGCTAAGACATTATCATAAAAGCCGGGAAGAATCTAAAGCTATTAATGCCGACATCTTACAATTCTACCGATTACTTTGCAAATCTACTTATTCTAAATACGTAATTTCAACTTATTACAATATCTACTTACCGCAAATACCTAATTACAACGTACGTCTTCGTAACTACTTTCTTCACTACACACAACACAAATAAACAAAGTCCAACTACAATACTAATAGGTGAAACTAACTAATAAATTCAAATACTAATAAAACACAGTCATGCATTCTAGATTATTAAGATTATCTGTAAAAAGCCCTAGCGACCATAAGATTTGAAACAAAATAAAACCAAGTTGACATAATTATAAAACGATATGAGGAAACCCGACTCGCCGTGGTCAGAGAATATACAGCGTGTTTCTTGTATGGTGTCAAGCCGATGTGTGGTGATAGGGAACTACCATACCTATCCATTGGACCCCCATGTATGTTCTACGATTTTTTGTACTTTTCGAGTTATAATTTTTTTTCGTTATTTTATGTTTCAACGACGAGACGGCTCTAAAAAACTTATATCGTTTTTTTGGGTCAACTTTTCTTTGATTTTTTTTTTAAATCAATGCCTATTGATTGCACTTTTATGAGTAAAAAAATCTCCTTCCTAACTTTAACCTACTAAAATTTTGATCCTAACTTTACAAATTGGGTTAATCAGAACAGAATGGAATTTTCAACTTCGATAAAAAAAAATTAAAAAACATTTTCCATAGCTGACTAGTCTTAAAAACTGCCCAACCAAATATGCTTTTATACTAATACAAAAAAAGATGTACTAAATGGGACTTTTTTTGCTGAAATTAGTCGTTGAACGTGGTAGATCGGAAATTGTGTAATTTTCATCTATACTAATATTATAAAGAGGAAAGATTTGATTGTTTGTTTGTATTGAATAGGCTCCTAAACTACTATACCGATTTAAAAAATTCTTTCACCGTTGGGAAACTACACTATCTCCGGGTGACATAAGCTACAATATTTTTTCAAAAAATTAGGGATCCTTACTAAAACTCTAATAAATTCCTTACATCGCGTGCGCTACGAAAACTATTGATGATAGAACAAATGCGATGTAGGCGTGAATACATGAGTGTAGCACTAAAATCAATATTAATGCGTTGCACCATTATTGTGATAAGCATAAAAAAGGAAAAATAAACTAGTTTAAAATAATTGACATGTGGACAAGTGGCTTTATGGTTGAAGGCTGTAAGATTGAGTCAATGGACTAGGGGCTTTATTTTTATTTGAATTTCGCGGGGACTGTTCCGTGCGTCGCTTGCGAAATGGACGCTGTCTGTTGGTTTGGATTGATGGGGGGGTTCGCCTGAATTGGTCAGCGCGTCCCTCGCGACATAGGCGCCGTCTACCGTGCGTTATTTACTTGAGTTTCGCGGAAGACGGGATCGGGGCGTTAGAATCGTTTCAAAAACAACCAGGCGCCATCTGTGTTCAGAATGCTGAACTTTTATAATTTTACTAAATACGGGATTATTAGGATAAGTGGGCGTTTATTAAGAGGGAATTTTTGATGGAAGGCTACATCTAGATGTTCAAACATGTAATATTGGCTATCTAAAGAGATTTGGTTGATTTATGGTAAACACTAAAATTTACGCGGGAGTGTCGGTCATGAGAGGGCGGAAGTTGAGATTGAAAGATAGAAAGAGAGAGGAGATTTTGTCTCCACGTGTAAGTGCGTGAAGTTGGCCATTTAACAAAAGATAACAAGGGTGAAGTAGAGGCGAGTAAGCGATAGGTCTAGCGATTGGGTGAAAGTAGGAAAGTGGATTTGCGTGGGCGAATGTCGGGCGAGCGTGGCGCGAAATTGGAGGGCTTTTGGCATCATTGTAGGGAAGAGCGGCATTCAATTCAAGGTCGTCGGAGGCGCGGACCGACTTACGAGTGGCGGTAACGATCTCATACGTGAGAAAAAGAGCGTCCTAGCCTTTAAAGCGCGCTAAGTGATATTCGAGCTACGATATTAACTAAAATTGTAAAATAGAGGGGCATTCAATTAGAGATCGGAGGGGCGAGCGGTTCAAACACGAGAGTTGCGGTAAAAATCTCATGCGCGGAAATAGCGTCCTAGCTTTTAAAGCGCGCTAAGTTTAAATTCGAGCTGCGATATTAACTGGAATGGTTTTGTGAAATTGGAAGTGACTATCAAAGTTAATTTATTGCTGTCGCAACTCGAACCTGTTAACGGAATGAAGTATCCCGGGTCATATAGCTGATACGCGTAACGGTGTCAACGAAACTATGTGACTTTCAACTGATTTCGATCAGGGGCATTTGCTTGTATTCAATAATGCCAGCGTTATAAATTACAACGCTAAAGAATACACTATCTTCGAGAGAATAGCAGAGGAGAGACAGTTGTCTCCTTAGCGAAAATCGAAGATAGGTAGGACACCATTTAGCTGGAGGTAGACACGTATGACCCCGTCCAAACGCGAGTCTACCTCTGTACACACAGTGTAGTGTTAGGTTTTACACCCTGAGTTTACTGGCTCGACTCAATAGTTCATTTAGAGGTCTGTTGCTTGCAGGGGCGACTCGACTTACACAACTCACCACACAATTAAGCTTAAATGTGGCTTGGGCCTAGATTGCAAAGGTATACAATTAGGGACTGTTAGTTCGACAGAATATAGGTATTTCAAGTGAGGTAGGCTGTAGGAATCTATAGGTAGGAGTCTCTATATATGTTATTAGGTAGTTGGGGGATGGCACGGTGTGCGCATGCTGTGCCCACATATACTAGGTACGTAGGCCGCGAAGCTAGGGCTGGATTAACTTCAACTAATAAAGTTAGGGATAATTGAGACATGGTATCTAAATAGAAATTACTATGAAGTGATGTTGATTATGAGCACTGAAAGGACCTATCCAGACATGTAAGCTGTGTTACCGTGGGTCAATAGGACTCTAATTGTTTTCTTAAAGGTGTTACCAATTAACTATTCATTTTAAATAATTAGCAGAAGTGAGGTAATATTGAACCATCATTACTTTGGATTACCTAAGAGTCTAGACTGGTTTCCTATTACAAGAAAAATACTAATAAGTTATAGCATATAAGCATAACTGTGCTGTGATGTTTGATTTCTAATACTGAAATGACCAAACAGGCATTCTTAGCTTTCCCTGAGGTACAATACGGCCTTAAATTGCAACTCTTCAATGTGTTATTAATGGACATCCAGAAACCTATTGGTAAAATTTAAGCTAATATTAAACAATTAAAACCAGTTTGGAACCTAGGTTATTTCGCCTGAAGATGCGAATTCACCTTAATGGTCAAAGACCTTACAAGTTATGTACTTCTAATATTATGAAACATAGAAATATTTGATTGGTAACAACCTGAACCGATTAGACTAATAGTACAGTCTGCTTTATACCTATTAAATTCACCTTAATGGTCAAGGACCTTACAAGTTATGTACTTCTAATATTATGAAACATAGAAATATTTGTTTGGTGACAACCTGAACTGATTAGACTAATAGTACAGTCTGCTTTATACCTATTAAAGTGAGTAAAGAATAACTTCTAAATATAATTGATTTAATTATCAACAAGGACAACTGTGGACAATTACATGGTACAGTCGAACCAACTGAATCATGACCCACTTCGCCGATCATTCCTTTAAAATCATAAATGTAGTTAGGTTTCTTCGCTTTTTTTCATGTTGCACTTAGTACGTTTTAAATATGAATAAAAATGCGTCATTACGGGTCAGAGATGTATGCAATTTTAACCTTTGTTATCACTGCACTAGATATGCTTTAGACAAAGCAGTCTTAATTTGAATTTCTATTAAGATGTCATTCATACATAATCCAAACTCTTTTCACTACGGAGAAAAGGTATTTTAGTTTTAAAAATAAAGTGACGTTGCGTCTGATGTCAAGTTGTAGTCTGTCTGAAAAAATTGAAACAATAATTGAATTGAATTTGATTGAATTAAAACAAATCGTATAATGGCCAATTTGGCAGAACAAAGAGCTCGGATAGTAGTACTCAGTCTCCAGCATTCGGGAAATATCACGAGAGTTAAATATAAGTCGGAACACAGTCAGAACCTGGATCAGAAGGCACGCTGAAGATGGTACCCTTGAAGACAGACGACGATATAATCATGGCGTTCGTCGGATCACGAACCAACAGAGAACGGAAATGCAACACCATTACGAAGAACATCCTTTTACTGATACCAGGTATTTTGCGGCACGTTACGACGTATGTCTACAAACAATAAGAAATAATTTGCACCGCACGGGGCTGCATTACAGGCATTATGCTAAAAAAGCTCACTTAACGGATGCACACAAAATTGAGAGATTAAATTTTGTACGTAATTTCTTAGACTTCGACTGGACAAACACCATCTTTACAGACGAAAAATCGTTTTGCTCTTCTCAATATGGTCGCTTAACTTTGTGGCGTTACGATAACACTTGATACACAGAGGATCACGTAGTGCCCAACCAATTATCTGGCCGAATTTCAGCTAACATGTAGGCCTGGATGGATGCTGGAAGTGTAGGCGAACTTGTTCAAATTTATCCTCGTCAAAATGCTAAGAACTATGTCGATTTATTGGAAGAATCAATGTTACCGACTTTGCGAACAGTTTACCCGCGTGAAGAAGTGCCAGTATTCTCCTACGTTCATGATAACTGTCCAGTGCATACTGCCAGAATTCAGTCTTTACCCGTGGACCCGGTGGGTCGACCCATTACCGGGTCCACGGGTAATTTTCCAATTGGTTTACCCAACATGAAGCTCAAACCCACAATTTATTTATAAAGTTATTTTCTAGTTTTTCAGTTTACCAAGTGAATGCCATTTTTTTAAACTTAATAAAACCTATTGATGATATTAATAAAATAAAGTTTATAATTCTTCAACTTTACTATTTTATTATAATAGTGACCACCACATGTTCCAAATGTGATTTTATAAAGTAACTGGGCCCGTTACAGACTGGGGTTGTAAAGCGGTAAAATTACCCCGCTAAAATACGGTAATATTCGGTAAAAACGTTTTAAACGTATTCATACCCACTAGGCCACTAACTACTATTACGATTACACTATTATTACGAAAGTGAGTATGTTTGTGTAAATGTCGTTACTCTTTAACAAATAAATGTATTGAATGAGTTTTGACAGATATATGGATGAATTCAAGTCAACTGATCGCCATTTGTTCAGTCCTCAGAACAATAACTTAATATTGTTCTTAGGTTCAGTCGCTCACCGTCACCGACAGCGGAACGGCAAGAGCGCTTATCGCCGCACAACACAGCACAATATGGTCAATTGCACTAATCGGCAACGTCGCATAATGGTTTTCATATTTGCCTTGTCAGCTGTCAGTGTCTTATAAAATGATAACAGGTTCGTTACATGCGTTACATGTAATGTATGTTCAAGCTAATTTCAACCTACTCGTATTAGAATGACTGTAGGAAAATGACCTTAAGGTGGGTCATGATTCAATTTGGTCGACTGTACCTACCTACTCGAAATATACTAACTACGATTTAGTAGGCTATTAAATAATCACCCAGTCTGAGAGACTGAGGTATAAGTTAATGAAAAATAATTAACTTAAGTTCACTTCCTAAAAGTTAAGGATATTGAATAAATCAGGCATCTTTTAATAAACTTGAGATGTAATAAGCTGTCAAGGCAGTCAGTACAATTTAGTTAAATTGGTAATTTATGAGAACTGTATAATAAACACTAAGAGTAAATAAAAGTAATTTTGCTTCAAATGATAGCATTCTATTTGAATTCACCTCCTGAAAGGAGTAGGAAATTGAATAAGTTAAACATCTTTAATAAACTTGAGAAGTGATAACCTGTCAATGCAGACAATACTATCTAATTATATTGGTACTTTATAAGCTCTGTATAATAAACACTAAGAGTAAATAAAAGTGAGTTTACTTCAAATGATAGTATTCTGATTAAGTTCATTTCCTAAAAGTTAGAGGATATTGAATAAATCAGGCATCTTTTAATAAACTTGAGAAGTGATATGCTTTCAAGGCAGTCAGTACAATTTAGTTGAATTGGTAATTTATGGGATCTGTATAACAAATACTAAGAGTAAATAAAAGTAATTTTACCTTTATTAATAGCATTCTATTTTAGTCCACTGCCTGAAAGTGGGTTTTGAATAAATTATTCACCATCTATAGAACTGAAAGTTAATATTCTAATAAGGCAATAAAGACAGCCAGTTAATAATGTTACATTGTAAATAAACTCAATGATCAGAGAAATAAGTGGGATCTGTTGAATGCTGGCTTCACACCTCTATTCTATAAGGGATATCATAAGACATAAATTATTGCATTGAATAGTTGGGTTCTGAATGTGAAAAGATATTTGGATGATAGCAAGCCTAAGATAAACTCTATTGATTTTATGAGGAATAATTAATTTTCATAATGTAAGATAAAATTTAAGTTGAGGAATTATGTAAATTCCCAGTCAATGAAAGTTAACAGTAGCATCAAGAAAAATTAACTACATTTGGACGGGGCCATAATTAAACAATGTGATGTATTGGCACGCTATGGAGCGGCGGTTGGGGCTTATAAACTTCCGCAAAACTCTTTTATGTATAATGCTATTGATTATAAATAATAATAATACCTGCAAGCTAAGCTATCATCTGATTATCTTTGAGTGGTTAAACATTCCTTTCCCGCAGCCGCTGTGAAGGATTTAGGTCACAGTTCAGACGAAGACACTGATAGGCTTACACATATCTAGGATATTAGGTATTGACGGATAGGTAAATAGGTCAGTAGTAAATAATTTAACACAGGGATAAGCCAATTACTAAAATTTTACGAAAAGGACTTGAGTTAGGGGAGAGTGGGGTAAGACGGGGTCCTTAAGGTTTGATGGTAAATAAAATTGACCGTAATGAGTTTTATTGATTTGTTTTATTCTTTTAATCTTCTTTGATAATCAGTCTTCATTGTTAACGAGTATTTGGCAGTTTAATCAACATAATACAATTTTAAAAAATCAAATATGTAGAAATACACCTTCATCTCCATCATGCCCTACCCCTAGAGTAAGATGGGGTACCCCCGTGGGTAAGATGGGGTACCAATAGGGGGAAAGATTGGGCACGCAGCAAACTACCATTTATTCATCATCCATTCACAATGTTTACAAGTGAACACGGGATCTGCATCTACGTCGTCCAAACATGCTGAACAAGCAACCCAGCCTTCATTTGAGTCAAAATATAGGCCTTTACAATATAAAAAAGGTGAATTTTCCGTATCGCTGTCACTATTCTCGTTTAATTATCTATTCTTAGCCCCTTTTTTCTTCTTAGTTGCTGATTTTTAGTAATTTTTTAAGTTCCCTCAACTCTTTTTTTCGCTGTTTATCCTCTTCCGCTTGTGTTTTTCTTGATTTTTTTTTGTTTCTTTTCTATTTCGTACTTTTGTTACGTCTGATTAATTCTTATACGGCGAAGATGTGATCACCGAGGTTTTTCCTCGTTTTCTGGTTACGCGAGATGTTTTTCTAGTTACTCGAAAGGACATTATTTGTTGCGGACTTACAACACCAAATATTGATTTGTATGCCGCTTACCTTCTTCCTACCCCATCTTGCCCCCTTAACACCTACCCCATCTTGCCCCAGTATGCTGAATCAAATTTTAAAAATAACTAAATAAAACCAATACACGGCACAGAAAAACACAAGTTCTTATACCTGTTAGTGTAGCTAACTACTAAGCCCGGCATATGACCGCACTCCACCTGATGTTAAGATGTAATAGAAATGAATTCCAGGCGCGAGGACAACTGGTGCAGCGTAACAGACGTAGCATCAGTCACCCTCACTCTGCCGGCCCACAAAGTGCTTCTTCACGCCTCGTTTGAAGGACCCTATGTCATAGGTAGGAGGGAATACGTGTGCTGGTAGACTATTCCATCTTTTGGAAGTGCGACAAAGAAACGAGTCACCAAATTTCTTTGTGTGTGATGGAATGTTAGAGACTGTAAATTGGTGACTCCGGAGAGCAGCACGCGTACTCCTATGGAGGAAAGGAGAAGGAGGAATGAGGTCAAAGAGTTCTTCAGAGCACTCGCCATAGTATAAACGGTAAAAGACGCTGAGTGACGCAATATCTCTACGCAATTGCAAAGGCTCGAGAGTTTTAGTGACCTCCGCATTGCCGATAATGAGCACAGCGCGGCGCTGCAATCTGTCCAAGGCATCGAGAAAGTACTTTGCGGAGCCGTCCCAAAGTTGAGAGCAATACTCCACGCAAGATCGCACCTGTGTCTTGTATAATAGACACAACTGATCAGGCGTGAAGAATCGCCGCACCTTGTTCAGGACACCGAGTTTACGTGAGGCATTTTTAATCACGGTTTCGATGTAGTCCTTTTGGTTCAGATCGCAGCGGATATTCATACCGAGCATGTTAATATTGCAGGCCTAGAGATGTACCCTGAAGAGAGGGAAGGGGAAGGAATGGCGACTTTTTCGCTGTGAACGCGCACACCTGTGTTTTCTTGGCATTGAACTCCACCAGATTATCGGAGCCCCATTTAGAAATGAGGTCCAACCCCGATCGAGCTCAATGACAAGATTTGCTCGCTTCATTTCGGTGTCTACCCGCCCAGCCGTTGGGTGACCGTTATATCCCCCATGCACTGTGCTATCATCTGCATAGCAATGAATGTTTCCAAGAGAAAGCATGTCATTGATATGCAGAAGGAACAGCGTGGGGGATAGAACGGAGGCTTGAGGAACACCAGCGTTCACTGACATGAACCGCGAAGCGCATCTATCCGAAAGGACACGGATTCTACGCTCATGCAGGAAGCTAGCAATCCAGGTACAGAACTAAGCGGGCAAACCGTATGCCGGGAGCTTGGAGAGAAGAGCTTTGTGCCAGACCCGATCAAAAGCCTTGGCTATGTCAAGGCTAACTGCCAGTGACTCGCCACGCTTGTCAATAGCCTCATCCCAGAGATGTGTGACGTACGCTAGAAGATCACCCGTTGACCGTTTTGGCCGAAACCCATATTGACGATCGTGAATTAGGGAGTGATCTTCTAGGTATCGAATAAGCTGTTTGTTCAATATTCGTTCTAGGATCTTACACAACACTGAAGTTACGGCTATAGGGCGGTAATTAGTCGGATCTGACCGATCTCCTTTTTTAGGGATCGGTTGCACATTAGCTTCTCTCCAAGATTCCGGCACACAACCCAAAGAGAGCCAGTTGTCACATTTGATAACATTTTAATCAATTCCGAGGTGTTATTATTTACGGAAATTACACGCCCTATATAGTATATAAAACTCACTAGCTATTTAGCAAAAACAGGTTTTTCAAGAAAACAAATAAAACGCGTGGTGTCATTGTCCGCTTACTTTGATTACTGATTGCCGTAATGGCAGCGCGAAGTCAGGTGCTAAAACGATCCTGATCAGCTAATTCGTTCGCACTCAAGATCGGTCGTCCCGTCTTGCCCCCCACCCCGTCTTTCCCCACTCTCCCCTACTTAGATGCGGTTAACAACGGAGGGTTCATTATACGATCTGGCCAAAATAGTATCTTATTATAATATTACATTGCTTGACTGAAGTATATTGCTAATAAAATTAAGTTATGTTAGGTCTAGGTTAAGGTTCCATTATCATACAAACACAACGCACTCTACAAAACATCAAAGACATAAACATTTTGTAGATAACATAGTCTTTAGTTAAGATAAGAGTTAGCATAATATAGGTTAAGTTGAGAGGTAGGGAAGGCGTAATTGATGGCAATCTTGAACGGCGGTATGTTGTAGGTTAATTAGTTTTAAGAATTAGAATAATAGTTTAAGTTAAGGTAAAGGCGGTGATGTGTGTATGTAATTAGGTCAGCAAAAAGACTATGAGCGGGAGAGGTTACAATTTTGAGTTTTATTTTGGCTCTCTCATTATTAAGGGTAATTTTGAGGATAGTAGTAGGTATGAAATGTATGTTATTAGTATCAACTGAGTTCTTCTTAAACGTAAAGGGATAATTAATCTCCTGATAGACAAGAATATGCAAAGATACTAAGAAATTATAAAATATTAGCAGACCGCCAACGACTTCGTTCGCGTGGACCCCGTGACGAATTTTCAAAATGACTCCCCTCGCGTACACTAGTGACGACGCCTACATCGCATTTGTTCTATCATCAATAGTTTTCGTAGCGCACACGATGTAAGGAATTTATTAGAGTTTTAGTAAGGATCCATAATTTTTTGAAAAAATATTGTAGCTTATGTCACCTGGAGATAGTGTAGTTTCCCAACGGTGAAAGAATTTTTTAAAGCGGTATAGTAGTTTAGGAGCCTATTCAATACAAACAAACAATCAAATCTTTCCTCTTTATAATATTAGTATAGATGAAAATTACACTATTTCCGATCTACCACGTTCAACGACCGATTTCAGCAAAAAAAGTCCCATTTAGTACATCTTTTTTTGTATTAGTATAAAAGCATATTTGGTTGGGCAGTTTTTAAGACTAGTCAGAAGCTATGGAAAATGTTTTTTTTTTATCGAAGTTAAAATTCCATTCTGTTCTGATTAACCCAATTTTTAAAGTTAGGATCAAAATTTTAGTACTATAGGTTAAAGTTAGGAAGGAGATTTTTTTACTCATAAAAGTGCAATTAATAGGCATTGTTTTAAAAAAAAAACATCATAGAAAAGTCGACCCAAAAAAAAGATATAATTTTTTAGAGCCGTCTCGTCGTTGAATCATAAAATAACGAAAAAAAATTATAACTCAAAACTACAAAAAATCGTAGAACAAACATGGGGGTCCAATGGATAGGTATGGAAGTTCCCTATTACCACACATCGGCTTGACACTTACAAGAAACACGCTGTTTACACTCGTGGTCCTTTGCCGTGGTAATTGTCTGCCCAATACTAGAGTGTAATTTAGAAGCCGGAGGCGCGGAGGGAGTGCTGTGCAGACCTCGCCCCCTGTAACAAATTACGTTACGGAAGGGTGGAAGAACTGCACTTCGCGCAGCGCCGGAGAAGAGCGGAACCTATGCATGCTGCTTGCTGCATGCCTGCTTGCACGCTGCTTGCTGCATGCCCACTTGCATACTGCATGCCTGCTTGAATGCTGCTTCTTCGCATACGTGTCTGCGTGCTGTTGGCATGTTGTATGCCTGCTAGCATGCTGCATGTCTGCTTGCATGCTGCTTGCTGCATACTGCTTGCTGCATGCCTTCTTCCTGCATGCCTGCTTGCATGATGCATACCTGCATGCGTGCTTGTGTCCATGCATGCATGCGTGCTTGCTTGCATGCATGCATGCGTGCTTGCTTGCATGCATGCATGCGTGCTTGCTTGAATGCATGCCTGATTGTATGCATGCGTGTATATCTCATTGCTTGCTTGCATGCATGCATGCCATGCCTGCTTGCTTACATTTATGCATGAATACAAGTACGTAATGTCATGAATGAATTACAAGTGGAGGTAAAATTACAATGTTATTTTTTTGTGATGGCCCCCGCATCATTGACGATTGACACTTTCTTACATTTGCTTCCATGAGTTTATAAGGATAATTACTTATAATTATGTGCAATAACATTTATGATTAGAAACTGTTATTCGAATGTATTTTATTGATTTTACATAATGTGGATAATATAATATTTATTTAGAGAAAAAACGTTTAGACCTAATGATGTTTCAGGATTTTATTTTTATTGCATGTTAAATTCGTGATTTCAATATTATGGTAAGCGATAGTTCGGAAAATCAATAATTATGATAAAAAAATTTCGGCTAAACTAAATTGTACATATAAAAATATGAAATGCGATAGAGAACCCTAGGGCGCTACGCAAACGAGGTTACTTTTAGAGGTTTATGCCGGATACTGGCTAACAGTGAATATATTATTTGCATACAATCAATACGAAATCCACCACCAAAACGTACTCTTTTTAAAACCAATCATTGTCATCTGCCACATAGCGACCGCGAATCCCTAATGTGTGAGTTTGTGTCAGTGTAGGCGACTGAAGTCGATTTAAAGTCGTTAGTTGCCGACTCAAGCAACATTAACTTAATTCCTTACAAAGGTACACCGCTGTGATAGCTAACATGACAAATCTGCTACGGTTTCCTGTGGTGTAGCTACGGTGTCGACGGCTTGCCGCCACCTTGCCCATACGCGCAGCACCGAGGATAATAATAATATATAAGTATTTTATTTTATTTTGTTACAAATCTATTAACAAATTATAACAGTTTTAGAAAATAATCATCGAAAAAATACAGCTGGAAATATATATAATAAAAATAAACAGAATCAGAATCAGAATATCTTTATTGCGTAAAACTGTGTAACAACAAGTTGAAAAATATTGTTAAAATAGGTATCAACAGTTACCTTAACAGGCATGCAATGTTATAAAATAAAATAGAAAACATACAAAGAACTCAAATCGTCTCAAAATCGAAATATTCATAGATGGTGTAAAAAACATTATTAAATAACCATATTCTTAACTTATGCTTAAACACATGACCATCTAATGCTTTAATTTCAGTTGGTAAATGATTGAACACTTTAATACCGTATATAAAAGCACTTTTGTAGTATACATTATTATTTACTATTGGTAGGTTTAAATTATATTTATATCTATTACGCTGGTTACGAAGAGATTTTGCACTGTTAAAGTATTCAATGTTAGTTTTAATAAATACACATATTTCCTGAATGTAAATGTTAATGAGAGTAAGGAATTTCTTTTCTTTAAAAATACCTCTAAGTGTTTCATCATAATACAAGTTATAAATAATTCTTATACATTTTTTCTGTAGCAAGAATGTACTATTTGAATTTACAGAGTTACCCCATAATATAATTCCATAAGTTAGAAGAGGATACACATTACCAAAATAAGCAGTTCTAGCTATTTCAGTGGAAGAATTTTCTGCTAGAATAGACAATGCATAACAGTAACCAGAAATCTTTTTATTTATATTATCTATGTGGGATTTCCAATTTAAATTTGAATCAATTGAAACGCCAAGAAAGTTGCTTTCATTAACTTCTTTTATTTCTGTATTAGATTCATACATTTTTAATTTAAACGAGTCGGACCTGCTATTTCGAAATTGGACAAATGTAGTTTTAATAGGATTTACTATAAGATTAAGAGCTTTAAGCCAATCAACTATATCTTTTAATGTTTTATTAATTTCATCTTCAAACTCACTTTTACTTTTATTATCTCCAGAAATAAAAATTACGATTACACTATTATTACGAAAGTGAGTATGTTTGTGTAAATGTCGTTACTCTTTAACAAATAAATGTATTGAATGAGTTTTGACAGATATATGGATGAATTCAAGTCAACTGATCGCCATTTGTTCAGTCCTCAGAACAATAACTTAATATTGTTCTTAGGTTCAGTCGCTCACCGTCACCGACAGCGGAACGGCAAGAGCGCTTATCGCCGCACAACACAGCACAATATGGTCAATTGCACTAATCGGCAACGTCGCATAATGGTTTTCATATTTGCCTTGTCAGCTGTCAGTGTCTTATAAAATGATAACAGGTTCGTTACATGCGTTACATGTAATGTATGTTCAAGCTAATTTCAACCTACTCGTATTAGAATGACTGTAGGAAAATGACCTTAAGGTGGGTCATGATTCAATTTGGTCGACTGTACCTACCTACTCGAAATATACTAACTACGATTTAGTAGGCTATTAAATAATCACCCAGTCTGAGAGACTGAGGTATAAGTTAATGAAAAATAATTAACTTAAGTTCACTTCCTAAAAGTTAAGGATATTGAATAAATCAGGCATCTTTTAATAAACTTGAGATGTAATAAGCTGTCAAGGCAGTCAGTACAATTTAGTTAAATTGGTAATTTATGAGAACTGTATAATAAACACTAAGAGTAAATAAAAGTAATTTTGCTTCAAATGATAGCATTCTATTTGAATTCACCTCCTGAAAGGAGTAGGAAATTGAATAAGTTAAACATCTTTAATAAACTTGAGAAGTGATAACCTGTCAATGCAGACAATACTATCTAATTATATTGGTACTTTATAAGCTCTGTATAATAAACACTAAGAGTAAATAAAAGTGAGTTTACTTCAAATGATAGTATTCTGATTAAGTTCATTTCCTAAAAGTTAGAGGATATTGAATAAATCAGGCATCTTTTAATAAACTTGAGAAGTGATATGCTTTCAAGGCAGTCAGTACAATTTAGTTGAATTGGTAATTTATGGGATCTGTATAACAAATACTAAGAGTAAATAAAAGTAATTTTACCTTTATTAATAGCATTCTATTTTAGTCCACTGCCTGAAAGTGGGTTTTGAATAAATTATTCACCATCTATAGAACTGAAAGTTAATATTCTAATAAGGCAATAAAGACAGCCAGTTAAAAATGTTACATTGTAAATAAACTCAATGATCAGAGAAATAAGTGGGATCTGTTGAATGCTGGCTTCACACCTCTATTCTATAAGGGATATCATAAGACATAAATTATTGCATTGAATAGTTGGGTTCTGAATGTGAAAAGATATTTGGATGATAGCAAGCCTAAGATAAACTCTATTGATTTTATGAGGAATAATTAATTTTCATAATGTAAGATAAAATTTAAGTTGAGGAATTATGTAAATTCCCAGTCAATGAAAGTTAACAGTAGCATCAAGAAAAATTAACTACATTTGGACGGGGCCATAATTAAACAATGTGATGTATTGGCACGCTATGGATCGGCGGTTGGGGCTTATAAACTTCCGCAAAACTCTTTTATGTATAATGCTATTGATTATAAATAATAATAATACCTGCAAGCTAAGCTATCATCTGATTATCTTTGAGTGGTTAAACATTCCTTTCCCGCAGCCGCTGTGAAGGATTTAGGTCACAGTTCAGACGAAGACACTGATAGGCTTACACATATCTAGGATATTAGGTATTGACGGATAGGTAAATAGGTCAGTAGTAAATAATTTAACACAGGGATAAGCCAATTACTAAAATTTTACGAAAAGGACTTGAGTTAGGGGAGAGTGGGGTAAGACGGGGTCCTTAAGGTTTGATGGTAAATAAAATTGACCGTAATGAGTTTTATTGATTTGTTTTATTCTTTTAATCTTCTTTGATAATCAGTCTTCATTGTTAACGTGTATTTGGCAGTTTAATCAACATAATACAATTTTAAAAAATCAAATATGTAGAAATACACCTTCATCTCCATCATGCCCTACCCCTAGAGTAAGATGGGGTACCCCCGTGGGTAAGATGGGGTACCAATAGGGGGAAAGATTGGGCACGCAGCAAACTACCATTTATTCATCATCCATTCACAATGTTTACAAGTGAACACGGGATCTGCATCTACGTCGTCCAAACATGCTGAACAAGCAACCCAGCCTTCATTTGAGTCAAAATATAGGCCTTTACAATATAAAAAAGGTGAATTTTCAGTATCGCTGTCACTATTCTCGTTTAATTATCTATTCTTAGCCCCTTTTTTCTTATTATTATTAAGTTATTCTAGTATTCTAGTAGGTTCGTTAATCGTTATTCTAGTAGGTTCGTTAATCGTTAATTTAACATTGTATTTTGTAAGAGTATTTTTAAAAATTTCGCTTTTTCTATCATTTTCTAGAGTGTTAATGTTAAAGTCTCCAACTAAAACTATTTTCTTTTTTGAATACCTACTTCTAAGTGTTAATCTTTGTAATAATAGTTCTAGCGTCTTTATAAATATATCAAAATTTGACTTAGGTATACTATAAACACATATGACAACAAGATTTAACTCAGGTAGTGAAATGCCGCAACATTCAAAGTTAAGTTCCATTGATAAAGAATTTACACGGTCTAGTTTCTTATAGTTAATGCCATTTTTAATGTATATACATACTCCACCTCTAGATTTGTTACGTGATGAAGATGCAGCTAATTGATAACCTGGTATCTGAAAAATATTGTCATATTCTTTTTTAAGAAAAGTTTCACTAAAACATAATAAATCATATTTTTTTGTATTCAAAATTACTTCTATTTGGCCTAGTTTTGATCTTATACCCTGTGTATTTTGATGTAGAATATTCAATTAGTATTTATTTTTATTAGAGAAAAAACTTTTTAGTTACAGAATTGTTATTAGTTTGTTCTTTCGCAAAATAATAAGGTATTGTTCCTTTTTTTATTGTTGTATTTAGTCCTTGATTTATTTGCTTACTAACGTCACACGAAACAGGAGAAGACAAAATCTTGGTTTTATTTTTATGATTCATTTTATTGAAAAAATATGGGATTGTACCAGGTTTTGACAATGAGCAGCTGAAGCTATTCTGACTTTTTCTGGTAATGTGTAGGTAATGGGTATCATAGTCCTTTTTATCAATACAGAAATTTATTTTAGATGCTAACTTTTTTTTAAATATTTTACTATTAGTCATCATTTTATTGTAGCTAGTTTCCAGTAAGAAATACAAGTAGAAATACATCTAAAAATTCCGTAGTTCAAATGTAAGAAATACATCGAAATATGAGTAAAATAATATGCGGTGTAATCCGTTAGCATATTTCCAATTTCCGTCTATTCTTCAGTCTATCCTTTTTATATCAGAAGGATCGTGTCTGCTATCTGGCTGGAGTGAGTAGTTAGTTATGCACAACAGTTGCGCCAGTTCTTCTTCACAGCTAAAAGACGTACCTACTGCGTGGTCGGGCACCTATTATTGGTCTAAAAATTGACAACTAACTTGCTTTGATTATTGTAAGAAAATAAATTATTAATTTTATTGTTTTTTATTGAAAATAAAACAAAATATTGAATGATGTCGTATTTTTATTTACTCATACTAAATATCTGACAAAAAGAACAACAACAACAAGGACAACAAAACTGTTCTAATCATCACTTTATTAAGAGGCCTATTACATCTCGACTGTGATTTTTGCGTAAAATGGCCAACTTTGGCGTTATGGATCTCAGAAACGAAAATAAATTAACAATTATGACTTATTGAATAGTGTAGAATAGCTATTGGAATAGTGCTTAGCGGCCTCGCATTTTGTAAATTTTGCTTAACTTTTTAATTAAACCCAAAATTGCAGAGAAAGATTTTCATAAAGTGCGCAAAGGCACTTTTTTGAGCTCATCGATTGAACTACTGTTCTAAACAAGTGAAATAAAAAAATTATTTGTTATCTCTTATATAGTCGAATAATGCGTAGCGGCCTCGAAATTTTTAGATATCATTGATTTAATATAGGAAAAAAATCTTATTCTAAACCAAAAAACTTCGAAAATTGCTATAAATTAACTGTGAATATCTCCTATCTGCAATTATATTATTGAGCAAAATTTATACCAGAGTAACAGTTACTCTAAGTAAGTAACAGTTACTTCATGAGGAATAAAGATTTTATAATGAATTTATTATCCTATTTCGATAAAAACGATAAATACAACTGCAAAATTACTACAAAATGCGATGCGCCGGCCGTCCGAATTCAACTTATGCTCACAGAATGGATATTTGTAATATTATGCACAAATTTATTATCCTATTTCGATAAAAACGATTAATACAACTGCAAAATTACTACAAAATGCCAAAATAGGCATTTTACGCAAAAATCACATTCGAGTTGTAATAGGCCTCTTAATCAACTAAAAAAAATTATGACGCACCTGCTGTCATTATTTTTTGACATTTCGATTCCAAGACTGAGAGGTGTTTATTTAAGTTATTTCAAAAATAAGTCATTTTAACTGACGACAACCCACGGATATTTCCGGGCGGACCGTAATTCGCTAGCTTCAGTTCGTTTGCCATCAGTCCAAACTGACCGCAAGTGCGCGTGCTTACATCCGTTTGCCATCAGTCGGAGCCAGTGTTGCCAACTTAGCTACTTTACAACAAGCAGCTACAATTTTATGAAAATTGCAGTTGAGTTTTTTTGTTACTTTTTCTAGCACCTTTCATAAGGAGTATAGAAGTACATGCGAGAAATTGTCTTTTTGAAGTTGCGATAAAAACGCGGCAGATTTTGGCAGATTTTTTGCCAATGTCGGGCAGATTCGCCATTTTTGAGATGGTCACACTGCCCTTCGATCGAGAAATAAAGGCCGGTTTGAAGCCAGTGAGTGGGGACCATCTTAACTGATCAGTTCTTTTAACTGATTAGTTATTGAACTGATCAGTTTAACTGATTGTGAATGTCGAGCTCTAAACTGCGAAGTGACACCAACTCTATTATCACAGAATATTATCTCCAAAGGGTTAGTCAGAGACTAGGCAATGAGGACCGCAGAAGTAATGCACTGTCATAGTTCACGTTTCACCAAATCACAACTGCACATGTGCTCTGCGTGACAGGTGATGAGCCCATCGCCGCTGAATGCTGTTAGATGTATGTGTCTTTTTATTCTTTTATTCTGCAACGGGTAAGCGCTTGGCCTTCATCTCACCTGATGGTAAGTGACGATGAGGCCGAAGGTGGAAGCGCGCTTCACTCGGAATCCTCAACCACTGAGGAACTGGCTATCTTATCTCTAACAGTCGGAACACAACTATGCTATAAACATGGTTGTTATGGCGACAGACTTAGATAAGCAGCAGTGCAGTCTTTATTCCGTTATTAATATTATTATCTTAATGAATGGCTTCGAGTGGGAGAAACTCCTATTTAGACCGTTAGTCGTATTATTCTTTGTGTGAGTTTCTACAACACAACTCTTACAGCAAAAAAAAGTGTAAGTAATAAATCAATCTATGTTGAAAGCACGGACTTTTCAGGTCCGTCGTTGAAAGAAGGAAAAACTCTCGGTTTATAACTGTTGAACAATTATTCAGACTAGCTAGCGACCAGTAAAATGCCCTGTAAAAGCACTATAAGAAAAAAAAACATGATGTATCCTGTATTGCAATCTCCCGCCAACACCTGATAAAGAAGTGGTTGCTGCTTACAAATTAATACGTTCGTTACCGACCCTTCACTCGTTTAGACACCATCAACACAGGGGTCAGGAACTTACGATAACATTCACATTATTCCGTTGTTGTGTTAAAAATAATTTTTCATCCCACCATCTCGGAAAGAATATTTTTAATCTTCAATATCTGAATGGAAAAGCCGTTTTTATTCTCTAGAGGATAAAGTAAATTGAATTTAGAACATCGTGTGCACTAAGTTTGTGAATTAAAAAAAACATTAAACCTATTTACTGCTACCTCTATGGTGCCGAATATATCATACAACTTTTTTTTAATTTGTTAAAAACTCAGACTCGGAACCTTTTTGGTGTACCTACTTTTTTAATTTGGTTGGTATATAATTTCCTCGTTGAGGTGGGATGAAAAGTTACGTGTTGCACTCGAGTGCAAAGATTTTTCAACTCGTGCTCTTTTGATTCCCTCGGTAACGCTCAGGATTCTAATTTTTGAATCACGAGCGCAGCGAGTGATTCAATTTTAGAATCCTTCGCTTGCTCGGTCATCAAAATTGAGCACGCGGTTAAAAAGCAAGTTTGCACTCTTGTATAACAAATAACTATTGTAGGGTTCCGTAGGTATGTCATACTTTTCAATATTTTTTTTTTATTCCTCATTAGCCTTCGTTGTTTTTTTTTACACGATGTTTGTGCTGTTTCATATATTCATTATTTTATTATTACCTGTGGAGGCGGCTATTTATTAAAAGAATACTATTAACACATCTCTTCTCTTTAGTCTCGTAAAGGCGATTAACGTACTGAAAACAGCTCATACGTCAACAGCATGGGACGGCGATATGAGATAACCACCTAGAACATACACAGTTTTTATTTGGTAAAATGTTGAGACTGCGGCAGTATACTGCTTTTCTGGCCCTTTGTCTACCATTTGGCCATAAATGTCATCTGTTGCAGTCCATTGAGGTACTCTGGAACAACGTAGTAAGTAGTTAATATTTAGAACCTTATCTTGTCAAAGTGCATGAGTCGAGAGTGAATGGGACATTTGGAATGAATAGAACTTGGAGAAAGTAATGCGATTAGATCGGAGTTGTTCTCATGAAAGGTCAGATCAAGGATACCACACCGATGAGCATGTATGAAGAATTTTATGAGAGTTACTGAAGCTAAAGAAATGTGTCAGTATCGTAGCCAAAGGAAAGATGAAGTTTCAGCCCACTCCTTAGGGATGGGCGTTTAGTTCTATGTCTTTGTATGTATGTCTATATATCATTTAGTCAGCTTTTTCATTAGGTATCTTTTTATTTTATTACACCTACATACCTACAATTGCAGTGCGATGCGCGCTCGGAAACGGACGCGCTCCATTGTGCAGTAAGAATAATTATTAATTCGCGATTTGCGCGGCAATAGCCGTTGCACGTCAGTGTGACAATGAGTTCCCAACTCATAGTCAACGAGTTGTTGGCGTTTATACAAAACGCCATTGACACCATGGACGAGGTCAGCATCTTGCAGATCTGCAAGTCCAACTTCAAGGAGGACGAGATTTGCAGTGGCAAGGCGCTGCTATTCCAGACGCTCGGTAAAGCCAACCAGATGCCATCTCGCAGGAGGGATGGAACAGAAAGGAGTCTCCGGGACATCATCAGCCTGCTGAAGGAGACCGACCCGGACGACGTGCCTTCGTTCGTGGCAAAAGAGCTTCACAAGCTGCCTCCCGTCACGTTCGACCATGTAGATGTCACCAGGCTGTTAAAGGACATCAACTTCCTCAAATCAAGCCTGGCCGAAGTAGTGGAGAAGTTGGAGGCTTCAAATCACACCATTGGTGAGTTGCGCGCCCAGGTAGTGTTACTAAGCAACACTGCTTCGGTATGTAGGTCACCCGAGGCCTCTTACGTAAACACTCGTCGCGGGGCGCAAAATGCATCCATCAGCAGTTTCGAGTCGGCGCTTACGGATGCGTCACCGGCCGCTGTCACTGCGCGCGGTGCCCCGCGCCCCGCCGCCCGCCCCTCCACCCCGGTGGGGACGTCACGCGTTTGCACGTCAACACCTCAACGTGCCTACGCAGCTGCGGCCGCCAGCCAACCTGTCGGCACAGCCGCCGCCGCCGCTCCGCAACCTGAGCGGCGACCGCCTTAAATGGAAAAGAAAAGTAGCCTAATCCATGAGGCTACTACTGCGGCACCGCAAGATCATCGTCTCGACGAAGAGGGCTTTGTCAAGGTCGAAAGGAAGAAGAGGAAGCCCGCCTGTCGAAACCTGTGCGGTGTTGCACCGACCGGACCGAACCACCTGCTGCGTCCAGCTATACCGACGACGCTGCTGTACGTGTCCCGATTGCATTACTCTACGAAGGCAGAGGAGATCGTAGAGTACATCAGAATCAAGAGCAAATTCACTCTGAGAGTCGAGCGATTGGAGTCCCGCCATAACGTGAATTTTAATTCATTTGTGGTGAGAGTACCGACCGACCATCTGTCGACTCTGATGAAAGAGGAATTTTAGCCGAAGGGTGTCGTGTTCCGGCGGTTCTGTGGCCGGCTACCGGACACCGCACTGCGCCGCACGGCGCCGTGTTTACGTGCAAATTAGTTTATTTTTTTAGTTGTATGTTATAATTGTATGTATGTTAGTCTATTAGGTATTTATGTTGCTATGGGCCATTGTAGCCGGAAATAAATAAATAAATAAAAATAAAAAAATAACATGTCAAGTTATAAATATTCGGGTCAAAATCGACAAAGAATTTTTGTAAAATAAATAAATTATTGATAAATAGTTAGTTCTTTGTGCAAATAATTTGTGTCACACGGATTTTTACTTTTTATTTGCCCAACAGTGGAAAATATAGGCTTTTAATAATAATAATAATAATATAAATAATGGAAGAAATACCCGATTGTTAGTGGTTTTCTGGTAAAGCTCTCTTTATAAAAAGTCATCCGTAATTTGAGTGACGCTAGATTGCACAAAGATTTGTCAACATTTTTTTACAAATATTCTTTAACGAATTTGGTCCAAGTCTCCAAGTGAGTACTATTTATGCAATCTATCGGAGCTCTAAATAAGTAAACAAGAAACAGTACTTACGGAACCATCAAGGTGTTCGTCCTTATTCGCTTTGTCCAGTTTTATTATTTTTATAAAAGTGTTTTAAGGTAGGTATCCTAAAATATCTACTTGTGACTTAAGGCTAGGCGTTAGTGAAAAATTAACTTAACACGTTTTTAGAATTAATGTTTAAAGTAGTAAACAGTAAAATAAAATCTGCGAAAATTACGAAATATTTTTGAGGCTTTATTCTGTGAAATATACCTGATGGAAACACTATTTGATAAAGTTGGCTCGATATAATAAATTCACAAAGTTACATGTTTTTGTGTTATTTTATCTTCTTTTCTAGGTTTTATTCTTAAAATAAGTGATTTGATATTATGAATTATTTACCAAAATGAAGTTCATAGATAATTTGAGGGGTTATAACCGATCGTTTTTTTAATTACATCTATCATTTTTTTTAAATACAAAACGCGCCTATTCGAGCCGCTTCCCTGTTATACCCGTCTCTTACTGTCGTACCGTCGAGAGAGCGAGAGAGAAGCGCTCGAAATACCTCCCCTTAATCAATAGGTTAATACTTTAATCTATGCAATGTCTGTGTATTTAATTGAGATGTTGTAAACATATATCTAAATAGTTTGTTGAATACATTTAAAAAAAAACGATTATTTAACTAAGCAATTGCGATTTTAAACTTTCTATAGTGGTTAATGTTTTATATTTTAGCGTTTTTTATTAACGCTTAAATATACTTAAGTAAAATTTTAAACACTGAAAAAAGATTAAAAAACATAAGAATCAAACACTGACAAATTTCGACGGTTGTAAGCCAGACCGGTAGCCAAGTGGTTAATATAGCCGCCCGGAATGCGGAAGGTGCGTGGTTCGATTCCCGCCTGAGGTTGTCGTCTTTTTTCAGTGTTTAAAATTTCTATAGTGGACTTTAAATAGCAATAACTCAGCTAAATAAACGTTTTTTAAATTGTTTTCAACAAACTATTTAGATCCCTGTGTTTTTTTTACTTTAGCATGCAAAATTTTATTAAATTTGACTGATTGGTATTTAAAATGTCGACTTGGAAGTTTGTATGGGAAACCGAAATGCTTAAACCCTCTACAATAAATATCAGTATTTAAAATAATCCTTCAAAGTTATCTTACACATTAATTTAAGCTAGATTTTAAAATATTTACAATTTAAAAAGAAAAAAAAACTTAATTACAATAAAAACTATAAAAACTATAAATAAAAGAATTGCCCCAGATCATCCCCATCAGGCAGAGTACCCAGTACACTAGCCGCATTGCCGCGCTGGATGGCTAGGCTTAGGCGTTGACCCAGATAACTGCTGGCTCTGGGGTCTTGGGTGGCTTCCACCAGCTTTTTTGAAATATCTTTAAAAAACTGGTGGGCACCTAAACCCCATGGTCCCAACGTCTCTACCCCAAACGGCTCAAATATGAGATCTCCAGTCAGATTCCCATACTTGCGCCGTTTGAGGTTCTCCGCAGTATTGGCAGCAGAGCCAGCGTTGATACATGTACTTGAAAGGTGGGACGGGGCAAGCGTGTCAACACATGTAGCATCCCACACAAGTGCCCGTCCCACCCTCCAAGGTACCAGGGTCATGCCGTCTGGCCTCTTGCCATCATCGCGCGCCAAGCCAGCGGGCTCTAGTACTGCTGGCACACCAGCCGTGACTAGAGCCCGACGAATGATGTCATTCAAGGAATGATGGCGGGCAATGCGGCCAGCACTCCGTGCACAGGACAGCCCGTGGTGGCCGAGGGTGTTTACCGGTGCGCCACAACGACATTGATGGGGGACGATACTGGGGGCACCAAGACGCAGGGCAGTTGCTAGGCGAAAAGTACTGCGGTCTAGCAGAGTACCCGTATTCGTTGAGGGTAGTGCCTGCAACCAAAGACCCGACTCCCATCTCCCTACAGCTAAAAGGCGGGCACGCTCTGCGGAACTAGAAGACGTGTTGATAAGGTTATTTCGCAACAGTTCGCAGAGGGGCCCGTCCCAAAGCCTTTGGGAGGAGGTTTTGTTTGGAAGATCAGAATACGGGCAGGCCTTGGCCTCGTCCATGTAAGGTGTCAAAAAGGAATTAGATGTTGCTTCTAGTATTTTATTCGTGAGTGGCTGGGAAGCATGGACTGAGGACAAGAACGCCGGGAGGGACACGTCAGTAGTTTTACGGATACCCACACCACCGAATCTAATTGGAAGTGATGCTTGGGTCCAAGAGCGGTCGCTGAAGTTTATATTTAAAATTGAAGAGAGTGTATGTTTTATGGTGCTATCTAGGCTGGCAAGGAGATCAGGATACTTCCACAGCTGACAACACCGCAAGACATACGTGAACTTTGGAACAAAAAGGGAATACCGAATTAAAGTGAAAGCCATGTGGCAATTAATTTTGAAAAGGCGGTCTAATGTATCACTAAAATTTTGTAATTTTGATGTTATAAAATTTTGGAAGGAATCTTCCAGAGTAGGGGACCCCAGAAGGTGAAGGGAACCTTTATCTATTACTTTTAAAAGAGGAGCTACGTCTCTAAAGCGGGATATTATGTCGTGCCTGTCGACGCAACTGTCCGCTATGAAAAGCTCACACTTAGCAATATTAAGCTCCAATCCTATGGCTTGGAACTCGCGGACAAGGATTAGGAGGTCCGAAAGGACAGTTGATGCGTCGCCGCCTAGAGTCCCATCATCCAGATACCACACGTTAAATTTGGAATTTAGTAGCTCGATGACTGGGTGAATGGCGAGACTAAAAATAGCTGGGCCCAGAGGTCGCCCTGTTGGCATCCTACGGCAGATGAGATGAGGTGTTTCTTGTACAAAAGATTGGATGGGTTGTTGTAACACTGCATCATAAATAGTAATATTGCAGGAGCTTTTGATTTTATTTGATCCAACATGACGACCCTGTCGACAGAGTTAAAAGCGTTTTTAACGTCGACTTTCAATACCACCTCACCGCCCTGGTTTAATAAAAATGATCGGAGTGAGTGGACAGCTGCCTCACAGCCTCCTTTGCTGCCAAATCCTAGCTGCTTCGGTTGAAAGTAATTGGTGAGAAAATTTACCGATTGGCAACAAATTTTAGCAGTGAGGCGCCGGTATGTAGAGCCAACGGCAATGGGCCGAATACCACCATCCCTCTTCTTCAGAGCGCAGAGGTTTGCGCCGTATAAAATTTCAACACACACACACACACACACATCTGGTGCTACCTCACCCCGCAGCATCAAATTACACATGCTTGTCAACGCCTGAAGTAGGGAATCGCCAGCCTCACCGCAACAGCCACTGGTGAGATCTTTGAGATGCTGTGGGGTCAAGCCATCGAGACCGCCTGCAGAGCCTGGAAGAAAAGAAATGATGGCTGCGCGAACTGTGTCTGCTGACGCTTGTAAAGGTGAAGTTGATATGCCATCGGTGGTGGAGTGAGCAGAATTGTGAGTATGTGCAAGGGAAGATGAAGGGTGCTTACTATGTAAGGCGGTGAGGGTTTCTGGGCAGTCAGGAGCGATCGTGTCATTAGAAAATAGGAGCCGCGCTGCCCCCTTAATGTCTCCCTCACTTATCTTATTTTCTACATACTTATAAATATTATAATTTGGAGAGGCGGAATATATACTACTATTGCCATTTAAGCTGTCCGAAATGCAATTTTGCTTGACACGAGAAGTGAGGGAGCCATTATTATGTAAATCCCTAGAAACATGCAGGACGCGGTAAGCAAACGTCAATAGTGCAGTGAAAACGCAGATTGGTGGAAATAAATATATACTTAAATAGACAGAGATGAACAGTCGTAGCAAAAGTTTGTGACAACAGTGTGTCAAAATAAGAGTCTATCAACATTCAAATACTAACATGACAACACTATAAAACAGCCAGTGTCCTTATTTTAGTAAATAGTTTTTACACCTTCCCGTAATAAGGACACCATGTATCTAAGTAAATAAAACTAACAAACACAATACTATACACACCTTAAAACTATAAACACAAGACATTTTTAAAACAAATTGATAACTACATACAACACGTAATACAAACAAATGACGGCACAAATAAAGTAACATTACAAACAAAACTAACTTAACCCTAACAATTTTATGCACTTCTGATGTTTGATTTTGGGCAGAGGTTTTGTCAAAACATCAGCAGGAATGTGATTTGTGGGGATGTAATGTAATGAGATGAGTGTGTCGTCCAAACAAGTGCGTATGAAATGATACCTAATGTCAATGTGTTAGGATCGAGAATGATAACTGTTGCTGTGAGATAGCTTTAGAGCACTTTGATTATCACAGAACAGTTTTATGGGTGTGACTGTGTTCATGAGATTATTTACAATGGACTTTATGTAGATAGCCTCTTTACATGCATCGCTCAGTGACATGTATTCGGCTTCCGTCGTCGAGAGAGCAACCGTACGCTGTTTGCGGGACTCCCAAGATATGGGTGCTCCACTGAACGTAAATACGTACCCTGTGTACGACCGACGATCTACGAGACACGACCCGTAATCGGCATCCGCGTAGCCCGCAATGTTGAGGCTCGATGTTTTGTCGTCTTGAAATCGTAGACCCATTGATTTTGTCGCTTTAAGATAGCGAACGACCCGCTTAGCGGCTCGCCAGTGCACCTCCCCGTAATGTGTGTTGAATTGGCTGAGAAGTGACACAGCATGAGCTATATCAGGTCTCGTGCCTATAGCAACATACATTAGGGAGCCGATGAGCTGCTGGTATGGAAGATCTGGGCGTTCAGCTTCTTTGTCAGGTAAAATCAGCTTGAGTCCAGGTTCAAGAGGTGTTGAGACAGGAATGGCGTCGTTCATGCCAAATTTATGTATTAGTTTCTCTATGTAACTGGTTTGGTCAAGTGTAAACGTCCCTCCGGCTTGTGTTACACGCATTCCAAGACAGTCTTTTAATTGGCCTAAATCTTTAACGATGAACTTTTTCTGTAGCTCCTTTTTGAAGTCATTTTTCATATATTCATTGTTGCTAAAAAGAAAAAAGTCATCAACGAATACAGCGACAATTAAAAGATCACTTTATTTCTCTTGAAGTATACACAATGCTCAGTCTCAAGTTGTGTCATTGAGAGACACGCCATGGCTTCACGAACTTTTAGGTTCCATTGCCTCGGAGCCTGTTTTAAGCCATATAGTGACTTTTTAAGAAGACACACTTTATTTTTGTCTTCAGGAGCATAACCTTCAGGTTGCTCCATGAAGATTTCCTCTTCCAACTCGCCATTCAGGAAGGCAGTCTCCACATCCATGTGGTCAACTTTTAAATTCAATTTAGCTGATAAAGCCAGTAGGATTCGGATGGATGATAGTCTTGCGACTGGTGAAAAAGTTTCACCGTAGTCCATGCCATAGACTTGTGTGAAGCCTTTTGCTACAAGTCTAGCTTTGTACTTTACTATTTTTCCATCAGTGTCCCTCTTTATTTTATAGACCCATTTATTTTTTATTAATTTTCTATCGCCATAATCAAGAGTTTGTATTCTTCTGTTAATCCCGTTAACATTATCACGCCCACAAACTCATCACTCAACCCAGCATCTATCTCCAGTAACTTCTCTTGTAAATCCCTGATGTAGTTAACATAGCTTTCCATGTCACCAAAGTTTGTCATCTTCGTGTTGAATAACTGCCTGAGCAAAGTTAGTTTTCGGTCGAGACCTCCGTCGGCATACTGGCACTGCAGTTTAGTCCACGTTTGTTTTGCTGTCTTTGCAGACTTGACCGTTGAGTAGATACGTGGAGCTACGCTTAGACAGATTTTCGCTCTAGTCTGTTCATCCAACCTTTTATAGTCTTGTCTCTCTGCTGCAAATATTTCTGGTGATTCGACGCACTTCCATAAGCCACAATCGACCAGGAACATTTTCATTCCGAAACTCCAGGACCCGTAATTGGAACGTCCTTCCAACTTTGGGATAGGTGGCACACCGCTGGCAATGACCGCTGGTCCAGCTTGAGCAGGAACAGAGGCATAACGGATATCACCCTGCGCTCGAGGGCGATCTTCAGCTGTAGGTGGCTCACTCATTTTTGCGTGAGATACTTTTGACCTGTAAGGTTAAAGGCCTGGGCCCATAACCTGCAGTGAAAACGCAGATTGGTGGAAATAAATATATATTTAAATAGACAGAGATGAACAGTCGTAGCAAAAGTTTGTGAAACAGTGTGTCAAAATAAGAGTCTATCAACATTCAAATACTTACATGACAACACTATAAAACAGCCAGTGTCCTTATTTTAGTAAATAGTTTTTACAAATAGGTGCTCCCAAGCCTGTCTTGTGTTCTCACGCACGGTCTTGCGAACAGTTTCGGCGAGCTTATGGGACACTGCCACTCTCGCACCTCGCGGTATACGCTTTAAAACTGGTACGGAATGTTTTAAAGTAGATATTTTTTGCCAAAAAGGTTGATGAGGAGCGGTGGGGTTGGGGAGAGAAGCAGGTGGCGTGGGTGTTGGAGCCGGTACCGAGGCTTGTTTGTGGCATTTGCCAATGTGAATGCGCAGGCCTCTTTCACTTTTAAACAGACGGGCTTGGGGGCATTGTAAGCACTGTAGGTACAAGATTTTCTAAGGACGCGATCGCGTTATCGGTGGAAGACCCTGCATCTTGGCTTTGATATTCCATTCGTAAAGACGCACACAAAACTTATACAATATATGTACATTGATTGCAAAATAATTGATTATAGCAAAAAATAAAGATAGCTGCAAAAGATTTTCACTCGCAAGTTTCATACACATAAACACTGACAGTTTGTGTTTGCTGCAAGTCGAAAAGTGTCTCTTGAATCTGTCACGAATCGCTGCCGACCGTTGCCGACCGTAGACAGATTCTCTGTCTATCTCAAGTCGTCTCAAGGAACATTATGGTCGTCTCGGCACTGTAGTCTTGGTTACGGCGGCGGCATACAGTGGCCATCGTCGTCTAGGAAAGCATCGGGTAACCATGGTTACTGACGCAACAATGTCCACTCCACCAAATTTATGGCATTATAGAAATCTTTCTGTAAACTGCTGTAAAGCACAGCGCGGGTCTGCCTATTCAAGCACATGTGCCACACTTCTCAGGGAAAACACCAGACCACTTTATGAGCCAACAGGCGATGAAATTTTATTTTTAATTAATAAATATTGTAAGCTTTCGTTTATGACAGCCGTTTTTTTGACACCCTTAGTTGTGAATTATAACCCAAAACCCTCTTAGAACCGAAAACTATCTAACAATGATAAATTAAAAAAATTAAATAGATCGTGCGCCATTATTATTATCTGTTATCTTCCTAGAATGATCCTTCATTAAAATAAACTTTTGGATTTTTTGGCAATTGATTTTAATGATAGATTGATAGAGGCCTTTGCCCAGTAGTGGGACAGTAAATAGGCTAATTAAATTTAGCGTCCTTATATCTAAGTATATACGGACGCAACGTAAACTTTCATAGGCTAGTAGAAAAATCTTTTTTAAAATAATAATATTTAGAAAACTTTCATTATAGGTGACTGCATTGTGATGTTTATGTTATGTAACTGTAGATAATGTTAGTAACCTAAACGATGTTTATTTTTATTGTGGTAATTTATGTAGATTATGTAGATTCTCATGGTAGACTTATATAGAAAATATACGATTGACTCGACAATACTATAAACTGAGATTGCAGAGGACGCGGGTTCGATTCCCGCCTGAGGTAGACATTTTTTCAAACTTTAAATTACAAATAATTATTATCTTTCAATCAATTATAGCACAAATGCCAACCAACTTTTCTTGCTCCAAAAAAAGTGCCTTCGAATATTGGTAAATATAAAGGAAACTGAGAGCTGTAGACCTTATTATGTCTCGCAAAAAATATTAACCCTAACCTCTATTTATATTTTTGAACTGTGTAAGTTTGTAAGAGAGAACAAAGATAAGTATTCACCAGCGAAAGACCCGTATTCAGCCCGACGTAACATGCAAAGCAAATATATGTTAGCATTACCCGTAGTTAAATTACAAATAGTAAGAACAAGCGCCTATTATATGTCAATTGTAATTTACAATAAGCTTCCCATGCATCTGAAGGAAATTGTCAAAAATTCATTATTTTATCTAAAGTTAAAGGAATATTTAATAAGTAAAAGCCCTTATTGTCTTAAAGAGTACCTAATGTCATAGTCATAGTCCTGATTATTATTATTTTTTTTTTATTATTTTATTATTATCCTCTTTATTCAACATAATTCTTAAGTTTAATTTTTTACAATAATATTATTATGCTCTTTATTTAAAATATAATCTTAAGTAAAATTTTTTACAATATTTTATATAAAAAAAAACATATTTACAATATAAAATATTATAAAAAACTTAACCTAGGTTGCCACCGGCAGCGGGGATAGACCCAAGCTATCGGTGGTTAGGGCCGCAGAGTGAGGAACCTCCTGACAATACGTGCCGTGTCAAGGAGTACTGCCTTTTGCATTGACCCTTGACCCAACCTTTCAGCGAGAGCCTCTCTAGTTATTATTATTATTATTTATTATTATTATATTTTATGAATTGAATTTGATAGTTGAATAATTTTGAATTGTTATTTAAATTGAATTATTTCGAATTGTTATTTATTACAGATAGGATATTAAAATTGTATTGTGAGTAGTTAATTAATCGTTTAAGCTTGTGCAATTGATAACAAGATTATTAAAATTAAAATTGAATTGTAATCATGTATTTAGTTAAGTATGTTAAATGAAATCATTTTTAAAATATTAAATTATAATTGTATTAAATATAAGTAGGTAAAACATTATATCATAATTTATTAATTAGTAAAAAAAAAATTAAATTTTTAACCTCATTTTTTGCAGTGCCCCTACGGGGCTCATGTTTGGGTTTCTTGCATGTATAAGTTTAAGACCTAAAATGTACCACATGACGCAATAAACGTTATCTATCTATCTATCTATCTATCTATCTTTAAATTCTTCTAATAATATTTTTTGGTTTCGTAAGCGTTGAAGGGAGTAGAGGAAGAGAAAGACCAAAGAATAGATGGATGCATTGTGTGAGGGATTGTGTTAAAATATGGTAGCAAAAGCAATTACATTAATCCACTTAAAATTATAAAGTTTTTTTATTAATCTTATCGTGTTTAAATAAAAAAACATTCAGGAATTAGATTTAATTAGAATTCATGTGCTTTGCTTCACGCTGTAGTATGATTGTTGTTTTTAATATTTTGTATTTTTTTCCTCACGTACCTAGTCTTACTAATAATTTATTTTCACTATCTTTACAGGCACCATGAACGCTTTAACAAGCTTCGCGTTTCTACTGTCGGTGGGTCTGGCCCACTCCGGTCCATTAGTCATACACGACAATGTCCTAGTCATCACTGAACAGTTCTTCCCAGACTCCTTAGCTGTCTACACAGGCCAACATGACATCGTCAAGATATTCACTCCCATAAACAATCTAAACTTCGATGATAGCGAAGATAATGAAGACGAAAACTTGTTCGTTTTCTTCGTCGAAGGCGACCGAGATAGCGAAGGCAACATCGACTACAAAGGTCTGTATGTCCTTAAAAACGACCAGCCATCAAAACTACTTGATAACGGTAAAGACTTTGCAGCCTCTAGCGACGACAACAAACAGGTATTCTTTGCAGCCGCCAACGGTATTTACATATTCAACTCTGAAAAGAACAATGCCGAAAAATACGGCACGATCACCGATGACATCGTTGGCATTGCTAAAGTTAATAATACCGATATTTTATACATACTCACAAGCAGCAACGAAGTGTACAAGGTAACAGAAGAAGGCACAGTCAAAGAGAAAGTTGATAAAATCAAGAACGCCAAACAAATTGTTCTCGATTCGGAGGACAATCTATATTACGTGGACACCGACAACCATGTCTATGTGTACTCCGAAGATGAAGATGTACGAGTAGTTACTAAAATTGTGGGGCTACCAGCCAAACCTTCTTACGTGCAATTGTTGAGACCACCTTTCATTTTGGAAGAGTCGATCCCAGTAGTGGTTGGAAAGAAAGGATTTATTGTATACTCTAACGGTACTAGTGAATACAAACACATGATTTTCAACATCCACCCAACCGCTTATTCTATGGAACCTACCCTCATTCAGTTTTACGCTTATAACAAAAAGATTTAGCTATACAACATCTTGGAGATGGTAATGCAGTCGGCAGTAGAAGAGATCCAGACTTACTTCAGCGACAAAGTGGAACAGATCCAGTCGATCGCCAAACAGTCTAGGCAAACATTCCACGCCTAGATTGTTCGAATTGTGCTAATGAATTTTACAAAACGCTTATCGCCACGTTCTAAAACTTTGACCTGCAATTTTATCAGTACTCCTGTTATGCGTTTGCGCTCTTGTAGCGCAGAGGTCAGACTAGTATCGTGTCTCAGATATTCTAAAATAAGTTTGTTTATATTACTGATTAAGTGCACGTGTACTTCTAAATGTTCGTGACAATCTTTTAGTTTACTTTGAGAAACTGTTTTAATTTGTATTGTTATCACAGACAACACGTTTCATAGACACAAGACTTACAGAATTTATAAGAGAATAGAATTTTGTAGATGTTTTAATAATATTCTAAGCGTTACGTTTCGTAGTTTACGTCGCCCGATTGGACTTAATAAAGCGACTTCGAAATATATTTAAAGACTTTTAATATTCGTACATGACATCATTATGAGTGAGTGCCTAAGTAAGTGGAATTACTTTGTCTGTTAAAACAGTAAATTGAGGAGTAACATCTTTGTGATTCTGTAAAGGCTTGATCCAAAACTCGATCCTGAATCCGTGGTGAGGTTGTCAAAGCCGCATTCTCTTAAGTCGACTAAACGCTAACGTCATAAAGGTAATTCTTGATCGGAACGTGAGCATCGAAGTAAGAAACGACGATCGAGCATAAATGAATTGACAAGATGCATGCAGATTTCTTGATTATTAAAAAAAATGCTACAATATATGCTCGTGTCATAAAAATAAGGAAGCAAAGTAATTGTGACAGGAATTCAGGATCATAGCAAAATTCATAGCATTTTCATCATTTATCTCATCATTGCCCACTCCTCCGGGAAGGACGTGATTGTATGTATGTTACATTTTGTATATCAAAAAATCACTTACAATGAATAAATTAGGAATGTAAAGGCTTCAAAGTATAAATAAAAGATAATGAATACATTTATCTGTCATAGTCCACTTTTCAAATAGCTTTCAAATGCTTAGCGTGACAGGTGGTGCGTCCATCGCTCTCTATGTTATACTATCTATGATTCATTTTAAGTAGTATATGAAATCTGATAGATAATAAATAATGAAGTAAACAGTCTATACTTATATTAAAACACAGTCTTTATTAATGTTTAGTTATTATTATGCATTTTAAATGTTACTCTAACAGTTGAGAAAGTGTTAGAACATTTTTAACATCTACACTTACCTACATTTCTGCAAAAAATATGCTGCACATTCAAAACTTCATTCACCCAATGCATTCAATTTCATTCATTTAATTAATCAATACATCAATATATAAGATTAGTACCTACTATATTGAAAAACTTCATTCTTCGATAGTAATTAATATATAAATTGGTAAGATAATTTATTTACAAGAAAAAACAAAAATAACATCTAATATTAAAATTAAAATATTTACAACTTAAAAAGATAAATAGAAAACTATAAATAAAAAAAATCACCAAGATCATCCCCATCAGGCAGAGTACCTAGAATACTAGACGCATTGCCGCGCTGGATGGCGAGGCTTAGGCGTTGACCCAGATAGCTGCTGGCTCTGGGGTCTCGGGTGGCTTCCACCAGTTTTTTAGAAATATCTCTAAAGAGCTGGTGGGCACCCAAACCCCACGGTTCTAACGTATCTACCCCAAACGGCTCAAATGTGAAATCTCCAGTCAGATTCTCATACTTCCGCCGTTTGAAGTTCTCCGTATTAATTGCAGCCGAGCCGCCGTTGATGCATGAACTTGGAAGATGGGACGGGGCAAGCGTGTCGACACATGTAGCATCCCACACCAGTGCCCGTCCCACCCTCCAAGGTACCAGGGTCATGCCGTCCGGCCTCTTGCCATCATCGCGCGCCAGGCCGACGGGCTCTAGTACAGCTGGAATTTCGGCTGTGACTAGAGCTCGACGAACGATGTCATTCAAATAATGATGGCGGGCAATGTAGCCAGCGCTCCGTGCACAGGACAGCCCGAGATGTCCGAGAGTGTCTACCGGTGCGCCCCAACGTTTTTGATGGGGGACAATACTGGGGGCGCCAAGACGCATGGCAGTGGCTAGGAGAAAAGTACTGCGGTCTAGCAAAGTACCCATGTTCGATGAGGGTAGTGCCTGCAACCAAAGACCTGACTCCCATCTCCCTACAGCTAAAAGGCGGGCACGCTCTGCGGAACTAGAAGACGTGTTGACAAGGTTATTTCGCAACTGTTCGCAGAGGGGCCCCTCCCAAAGCCTTTTGGAGGAGGTGTTGTTTAGAAGATCAGAACACGGGCAAGATACGCTCGAGGCGGCCTTGGCCTCGTCCATGTAGGGTATCAAAAAGGCATTTGATGTTCGATCCAGTATTTTGTTTGTAAGTGGTAGTGAGGCGTGAACCGAGAACAAGAACGCCGGGAGGGAAACGTCAGCAGTTTTTTGAATACCCAGGCCACCGAATCTAATTGGAAGTGAAGTGATGCTTGGGTAGAAGAGCAGTCGCTGAAGTTAATGATTAAAATGGAAGAGAGTGTATGTTTTATGGTGCTATCTAGGCTGGCAAGAAGATCAGGAAACTTCCACAGCTGACAGCACCGCAAGACATACGTGAACTTAGGAACGAAAAGTGAACAGCGAATTAAAGTTAAAGCCATGTGACAATTAATTTTGAAAAGTCGGTCTAATATATCACTAAAATTTTGTAATTTGTAAATATAAATAAGTTAAAATTTTGTTAACTATGTATTGTAAAAGGACCACATATTTAATCAATTATGTATATCGAAGAACGAAGTTAGAGAGTTCATCGACAAAATGTATATGTTATATGACTGGCGTAGTATTCATTTAACACTAAGTACTATGTATATGTATCAATGTATCAATTAACTTCGTCCTACCACCTTTATGCAGATGATTTGCAAATTTTCACTCAAGCTTCTACTGACCAGCTTCCTCAGGCTATCAATATCATCAACGGTGACTTAAACATGATTTGGGAGTGGAGCAGGTCATATGGTTTGAAAGTAAATCCTTCCAAGACTCAAATCATCGTCATAGGCAGCTCCACAATGACTGGTAGAATTGACTGGTCGCATTTGCCTTCTATAACTTTTGATGGTGTTTCTTGTCTCCTACTGACAGCGTTAAAAACCAGTAGGCCTAGGATGCGCGACACGAGATATGTCGCGGACGAGAGACGACAAATCATTTTAAGTTGTCATGTTACGGTTTGTAGACGAAAATACCACAGTTTATGCAAAAACTACTATTAAGTCTATTTTTGACATATTATGTAGAGTTCTAAGCGCATCCATGTGTCTTTAGTGTCGATAGACATTAGAGATAAATGAATAAAACACGAGAAAACGGGTCGAGAAGAGTTCTCGTGTTGCGCATGCTAGGCCGGCTGGGCGTGTTGATCGACAAAAACCTAACATGGGCACCACAGCTACAACAGGTGAGCCGAAAAATGTTTGCCACAGCCAGATCCCTGAAACGTATGCGCAATTTCCTTCCAATGGCCACTAAAACTGCGCTAGTACAATCTCTTCTTCTACCCGTCTTAGACTACGCCGATGTCAGCTATCTAGACCTCACTGAAGAGCAACTGAATAAGCTTGAACGTCTTCAGAACTTTAGCATTAGATTTATATTTGGTTTTATCACGTATCCGAATTTCGTACTAAGCTCAAGTGGTTGCCAATTCGCCTTCGCCGGAATTTACATATCGTCTCCCTGCTTTACAGTATTCTGTTTAATCCCTTTTCCTTTCCCCACCTTATCTCTGTTTGTGAACGTTTTAACTTCCTTGATGACACACATTCTCGAGTATTGAGATCATCGGAGAACTTGAAGTTGGAAATACCTATGCATTCCACTAGATTTTACGATAAGTCTTTTACCGTTCAAGCTGCTCGTCTGTGGAATGCATTGCCTACAGATATAAGCGTGCCCAATCCTTGGACAGCTTTAATACGACTGGTTAGAGAACACTATCTGTCACTGTCAACGTCTTTATGATTTTAGTATATTTATTTAGATAGAAAACTTTATAAGAATTTATTTTTGTAACTATATATGTATATGATAATAATAAAATTAAGCATGTTTATTTATTTTATTTATTTATCTAATTTTAATTAATTTAAATTGAAGCACCATAACTGCCCTTTAAAATTTCACTTTCTATCCAGTCCAACACGGTTGCTTTTTAGCGATAAGGCCGCCAATTGTATGTTACTTTGTGTTTGTCCTTTTGTTGTTAATTTGGTGTACAATAAAGAATATTTTATCTTATCTTTATCTTACTATGTTACAAGTAGCAGTACTTGACATTGTTTTATTTACTACTATTATTTTTTAATAAAATTAATAAACAATTTTTCTTTAAACTCACTAGGTAAAGGTATGACTTAATATTATGTAATTAGTTCTTATAAATGTAATTAGTTATTATCTACATTCAAATGATTTGTCAACAAATACTTACGTAGAAATCGATTATCAAAAAAATTTTCATTTCTGCTGAAATAACCGTAACAGCGTAACCATAATCAAATATTTTTGATTGAGAATAAATACCAAAAGACAGTTATTATAATAATTAGAAATGGCAAGTAGACACGTAGCACGCCGAAAATTAAAAAAAAATTAAAAGACAATTAGTAAGTTTTTGGAAAAGAAAGAGACAACCTAATTGATTCCACGACGGAAGTGATAGGGACACAAAACGCGCGAATATGCAGTGCCGTAAATATGCAGTGT
Organism: Scoparia ambigualis; assembly: GCA_963921215.1. Lineage (NCBI taxonomy): Eukaryota > Metazoa > Arthropoda > Insecta > Lepidoptera > Crambidae > Scoparia > Scoparia ambigualis. Next base: position 19,952,444 of record OY992526.1, read on the forward strand.
GCACGTGTGCTGTCGGATCATTTTCGATTTTATGAGCGTACAACGTAATTATCTACCTATAAAACATCAAACTGTCTTTGGGTGTGTCTAGATCATATTCAGCGACGAATTCCATCCCTTATAGAAGCCGTAGGTGCTCTCTTTCGCCGTGTCGATGATGGACATCACAAGTTTGGTGACATCCCGTGGCAGCTCCGCAGTCAAGCCGAACATAGACCTTAACAGAACATCCATAACGTTAAACTCGAATATTTTACCATCCAAAGCCACCACCAGATACAACGCCGCGTCAAAACTGAACGCAAACGGATTCTCGTCGAGCTGGAAGTCTTTCTTCTCAAATGTGCCATTAGAACACAGAATATACAAATGCCTGTCGCCGAAGAACGGGACGCACCTCTCCATTATGAACGCTGGTCTTACCGGAGCGTGATTCGCTCCAAGTCTTCGATCATACTTGTTACGACTTGCACGGGAGTACCATCAGCTCGGACTATGTAAGGCATGCGGACGTTGCATGCGATGAAGTAGATGTTATTGGAGGTGTCTAAAACAAATTCCAGTGAGCACGGTATATTGTGGATCCGCGTTCTCACCTCGCCGTTCTTCTCCAGTTTAAACATCTTCTTTTCGCTGTTGAGGAAGATGATTGTGTCGCTGCCATTAGTTTTTTGCAACTGTATTACGTCGTCGTCGTGGAGCTATGGAGCCTTGTAGTTGATTCAATCATAGCAAAACTGAACCAAAGACCACTACATACGGTTAGTTATGCGGATGACCTGGTCATCACAGTCAGTGGAAAGTTTCCCTCCACGGTATCGGAGCTAATGCAACGTGCCCTATGTTTGCTGGAGGATTGGTGTAATACCAATCATCTATCCGTAAACCCGGGGAAAACAAGCGCTATCTCCTTCACGAGGATGAAAAACCTCACGAAACTGGGAAGCCTAAAACTTTACGGCACCCAGCTTCCCTGCTCCAGAGAAGTGAAATATCTAGGCATAACACTGGATAAGGAACTTACCTGGAAACAACACATGGACACGACCATTACCAAGGCCAATAGGGTCTTTGGTATGTGTCTGTCCACCTATGGTAAAACGTGGGGGCTTAACCCCAAAATCATAAGGTGGATCTACATGATGATGGTGCGGCCGATCCTTACATATAGCAGCATCGTCTGGTGGCCCAGGACCAGGCTGAAAATCTGTAAGAATGCTTTAAGCAAACTTCAGAGGACAGCATGCATGGCGATTACTGGGGCATTCAGAACCACACCCACGGCAGCTCTGGAGTTCCTTACGGACCTTCTACCCCTGCACAGTGTCATAGCAATAAAGGCAAAGAAAGCGCTACATAGACTTAAGGTGGCCGGGCTGTGGGACGCACCTAAGCCTCTGACCAGACATAAAAAATGGGAACCCAATGATTCCCTTGATAGGATCATGGAAATGGGGTGTGACAAAATATCCCCCCAGTACATGTTCGAAAAGAAATTCAGTATATATGTCCCAACTGAATGAATGGAGACAAGGACCACCGTATCCAGAGAAGAACAGCCTAATCTGGTACACCGATGGATCCAAAATGGAGTCGGGTACTGGAGCAGGTAAATGGAGGATGTCAGAGCAATGACTTCGAACATAGTCAAAGCATGGGAAATTTGCAACTGTATACCAGGCCGAAATTTTTGCAATTCTCCTATGCGCAAAAAAGAATTTCGAACTCGCCCCCAGAAAGCGAAACATATTCATCCTGAGTGACAGCCAAGCAGCACTCAAGTCACTTATATCGCCCCGGATCGACTCCAACCTTGTACTTGAAACCACAAAAGCTTTAAACAAGCTAGGTGGACACAACAGGGTGAGATTCATCTGGGTACCAGGCCACATGGGAATCCATGGCTATGAGATGGCCGATGCACTTGCCAGGGAGGGCTCAGAGACCCCATTTATTAGTCCTGAGCCGTTTGTTGCACTGGCACCGAGCACCATCAACAAGGCCTTTAAGGACCAAATCCAAAACAGACATAAAACCAAATAGGAAAACCTACCCGGCCTGAAACACTCAAAATACTTCATAGGTGGAGACGTCCTAGGACGGAGTAAAATCATATGCGGAGGTAGCAAAAGGCAGGCACGAACAATCATTGGAGCCCTGACCGGGCACTATGCCACAAAACAAATGCTCCATAGAATGCAACTAGCAACAGACAGCTTGTGCAGGGCATATGGGAAGAAAACGGAGTCCATGCAACACTTACTGTGTGACTGTGACTCCCTTGCTAGGAAAATAATGTGTCTCTTGGGATTCGCCTACCTGAAACCAGAAGATTTTAGGCTCTTCGCCCTCAAAGACATTGCCAAACTTATGGCAGTCGTTTTCACTGAGGAAACAGAGTGATAGGACGGGGTTGCACAAAAGATCCCAATGGGTCGACGCGCCGCTGCGAGAGGGAAACCTCTGCAGGCCCCACTAAGATAAAAAGATAAGAAGAAGATACGTCGTCGTGGAACGGACCGCACTTCTTCGCTGACAATGAGTCAGAACAGTACTTGCAGACGCAATCTTTGCCGCCGAACAACACCGTTTTGTCTGATCCGTAGTCCGCTGTAACGTCCCTGCCGCCTTCCATGATTTCGTATGCGGCGAAGCCTTCTAATACGTAAATACAAGTGCCCCCATATTGAGAGAATGTCTGATCTCAGCTCTAATGAACTTCTGGCCGTCTCCCAGTGTTTTAAAAGACCCTAAAATCGGACGCCTATCTTTTTTCTTCATTATTGGATAGAATTTGTTTTACAAATGCAACAGTGAAAATCCCACGTGCCGATTCTATTTAGTTTTCGAGAAAAAAAAATTAAAATTGGCTATTTTTATGTACCGGAATATTTAAAAAAATCATTACAAAAAAACCGTACGCGTTTTGAAATGAACTAATGATACACACAATAAAGATCTCTTAAATCAGCTATATCCGAAAGCATAAGTTATAATTTTTTTCTGATTTAGCTTTTAAAAATTAATCCCCGCCGTTTTCTATAGGATCCGGTTCCAATTTTTGGTTCGAGACATAGCATATGATGCCTACTATACAATAAAAAAACTGCATCCGGATCTCGTGGAAGACGGAGATAATAACGGTTTTAATTTTTTTGTGAGGGTTGTCAACTTTTTTCCGGTACTTAAAACTAATATGTAATAATAATTTGCACGTATGTGGAAGTTAAGCTCTTATGTGGCGTGGCCTCACTCCTTGTAATAATAATAATAATATTATTATTCACGCGTTTATTTATTTTCTTAAGTGTAGGTTTTTTATAATATCCCATATAAAAATAATAAACAAAACTACTATAAAAAATAAAACTATTAACATTATAAAAAACCTAAACCTAGGGTGCCGCCAGCAGCGGGGCAGGGCCCAAGCTACCGGTGGTTAGGGCTGCAGAGAGAGGAACCTCCTGACGATGCGTGCCGTGTCAAGAAGTACCGCCTTCTGTATCTGGCCCTTGATCCAGCCGTCTAGCGAGAGTCTCTTGAGATGTTGGTCGAGACTCTTCGCTATTAGGCCGTTTGCAGATACGACTATCGGGATAATGATAGTCGAGTCCACATCCCACATGGCGGTAACCTCGTAAGCCAAGTCAAGGTACATGCACAGCTTGTCCTTCTCAGCCTTATATTATTATTATTATTATATAGGCTCTCGTTGTGCAGCTGGATCAAGGGCTTGATCCAGAAAGCAGTACTCTTGGACACGGCGCGCATAGTTAGGAGGTTCCTCTCTCAGGAGCCCTGACCACCGGTAGCTTGGACCCTGTTCCCGATACCGGTGGGCTACTATTTTTTATATTTTTAAATGTTTTTTGTACTTTTATAGAAATATTTAAAAATGTAAATAGTATATATAAATTAATAAAATAGTATATATATAAATGAATAAATGGAATAATAATATTAATACATAAGTATGTAAATCAGGGTGACTTGATTTTAACACCCCTTTCAAAATCAAGGCCCCTATTGATACGCGATATTATTTCGCAAGATTATATTTCCGTGATAGGCTATGCGTCCTTCGTCAGATGTATGTTAAATATTTGTCCCGCGGAGATTTTGTGATATAGACGGATAGGTAGATAGTAAATAATAATAATAAAAATTAGTAAAGTTGTTTATGACTTTTTTATCTTTCTCAAAATTTCGGCTCAGTTTTTTAATTTATTTTGGACCGAGTACTGGTAAAAAAATTTAGTTAAAATTGACAGCCCTAACGTTATTTTTACCGGTTTTCTTATTGAATGCGTATAACATCTAACTTCTAAGAGATACGGGCGCAGTTTTTTTTTCATGTATAGTAGGCATCATACGCTATGTCTCGAACTAAAAATTGAATCCGAAATCCATAGAAAACGGCGGGTAAAAAATGTTGTAGCCAAACCAGAAAAAAATGATAACTAAACATTGGTGCATTTTAGAAAGCTCGAAATGCTTTCGGACATAGCTGATTTAAGAGATCTTTATGTGTGTATCATCAGTTCATTTCAAACGCGTACGGTTTTTTTGCAATGATTATTTTAAATTTTTCGGTAAATAAAAATAGCCAAATTCCAAAAAAAAATTTCTCGAAAACAAAGTAGAATCGGCACGTGAGATTTTTTACTGTTGCATTTGTGAAACAAAACTCTATCCAATATTGAAGAAAAAAGATAGATGTCCGATTTTAGGGTCTCTTAAAACACTGTGCGTCTCCCTCAGGAAAAACTCTTGGTTTAAAACTGTTGAACAATTATGCAGACTAGCAAGCGACCAGTAAAAGGTCAAAATCAGTAAAAAATTGTCTATGGTAATAGGAAAAAATATCTTGATGTATACTAGTCTACCTAATATTGCAACACCTGATAAGGAAGTGGCTTTGACTATATACATGTCTAGACGGAGCATCGCGGTACAAACGCTTCTCAAAATCCGCCCGGTTTTTGTATTGAATTTGAAGTGTGCATGACAACCGCGTATCTGACACTAGCGCCAATGGTTGCCAGCGAATGCCTAATTTTCGATAAAGTAGGGAAAAAATATTTATGCACAATATAATTTTAAATCATTTTACACATTATCGTATCATCATATATCATTAATTTATCACATTCATAACATAACATAACTTTTTAAATTAGGTATGTCTATCGTATATGTAGGTATAACGCATAAAAGAAGCTGGTGTGTTTAGAAAAAATGGATGATTGAAGGCGAGGGCGAGTACAATAAAATAATGCGCTAATGGAAGCCTGCGTGCGTGTGATATGTTTGTAATATGGACGAAATAGAAGCAACAGGCAGGATGATTTACATTTAATACTTAATCAAAATTGATTTTTTAATTAGAAATTTAAATATTTTAAATTAAAATCAAAACAATTAATGGCGTTTTCTTTGTATTTGTTTCTTAAATAACTTTCGTTTGGATGTTACATCATTTTTCATGTACTCTAATTTCTTATTATGTTGAAACCTTATAGTTAAATATTTTGACAACGACTTCTTTCTACCGGATCAGTTGGAAATCTGAAAATTAAAACGTTTGCTATGTGGTCGAACAGTTGTAAAGGTACATAATGTAATGACTGCACATCTATATCCGTGTCCAATAGTTTACCTACATGAGACGAGAAATATTGACCTTTTAGGGGCACAAACATACACCCGCACTTTCTCAAACATCGTCATCATCATCATCAGCCTATAAACGTCCCACTGCTGGGCGCAGGCTTCCCACGTGGAGATAGCACGTGGGAATATTGGGCCATAACCCACCACGCTGGTCGAATGCGTGTTGGTGGGTTTTAACAACTGTCATCTTACGACAACAAACGGGACCAACGGCTTAACGTGCCTTTCGAAGCACGGAGGAGCTCAACATGATTTAAATTTGGTCACCCATCCAGTGACCCGGCATTGCGAAAGTTGCTTAGCGGGCAAGATCGCAAGCCGAACGTGCTAGCCGATGCGCCATCGAGCTCTGGAGCCTTAGAGCAATTATGGTTGAATGCTCTAAGTCTGAAGCATACATACTACCATTCACTACATACATATACTTAAACACACACTTCTTACATAAATACTTACGTACATTCCATTTCAAACATAATATTTTTTTTATTCGTTTCAAATATCGATACGATACCATAATACAATAACAATTTATAATAATAGTATTATAAAATATTACAGTAGGTAATTATATTTTTTCTTGTTTTAGAACGGAACCTATAATCCAGCCAAATTCGATGACGAATGTTTGTAAACAGATTACTGTTATACCTAGTTGCAGTAGGATTTTACTTTTTCTTGAGAGACATTCACAAGAAAACAGTTAACTATTGTGTCTTTCTTTCAAAAAACAGTAAAAATCCTAGTGAAACTAGACATTTGCACAAATGACAGTAATATGGTTACAAACATTCGGCATCGAATAGGAACCGTGACATTTATTCACGCTCTTATAAATCAGACATCAGTTTAAAAAAAGAAAAACTTTGAAAGCGTTCCAATAATAATTATATTTAATGTATTTACTTTATTTACAACAAGACCATGTAAAAATACTAACTTACAAGACTGAGTATTTTTTATCGTACTTATTATATTTAAACCTCCTTTTATATTCTGCCACCAATAATGGGAATTCTACATTTTGATAACAAACACTACGCATACATGGCCGTTGTTAAACTTTAAATTTTCATTAAAATTTATCGATACTTACAGATAAAACGTGACTTTCCTTTTCGAAAAAAAATTTCTTTTGTAGTTTCGACAGAATTTCACTGAGCAAACGGTCATTTTGCGAACAATTTCACCGAAACGCAAGAGGTAAACACTGCTTGACGGCACAATGACACTGACCGCCAGGATTGCGCGATAGGCCAATTTTGGCCTATAAATTTTTCTACGTTTTTTTACGGCCAGGCTCTATCTAGACATGTATATAAGGTGACTGCTAGAAACCGCAAGAAACTTAAAGGGCTGGTCAAGTCAAGTGTTTTAAACATGACAAAAATGACAAAAAAAATTGCAGACTAACGTAGGTACTTATCGCCCAGCTGACGCGGACGGGTCAAGAGACGGGTGGGTCAACGGCCGACCGCTGCCCGCGCGTTGTAAATAATCGTTATTTAATAGTTAATTCTTTCATTTTATTTTTCTTATATTATTGCTTTAAAATAATTCATAAAATGAATTATTTAATGAAAAATAAAAAAGCACGAATTTTTTTTTTACATTTTTGTCACGTCTAAACCACTTGACCTGACCAGCCCTTGAAGTTTCTTGCAGTTTCTAGCAGTCGCCTTATATAATCAAAGGGAAGTGGTTGCTGCTTACAAATTAATACGTAGGTACGTTTCACTCTAATAAACACCAGCAACACAGGGGTCATGAACTTACGATAACATTTACATTATTCCGTTGTTGTGTTAAAAAACTTTTTGTAGGGTTCCGTATATATCTCATATTTTTCAATATTTTTTTTATGTTTCTGCTAGCCTTCGTTGTTCTTTTTACACGATGTTTGTGCTTTTTCATATATTCATTATCTGTGAAAAATATGCTGCTGAACATGACTTGTTGTACAATGTCAGTAAAAGCGAAGTTATGGTTTTTCAGGCTACACTGTGTCGATATAATACCCCCTATCAAACTTAAAGGGTGCGTTCTAAAGAGAGTAGATCAGTTTAAGTACTTGGGACACCTTGTAACGTCGGACCTCAAAGACAACGCTGACATTGAAAGAGAGCGAAGAGCATTATCTGTTCGGGCCAAAATGTTAGCGCGCCGATTTAGTCGATGCTCGAAGAATGTAAAAGTCACCTTATTTCGGGTCTTTTGCACTTCGTTTTATACTTGTAGCCTGTGGTTGGATTATACACAGAAACATCCCCTCTCCTTACATCACTAAGTTTTATTTGTACTGGCACTTCGAAACCAACCATTAGGTTATGCAAGAAGTGCTAGACGTCCCTGCGCTAGTAGAACACTCGCGCAGGAGACATTCTGCGTCAGGTCTTGACGCCAAATCAGTGCCTGCTGAAGCGCGCTCTTCATTCGGTACTTATAAGACTAGTGTTTCAGGAGAGTTTTCCCGTGAACACGTGTAGTTCACTGCCTATTGTCCAGATAGGTAACCGGAGCTGTCAAGCTCGCTCACTTCTCGTTGCAAGAAGGGCACAACTCGCAGTTGCCACTGCTCGGGTCGTCGACTCTAAAGACGACTCCCAAGTGTTCACCTTGGTCGCGGAGTAGTAAGCACATTAACTTCTGGGAACCCATCCGGGCGCCTAGCCAGTTCCCACGTCCTACGCGACTGGCTGGACCGGAGGCTACGGCATCTAGGGGGCCGCCTCTACTAGTTCTCCAGACTAGTACCGGAGATGTCAACACCAATGTCCAATGAGAACCACCGGACAAAGCTGCCAACTATAAGGAAAACTCACGTACCCCGCAGGACTTTTCGCTGCTAGCCCCACAGGGACCGCTACTAGACCCCGCTCGCTGTGCGCGATTTTGGAAGTCCTGGCAAACAATACCAGGACAAACGAACATTCCTAAACTCTACGGCTAACCACAAGCCACTACGAGTCCAACCCACGTCCGGATCCCGCCGGAGGCGCCGGTCAAGGCACAACCAGCGGGGGGCATGAACCGGAACCCCGTAGTACCCCTGAGAAACACCCGTAGTTCCAGCTGCGATACCCTATCTATAGGTATCGGTAGATAGGGAAACACACAGAAACAATATAATGCCCTTCGCATACAGTACAACAATGCATTCAGGTTGCTGTTGGGGCTGCCCCGTTTTAGCAGCGCATCGGGGATGTTCGCTGCAGCTATGCGATTCTCTAAACGACACATAGACGCTGCGCGCACGGCTGTAATCTGCTGTCTCTTTCCAGTTCTATGAATATGAAAAAGACAGAGTCATTTCTCAGCGCTGCGGCAGCCGCAGCTATCAAGGCGTTAGCTTTCACACAGTGATGCGGAAGCGGTACACATCTCTGGTGCGTAGGGTGCGGGCCAGTGCCAATAGTATCCAGAGAATCGCACGGCAGAGCGCGTGGATTGCTTTCACACAGTGATGCGGAAGCGGTACACATCTCTGGTGCGTAGGGTGCGGGCCAGTGCCAATAGTATCCAGAGAGTTAGCCATACGTTTTGACTGTCAGTATGTGAATCACTGTTATATGATTCACCAACTGACTAAAGTCAAAATAAATGTTTTATACCTTTTATAATTTTCATTATTGTTTATTGTTGTATGTAAATGTCATTTTTCTTTTCAATTTTTTTTAGTGTGTAATTAATTATCTAATTTTATTTTTATATGATTGTATAATATAATGTGATTTTATAATTGTAATATAATGATCCAAGTTGTGTAGTCAAATAAATGAATTTTATTATTGTTATTTATTTTATTAAATATTATACATCTTAATTACTTGAAACGTGACGTGAAACGGCATATAAGCAGGCCGTCATGAATGGGTGCGCTCGTTATCGTGCTTCATTATTTTGGACTGCATCGGCTGCTTACCATCAGGCAGGATGCAGTCACTATGACAAGTCATAGTAAAAAAAAATATATTATTATTATATTATGTGCGGTGGAGCTCATTATTAAAAGAATAGGTAGGTACTATAATAATTATTCCATCTCTTCTCTTTGGTCTCGTAAAAGCGACTACCGTACTGAAAACAGCTCATACGTCAACAGCATCATTGGGCAGCGTATGTTCATACGTAGTTGTTATTTGGTAAAACGTTGAGATAAATGTAGTCTGTTAAAGTCTATTAAGGTACTCGTGAATAACGTAGTAGTTAATATTTATTATCTTATCTTGTCAAAGTGCATGAGTCGAGAGTGAATGGGACATTTGGAATGGATAGAACATGGAGAAAGTACAGCGATTAGATCGGAGTTGTTCTCATGAAAGGTCAGGTCAAGAATACCACACCGATGAGCATGTATTAAGAATTTGATATGTGTCAGCATCGTAGCCAAAGGAAAGATGAGGTCTCAGCCTACTCCTTAGGGATGGGCGTTTAGTTCTATCTCTTTGTTTGTATGTCTAAATTTTTTTGTTTCTATTATGGCTCGTCATAGTGACTGCATCCTGCCTGATGGTAAGCAGCCGATGCAGTCCAAAATAATGAGAGCGCTCCCCACTATGGAATAAGCACGATAACGAGCGCACCCATTCATGACGGCCTGCATAAATGCCGTTTCACCCCCCGCTAAAAGACCCGGGACTGTAGAAGCTGGGAAACACATGCGCCGGCAAAGAATTCCAAAGCCGGATGGTCTTACAGAGGAACGAAGCTGAGTATATAACATTTAGTCAGCTTTTTCGTTAGGTATCTTTTTATTTTATTACACCTACATAACATGTCATGTTATAATTATTTTAGGGTCAAATTCGATAAAGAATGTTTGTAAAATAAGCAAATTATTGATAAATAAGTAGTTCTTTGTGCAAATAATTTGTGTCACTCGGATTTCTACTGATTATGGAAGAGCGACATTAGATTTCAAAATCCACCGACTCCAAAATGTCAAAATGAGTACAAAACGGTTTATTTCCCTATGTGAGTAGCACATAATTTTTGTGCGAGGTTTAATGAAATATGACTTTAGAACTAGTTTTATTTTTCTTCCACTCTCATTGGAAAGTATAAAATAAAAATCTTAAAAGGATACGAAAAAATCTTGTTTATTTTTTGGACCAAAAGAAACTAAGTCCATGGACTTAGTTTACTTTGCTCAAAGAAAAGTAAAGAGTACGGACTTGAATTGGGTTGAAGCACAGACCAGTGGGTTGAAGTAACAACTGACAGCCATCTTGAATGGTCGCTAAGCTGTGATTGGTCCAAGTGACCTAATGCAATTTGATAACATAAAACACTTACCTAGAGCAGTTTGAAAAAAAAATACATTTTTGTTAAGGTTTTATTCAATAACTACCAGGACTAAGTTCATTTTGAATAGATAGAGGAAGTCATAAATTTTATAGATTTTAAGACGTTTCAAAAAAACACTAAAGATCAAAAGTGGACTTGGTGCATTTTAAAATCTAACGACTCTAAATACCAGATTGTTAGTGGTTTTCTTGTGAAGCTCTCTCAATAAAAAGTAAAAATCCGAGTGACGCTAGATATTTGCAAAAAGAATTGTTAACAATTTATTTACAAATATAAAACTATCGGAGTTCTTTACGTACGTACCAAGTACGTATTTGGTGAATTGGACCTAATTCGATAAAGAATATTTGTAACAAATATTAGAGAGAGCTACGAGTATATCTTATTCAATATTACTATTTAAGTAAACTATCGGATATCATATAAATAAACAAGAAATAGTACGGAACCGGCAAGGTGTTTGTCCTATTCACTTTGTACAGTTTTATTATTTTATTAAAAGTTTTTTTAATTAAGGCAGGCTAAATATCTACTTGTAACTTAACCAATAGGTTAATACTTTTATCTTTGCAATGTCTGTGTATTTAATTGAGATGTTGTAAACAATATTTATCATTCTGGTGATATCACTCGAAGAGGTAAGTCAATCAATCATTATAATAAACAACGAAAAAGATGTGCCAAAAACCATAACACAATAATAAAAATATTATTAAAAGATGCAGTTTACATTTTTATTAATATTTTGTTTTTTTTACATATATTTTCATGAATAATTTAGTTTAATGAATTGATTACAAATAGTATTAGACGCGTAAATAAATAAAAAATGTCTACAACATTGCTTGACTTAAACCGAAAACTAGCTAACTATTAAATTACATTAAAAACATTTAATAGATCGTGCGCAATTATTTTTAATCTGTTACCTAGAATCATAACGTATTTTACGTATTACGTAAATATACCTACACGTAAATTATTATTAAAATAAACTTTTTGCAATTGATTTTGATGATAGATCGATGGAGGCCTTTGCCCAGTAGTGGGACAGTAAACAGGCTGATATCTTACTACTATCTAAGTACGGACGCAACGTGAACTTTCATGTCAAGATCATCTCATAGGCTACCTACAAAAAAGTATTTAAAAAAATATATATTTAGAAAAAAATTATTAAAAGTGATGTGTGATGTTTGTTATGTAACTGTAGATAATGTTAGTAACATAAACGATGTTTATATTTGTCGTGGTAGATTATATAGAAAATAAACGATTGACTCGATAATATATCAAACGTAAATTATATTTTGTAGTTTCGTAAGCGTTGAAGGTAGAAGAGAAAGACTAAGAGAAAAGATAAAATGTTTACTAGAAAAAAAATCAACCAGTCTCAGGAAGCTCGAGTGAGATTCCGAACCCACGACCTTTAGATTACCGGTCCACTGCTCTAACCGCTGATCTACTGAGACCCCAGAAGACTCGCTGAATTTTTCCTAGTAGTTTGATTACGCTGCAAGCCAGCGGCTCCCACTCGAGCTTCCTGAGATTGGTGGATTTTTTCTAGTAAACATTTTATCCTTTATCTATATAGCATTGTGAATGCAAAATTTCAATAATATAAGGAAGAGGAAGACTAAAGAATAGATGGATAGATTGTGTGAGGTATTGTGTTAAGATATGGTAGCAAAAGCAATTAGAATACTCGACTTAAAAAAAATAAGTTGTTAATGGACAGATTCGTATTTTTTTTTAAATATAATTGGAATAGATTTCCTGGTGATTTAATTCATCTGATTTGCTTCCGCTGTAGGTGTGATTGCTGTTTTAAATTTTTATTTTTTTCTTCAATACTTATAGTCTATAATTACAATTTAATACATTACATACTTAGATTTTTATTTTCACTATCTTTACAGGCACCATGAACACTTTAACAAGCTTCGCGTTTCTACTGACGGTGGGTCTGGCCCATTCCGGTCCATTAGTCATAAACGACAATGTCCTAGTCATCACTGAACAGTTCTTCCCAGACTCCTTAGCCGTTTACACAGGCCAACATGACATCGTCAAGATATTCACCCCCCTAAACAGTCTAAACTTCGATGATAACGAAGAAAATGACGACGAAAACTTTTTCGTCTTCTTCGTCGAAGGCGACCGAGATAGCGAAGGCAACATCGACTACAAAGGTCTGTATGTCTATAATAACGAACAGAACACCAAACTACTTGATAACGGTAAAGACTTTGCAGCCTCTAGCGACGACAACAAACAGGTATTCTTCGCAGCCGCCGACGGTATTTACATATTCAACTCCGAAAAGAACAAAGCCGAAAAATACGGTACGCTCACCGATGACATCGTTGGCATCGCTAAAGTTAATAATACTGATCTTTTATACATACTCACAAGCAACATGGAAGTGTACAAGATAACAGAAGAAGGCACAGTCAAAGAGAAAGTTGATAAAATCAAGAACGCCAAACAAATTGTTCTCGATTCGGAGGACAATCTATATTACGTGGACACCGACAACCATATCTATGTGTACTCTGACGATGAAGATGTAGTTACTAAAATTGTGGGGCTACCACCCAATCCTTCTTACGTGCAATTGTTAAGGCCACCTTTCATTTTGGAAGAGTCTATCCCAGTAGTGGTTGGTAAGAAAGGATTCATCGTATACTCTAACGGTACTAGTGAATACAAACACATCATTTTCAACATTCACCCAACCGCTTATTCTATGGAACCTACCCTCATTCAATTTTACGCTTACAACAAAAAGATTTACATTTACAATATCTTGGAGATGGTAATGCAGTCGGCAGTAGAAGAGATCCAGACTTACTTCAGCGACAAAGTGGAACAGATCCAGTCGATCGCCAAACAGTCTAGGCAAACATTCCACGCCTAGATTGTTCGAATTGTGCTAATGAATTTTACAAAACGCTTATCGCCACGTCCTGTAACTTTGACCTGCAATTTTATCAGTACTCCTGTTATGAGTTAGAGCTCTTGTAGCGCAGAGGTCAGACTAGTATCGTGTCTCAGATATTCTAAAATAAGTTTGTTTTATTACTGATTAAGTGCACACTGTACACCTAAATGTGTGTGACAACCTTTTAGTTTACTTTGAGAAACTGTTTTAATTTGTATTGTTAGCAGACAACACATTTCATAGACAAAAGACTTACAGAATTTATAAGGGAATAGAATTTTGTGGATGTTTCAATATTATGCTAAGCGTTATGGTTATAATGTTTCGTAGTTTACATCACCTGATTGATCTTAATAAAAGCGACTACGAAATATATTTAAAGTGTTTGTTTTTTACTTTTAATATTCGTACATGACATCTATAATGAAATATAGTAAGAACATAATTAAGTGGAATTACTTTGCCAGTTAATACAGTAATTTGAGGCGTAACATCTTGTTTTTTTGTACAATTGTATTCAACCTACAGTGTGATTCTGTAAAGGCTCGATCCAAAACTCGATCCTGAATCCGTAGTGAGTTATCAACTCCGCATTCTCTAAAGTCGACTCTACGCTAACGTTATAAAGATCACTCTTGATCGGAACGTGAGCATCAAAGTGAGAAGCGACGATCGAGCCTAGGAGAATCGACAGGATGCATGCAGATTTCTTGATTATTAAAAAAAACTGCTACAATTTATGGTTTTGTCATAAAAATAAAGAAGCAAAGGAATTGTGACAGGAATTCAGGATCATAGCAAATTTATAGCATAGGTATTTCATCATTCATCATAGCCTCCGGGAAGGACGTGACGTATGTTGCATTTTGTATATCAAAAATCCACTTTTACTTATACATGATCTAACAAAATCAATAAGCGAACGTTTAGGGGCGGTATCTACATACATATACATCATTCTATATACAATGATAAAAAATGGGCTCCAGTTTTATAGTGATTTTTCAAAGTTATGTTTTATAACACCTAAATCAATTAAAATAATGCACATCATGAAACATGCTGTATCTTTACTAACACGCACGCAAGCGGAAATAAAAAGATAGCTCAGTGTGGTCCGAGTTTAGTGTGCATGTTCGGCTATCTTTGTGTGCGTGTAGTACAGCTGTACTGGTTTGGAAATAGTGTATTTTTGGTGAATTATGATAATGTTTTGTTGATTATCTCGATAACGAGCATGTAGTTTTGGACCAAGTTTGGTGAGCATGCTCAGTGTGATGTATAAATGCTCCCCTTAAACGTTCGCTTATTGATATTGTTAGACCCTATAGATGTAATTATTTACATCTATGCATACACTAAAGAAATTAGGAATGTAAAGGGTTCGAGGTATAAATAATAAATACATTTATCCAAACAAATATCACCTTCATACTTCATATGGTTTGGTATAAGCAATACTCTTGGAAAAACTATCTTTAAACATACATACATATAATCACGATTTTATCCCCTAAGGGCTAGTTAGAGACTAGGCAATTGAGGACCGCGAAAGCAGTCCTCTGCCATAGTTCACTTTTCAATTTCAATGAAGACCTAGAGCAAATTTACGTATGGGCTTAAATTCCGAAAAGTCAAAATTTCTTGTACTAGGTTCTAAGAGTCAGATAAATATAATCAATATGTTTAATCCTATAGTCAAAATTAGAAAAGTAGCTATAGAGCAAGTTACCAAAACCGAAATTTTCGGTCACCGAAACGTAGCCAGTTCATCGAGGCAGGCAAATCTACATCAGGCCCTGTTAGAGCCGGATAGTAGCGCCCATGTAGCACTTTGCTTTTCCATATGTTCTTGCGACCGCGAGTGCTTAGCACCACTGGTTTGCGCCAGTTTTCAGTTGCCAAGGAGAGCGGCGTAAAGTGTCTATCAACTGCCACGACATCCATATGCATCCCGCACTCACTGTTAAGGAAATAATCCCTGAGACTGCACACCTCACGGTTATGTAGGTCCTTGGCATTTAAAAAGCCGCGACCCCCACATCTCCGCGGGATGTACAGCCTCATAACAGATGAGCGCGGGTGTAACATTCTGGAAGTCGTGAGCATTTGACGGACACTTCTATCCAAGGCGTCCAATTCGGTCTGAGTCCATCTTAGTATGCCAAAGGAGTATGTAAGCAGAGGCATCACCCAGCCATTAAAAGCACGCGTCTTATTGCCACCCGATAAAAGAATGTTAAGTACTTTTCTTAGGCGGCAATAGAATCGCTCCCGTAATGACTGTTTTATGTCCCCATCTTCAACACCCAAAGACTGTGACATACCAAGATATTTATATGTTTCAACTTCGGAGAGAGATCTGAAGTTTATCTTTTCGAAGAGTTGTAAATTGGTTGAATTTACTACTCTCCCACGCTGTACATGCATAACCGCACACTTATCCACACCAAACTCCATCTTGATGGCACTGCTGAAAGTCTCAGTAATTTTCAGCAGTTTCACCAAGTCTTGGCGGTTTGGTGCGAACAACTTAAGGTCATCCATGTACAACAAATGCGACATAACTTCACCCCCTCTCCGCAGTCGACAGCCTAACCTTGAATTTCTCAACAAAGTACTGAGAGAATTCAAAGCAAGCCAAAACCATAAAGGACTCAAACTGTCGCCATGGAATATGCCACGCTCTATCCTTATAAAATCCTGCGTGGCAGAAACACTATCTCGACATCCTGGATGACACAAGACCGTTGTCCACTGCCGCATGCATGAAATCAAAAAGGATTTTAAAGTTATATCTATTGTATATAACTCTAAAATCCTCACCAACCATGAATGCGGCACCGAATCATAAGCCTTCTTATAGTCAATCCATGCTGTGGAGAGAGTCCCTCTGCCACGCCGAACCTTCTGGCATATGGTCATGTCAATGAGGAGAACTCCTTAGTACCACGGAACCCAACTCTACATCCATTCTCAGTCATATCCAATATATTGTTTGCAAAAATGTGCGAGTAAATTTTTGGTCTCAGAATGGATGTAAGGAGCTTGTATAAAGTAGGTGAGCACGTGATGCGTCTATAATTTTTCGGTTCCGTGGTACTACCTGTTTATGGAGCAGAAAAGTGACACCAGTAGTCAACAAACTTGGGAGTGGAACTATGGCTTCTTGGAATTACGTTGCCAGTAACTCGTGTGAACATCGAAACCATTTCATCCAGAAGTTGTGGATTGCACAACTTACGTCAGCTGTACTTATATTTATAGGCTGCATGGTCTCGATAGGTTCACACGCCTCCCTGACAACAATGGATGAGCCATTCACCTTCCGTGTGCTCGACGGGCACCGACCAAATGCTGCGCTAGAAATTAGTCATGGCATCAACATCTGGTAGCTGCCCGTCGCTCACACGTTGATCAGCTCCTTCCCAACGTCTGTATACTTTTCTATGGTAAATTTGAAAGAGGCGATTTTGTTGGTATCGGTCCACACGCACTCTGTAGCGACGTATACGGTTTGCCCACGCATAGACTTTTTGCTTCAGAAAGTCAATACGTTCCGTCGAATGCGTCCGTTTACGTTATTATTATTATATTATGTGCGGTGGCGACTCATTATTAAAAGAAGTACTAATTATTCCATCTCTTCTCTTTGGTCTCGTAAAGGCGACTAACGTACTGAAAACAGCTCATACGTCATCAGCATGGGGCGGCGTATGTTCATACGCAGTTGTTATTTGGTAAAACGTTGAGACTGCGGCAGTACACTGCTTTTCCGGCCCTTTGTCTAACGCCTTGGCGATAAATGTCGTCTGTTCAAGTCTATTGAGGTACTCGTGAATAACGTAGTAGTTAATATTTATTATCTTATCTTGTCAAAGTGCATGAATCGAGAGTGAATGGGACATTTGGAATAGGTAGACCTTGGAGAAAGTCTGCGATTAGATCGGAGTTGTTCTCATGAAAGGTCAGATCAAGAATACCACTCCGATCAGCATGTATGAAGAATTTGAACTGTGTCAGCATTGTAGCCAAAGGAAAGAAGAGGTCTCAGCCTACTCCTTAGGGATGGGCATTCTGTTCTATCTCTTTGTAAGTATGTATGTCTATATAACATTTAGTCAGCTTTTTCGTTAAGTACGAGTATCTTTTTATTTTATTACACCTAATAGCATGTCAAGTTATAATTATTTTAGGGTCAAATTCGATAAAGAATGTTTGTAAAATAAGCAAATTATTGATAAATAGTTCTTTGTGCAAATAATTTGTGTCTCTCGGATTTTTGCTGATTATGGAAGAGCGACAATAGATTTCGAAATCCACCGACTCCAAAATGTCAAAATAAGTACAAAACGGTTTTTTTTCCAATAAGTGAGTAGCACATAATTTTTGTGCGAGGTTTACTGAAATATGACTTTAGAACTAGTTTTATTTTTCCTTCACTCTCATTGGCAAAGTGTAATCTTAAAAGGTTACGAAAAAATCGTGTTTATTTTTTGGATCAAAAGAAACTAAGTCCAGGGACTTAGTTTACTTTGTTCGAACAAGAGTACGGACTTGAATCGGGTTGAAGTAACAACTGACAGCCGTCTTAAATGGTCGCTAAGCTGTGATTGGTCCAAGTGACTTTGAGCAATTTGATATAACATATTATAACACTTAGAGCAGTTTGAAAAAAAAATACATTTTTATTAAGGTTTTATTCAAAAACTACCAGGACTTAGTTCATTTTGAAGAGATAGAGGAAGTCATAATTTCCATAGCTTTTAAGACGTTTCAAAAAACACTAAAGCTCAAAACCCTCAGGACGACTTCGTTATTTTCTTAAACTTGACACTTTCCTGACCTGTCTCATTTTTAACTCGGCTCTTTCTTAGTTGGTCTCTTTTGCAAAGTTGACACTTTCCCAACTCGTCTCCCCTCTGGACGACTTCGTCATTTTATTAAACTTGACACTTTCCTAACTGGTCTCATTTTTAACTAGGCCTTTTCTTAGTTGGTCTCTTTCTTAACTTGAGACTATCCTAAATCTTAATTTTTTCATAAACTCTAAGAAAGTGGTTACGGGACACCTGTATTCGTATTTTTTTTCAAGATTAACTGGATTGGATGCGTACAGTCGAGTTCATAAATATGTGTACACTTTAGTACCTTGTCACTTTAATCGCTTTGACAATTCATGTATGGCAGTTTAAACAGACATCAAATAGACAAGCCAAGGTACTAAAGTGTATTCATATTTATGACCTCGACTGTACCTACAATAATAAATAAGTTTACATACATCTTAAAGCGTTCCGACGTAAGGGCCTGCAGCAAAAGTAGCATAACCTAAACCTACCTACCTACAGGTCAGCACGCTGTTAATACTGGCGTCCAGGTAGGTCAGATAGTCATCGCTTATCATGCTGCTGCCGCTGATTAGGCCAATCAGGAGGGCTTGCAGCACTGTATTGTCGTATAGTCCTACCACTCCCCGGTTCCGAAGAATAAACGAAACTTGGGAGCATTATTATCATACTAGACAAAGAAAAAGAAAAGCCGAGTTAAAAATGAGACGAATTATGAAAGTGTCAACTTTGCAAAAGAGACCAACTAAGAAAGAGCCGAGTTAAAAATGAGACGAGTTATGAAAGTGTCAACTTTGCAAAAGAGACCAACTAAGAAAGAGCCGAGTTAAAAATGAGACAAGTTAGGAAAGTGTCAAGTTTAAGAAAATGACGAAGTCGTTCTGAGGGGCTCAAAAGTGTACTTGGTGCATTTTGAAATCTATGATTGATATGATCTTGAAATAGTTTTGTCTCTTAATACCCGATTATTAGTGGTTTTCTTGTGAAGCTCTCTCAATAAAAAGTAAAATCCGAGTGACGCTAGATATTTGCAAAAAGAATTGTCAACAATTTATTTAAGAATATAAAACTATCGAAACTCATTATAGTACGTACGTAAGTAGTACGTACCAAGTACGTGGTGAATTGGACCAAATTCGATAAAGAATATTTATAAAAAAATTGTTGACAATTTCTTAGTGCAAATATTAGAGAGAGCTTTATGTTATTAAATAGTAAGTACTAGGTATATAAGTAAACTGTCGGAGCTTATATAAATAAACAAGAAATAGTACGGAACCGGCAAGGTGTTCGACCTTATTCACTTTGTCCAGTTTTATTATTTTAATAAAAGTTTTTTTTAATTTAGGCTGGCTAAAATATCTACTTGTAACTTAGCCAATAGGTTAATACTTTTATCTATGCAAAGTCTGTGTATTTAATTGAGATGTTGTAAACAATATTTATCATTCTGGTGATATCACTCGAAGAGGTAAGTCAATTAATCATTATAATAAACAACGAAAAAGATGTGCCAAATACCGTAACACAATAATAAAAAATAATATTAAATAAAAGATGCAGTTTGAATTTTTATGAAAATGTTTTTTTTTTTTTTTATTTTTTTATTGGCAACGGGTAAGCGCTTGGCCTTCATCTCACCTGATGGTAAGTGACGATAAGGCCGAAGGTGGAAGCGCGCTTCACCCGGAATCCTCAACCACTGAGGAACTGGCTATCTTATCTCAAACTGCCGGAACACAACAATGCTATAAACAACGTTGTTATGGCGACAGACTTAGATAAGATGGTGGTAGCTAGCCAGGCGGACTTAACAGCCCTACCACCAACCAAACCGAGCACACAAAGATGTACTCCCCGCTGGGAATCGAACCCGGGACCTCTGGGTCTAAAACAGGTAGCTTAGCCACTAGACGGTTAAAATGTTGTAGTTACTTAAGTATTTTTTAAATATATTTTCATGAATAATTTCATTTAATGAATTGATTACAATTAGTATTAGTTGCGTTACTAAAAAAAAACTATTTCCAAAATTGTTATAAGTTTGACTAAAACCGAAAACTATACGGTACGGTAGTACGGTACGGTAGTACGTCACGGTACGGTAACAACCTAGGATCATAGCGGTACGTAAATTAAAGAGCATAGTTTTAAGTGCACAGAAATCTTGAACACGCAGTATCATTTTATCTAATTAATATTATTACTTATTTTAATTCATATTTATTCTTATTTGGTAGGTTAATATAATTTTGTTTACGTAATTGAATCATGTTGGTAAATTATCATTCGGCAAATTGTTTAAAAAAGCTGTATTTATTTAATGTGAACACTGTCATGTAGCGCCTTTATATGTATTTCTTATTATTGTTTATTTTTATTAATGATGGCATCCGCGGAAGACCAGCGTCGTGGGTAACACCAGGACATATGCTGAGCGGAGACCAGTTTGGTACAAGCACATTATATTCCTGTTTTTTAATTTAAATATTGTAATGTAGTGTATTGTATCAAATAAAGATTTTTCTATTCTATTCTATTCTAAAATAACTTTTGGATGTTTTTGCAATTGATTTGCCCAGTAGTGAGACAATAGTGGGACAGTAAATAGGCTAATTGATATAGTAGCTTACTACTACTACTTGCACTGAACTTTCATGAACTTTCATGTCAAGATCATCTCTCATAGGCTAGTACAAAACATCTTCTTTTTTTTATATAAATATTTATATATATTATTATAAGACAGTGATGTGTGATGTTTATGTTTTGTAACTGTAGATAATGTTTGTAACATGAACGATGTTTATATATCTCGTGGTTGATTAAATAGAAAATATGCTATTGACTCGACGCTATAATCACAATTATAATTGTTTTGTAGTTTGCTATCAAACATAAATTATATTTTGTGGTTTCGTAAGCGTTGAAGGTAGGAGAGGAAGAGGAAGACCAAAGAATAGATTATGTGAGGGATTTTGTTAAAACAAGGTAGCAATTAGATTAATCCCTTAAAAATTAATTTGTAAATGGACAGATCTTATCGTGTTTTTAAATAAAAATAAAAATATTTTGGAATTAGATTTTTTAGTGATTTAATTAATTAATTAATTAAATTAAGGTAATTAATTAAATTCGTGTGCTTTACTACACGCTGTATGATTGTTGTTTTTAAAGGACAATGCCCAAGATCATTAATCATACAAGCTAACTCATTGAAACCTGACAATGAGTTAGCTTGTATAATTGATGAATTAATGATCTTGATAGGAAAATGTAATCTGTTAAATTACTGTTTATTGGTCTAAAGTCAGATTTTTTATATAAAGCCAGAATGATGTAAGAGAAAGTTTAATATTAACAATTTTAGGTTTGCGGTCGGCAACATATAATCATAGCTTAGAATGTTTTGTACCACTTTTGTTTCAATTAATTAACCACAACACATATTTATAATTAAAGAATCCAATAAGTAATCAATACTATAAGTACATGAGTACACATAAGCAAAAATAACGATTAATAATAAATAATAAATAAATAAATTTTCCTACACTCACACCAATTATCTAGCCCAAGAAAAGCTTCGTTATGAAACTCGTTAAATGGTTACTAGACAACGGATAAACATACTCGTACTTAAATACATATTTATTGTAGGTATATAGAAAATACCCAGACCCGAGACAAGTTAGAAAAACAATAATTTCTAAATTGACCCGACCGGGGATTGAACCCGGGACATCAGAGATGGCGACACCATGAAAACCGGTGTACAAACCACTTGGCCAAGGAGGTCGGACTCGGACAACCACAGACAATATAGTGACAGAAAGAGCTGACATATTTTGTATTTGATGACCTGGTAACGACATATATATTTTTTTTGTAAATGTCGTTGCTTCTGTGCGCTGTGGTTTCTTGCGCCCGTTCTTTGCCACAGTTAAAAAAATATGTCCTGAATGGGTGGTAGGTTAAAAAAGATTTGGACGATTCAAAGTACTTATTAATTGAGTTTATTGAATAAATATATTTTGACTTTGACTTTGAACAGTGACAACTGACAAGTCAAAAATACGTTACGTTTTAAGTACCCTTGTTTTAATCAATAATTCATAATGATGAACTAGGTATTGTGTTCATAATTATTTATAATTTGTTAAGCGTATTTATGGCATGATAACAATTCTTAAAAAAAGAACTAGAATATAATTTTATAAAAATGAAATTAATTAAGTAGGTACAAGTATTTTTAACATTAACAGCTAAAAGGCGGAACGAAACGCTTTGAGTGGCAGAGTGCGTTCAAAAACCTTAAATTGATTACTAGCATAGGAAAATAAAAGAAAATTTAAAAGAAAACTATGATAGCATGGTTAGATTTAGGGATTTTTGAGCTATTTTTGCCATACGATTTATCTTCACCTTCACCTTCATACATTTTCAAAATAAGACAGGTCCAAAATGGGCATTGTCCTTTGTATTTTTTTTCTTTACAAAATCTATAAGAATACTAATAATTTTCTTTTTACTATCTTTACAGGCACCATGAAAGCTTTGACAAGCTTCGCGTTTCTACTGACGGTGGGTCTGGCCCACTCCGGTCCATTAGTCATAAACAACAATGTCCTAGTCATCACTGAAGAGTTCTTCCCAGACTCTTTAGCTGTCTACACAGGCCAACATGACATCGTCAAGATATTCACCCCCATAAACAGTCTAAACTTCGATGATGACGATGAAAATGACGACGAAAACTTGTTCGTATTCTTCGTCGAAGGCGACCGAGATAGCGAAGGCAACATCGACTACAAAGGTCTGTATGTCCTTAAAAACGACCAGCCATCCAAACTACTTGATAACGGTAAAGACTTTGCAGCCTCTAGCGACGACAACAAACAGGTATTCTTCGCAGCCGCCGACGGTATTTACATATTCAACTCTGAAAAGAACGAAGCCGAAAAATACGGTACGATCACCGATGACATCATTGGCATCGCTAAAGTTAATAATACCGATCTTTTATACATACTCACAAGCAACAACGAAGTGTACAAGGTAACAGAAGAAGGCACAGTCAAAGAGAAAGTTGATAAAATCAAGAACGCCAAACAAATTGTTCTCGATTCAGAGGATAATCTATATTACGTGAACACCGACAACCATATCTATGTGTACTCCGACGATGAAAATGTAGTTACTAAAGTGTTGGGACTACCACGCAACCCTTCTTACGTGCAATTGTTGAGGCCGCCTTTCGTTTTGGAAGAGTCGATCCCAGTAGTGGTTGGAAAGAAAGGATTCACCGTATACTCTAACGGTACTAGTGAATACCAAAACATCATTTTCAACGTCCGCCCAACCGCTTATTCTATGGAACCTACCCTCATTCAGTTTTACGCTTACAACAAAAAGATTTACCTATACAACATCTTGGAGATGGTAATGCAGTCGACAGTAGAAGATCTCCAGAGTTTCTTCAGCGACAACGTGGAACAGATCCAGTCGATCGCCAAACAATCTAGGCAAACATTCCACGCCTAGATTGTTCGAATTGTGCTAATGAATTTTACGAAATGCTTATCGCCACGTCCTGTAACTTTGACCTGCAATTTTATCAGTATTCCTGTTATGAGTTAGAGCTCTTTTAGCGCAGAGGTCAGACTAGTATCGTGTCTCAGATATTCTAAAATAAGTTTGTTTTAAGTATTACTGATTAAGTGCACACTGAACACCTAAATGTTTGTGACAACCTTTTAGTTTACTTTGAGAAACTGTTTTAATTTGTATTGTTAGCAGACAACACATTTCATAGACAAAAGACTTACAGAATTTATAAGGGAATAGAATTTTGTGGATGTTTCAATATTATGCTAAGCGTTATGGTTATAATGTTTCGTAGTTTACATCACCTGATTGATCTTAATAAAAGCGACTACGAAATATATTTAAAGTGTTTGTTTTTTACTTTTAATATTCGTACATGACATCTATAATGAAATATAGTAAGAACATAATTAAGTGGAATTACTTTGCCAGTTAATACAGTAATTTGAGGCGTAACATCTTGTATTTTTGTACAATTGTATTCAACCTACAGTGTGATTCAGTAAAGGCTCGATCCAAAACTCGATCCTGAATCCGTATTGAGTTATCAACTCCGCATTCTCTAAACTGGACTCTACGCTAACGTCATAAAGATCACTCTTGATCGGAACGTGAGCGTCGAAGTGAGAAGCGACGATCGAGCCTAGGAGAATCGACAGGATGCATGCAGATTTCTTGATTATTAAACTGCTACAATTTATGGTTTTGTCATAAAAATAAAGAAGCAAAGGAATTGTGACAGGAATTCAGGATCATAGCAAATTTATAGCATAGGTATTTCATCATTCATCATAGCCTCCGGGAAGGACGTGACGTATGTTGCATTTTGTATATCAAAAATCCACTTTTACTTATACATGATCTAACAAAATCAATAAGCGAACGTTTAGGGGCGGTATCTACATACATATACTATATACAATGATAAAAAATGGGCTCCAGTTTTATAGTGATTTTTCAAAGTTATGTTTTCTAACACCTAAATCAATTAAAATAATGCACATCATGAAACATGCTGTATCTTTACTAACACGCACGCAAGCGGAAATAAAAAGATAGCTCAGTGTGGTCCGAGTTTAGTGTGCATGTTCGGCTATCTTTGTTTGCGTGTAGTACAGCTGTACTGGTTTGGAAAAAGTGTATTATTGGTGAATTATGATAATGTTTTGTTGATTATCTCGATAACGAGCATGTAGTTTTGGACCAAATTTGGTGAGCATGCTCAGTGTGATGTATAGATGCTCTCCTTAAACGTTCGGTTACTGATTTTGTTAGACCCAATAGATGTAATTATTTACATCTATGCTTACAATAAAGAAATTAGGAATGGAAAAGGTTCAAGGTATAAATAATGAATACATTTGTCCAAACAAATATCACCTGCGTAAAATTATATGGTTTGGTATAAGCAATACTCTAGGAAAAACTATTTAAACATAAATACATATAATCATGACTTTTATCCCCTAAGGGTTAGTTAGAGACCAGGCAATTGAGGACCGCGAAAGCAGTCTTCTGCCATAGTCCACTTTTTACTAAATAGCGACTGCGCATGTGCTCAGCATGACAGGTGGTGAGCCCATCGCCGCTCTATGCTATACTATCTATGATTCATTAAAAGTACTAAATGAAATCTGACAGATAATATGAAATAAACAGTCCATATATTAAAACACAGTTTTTATTATTGTTTAGTTAAAATTATGCATTTTTAATGTTACTCTAACAATTGAAAAAATGTTAGAACATTCTTGACATCTACACTTATAAAGTTATAAACGACATTTCTGCAAAAATATGCTTCGCATCCAAAAGTTCATTCACCCAATGCCAATATCATCATTGCCCAATGCACTCAATGTTATAATAACTTAAACAATACATCAAAATTTGTATAAGATTAGTACTATATTTAAACTTCATTCTTCGATAGCGATTAAAATATAAATAAGTATAAATTTTGTTAACTACCTATGTATTGTAAAAGGACTACATAGTTAATTAATTATGTATATCGAAGAACGAAGTTAGAGAGTAAATCATCGACAAAATGTATATTCTATATGACTGGCATAATATTAATTTAATCTTACAACTACTATTTTTGACATTGTTTTATTTACTACTATTAAGTTTTTAATATAAATTAATAATCATTTTTTCTTTAATCTCATTAGGTAAAGGTATGACTTAATATTATGTAATTAGTTCATAAAAGTGTAATTAATTATTATCTAAGCTCAAATAATTTGTCAACAAATTACGTAAATATAAATTTTCGAAACATTTACATTTCTGCTGAAATAACCATAATTTAATATTTTTGATTCAGAATAAATACCAAAAGACAGTTATTATAATAATTACAAATGGCACGTAGTCACGGAGCGCGCCGAAAATTAAAAAAAATATAAGAAGACAACTTGTAGCTATTAGCAAAGAAAGAAACAACTTAATTGATTCTACGACGGAAATGCTAGAGACAGAAAACGACAGAAAACGCGCGAATATACAGTGTTCCGTAAATAAGCAGTGTGCGCGTGTGCTGTCGGATCATTTTCGATTTTATGAGCATACAACGTACCTAAGTATCTACTTAAAAAATATCAAACTGTCTTTGAGTGTGTCTAAATCATATTCGGCGATGAATTCCATCCCTTGTAATAGCCGTAGATGCTCTCTTTCGCCGTATCAATGATGGACATCACAATTTTGGTGACATCCCGTGGCAGCTCCGCAGTCAAGCCGAACATAGACCTTATCAGAACATCCATAACGTTGAACTCGAATATTTTACCATCCAAAGCCACCACCAGATACAACGCCGCGTCGAAACTGAACGCAGACGGATTCTCGTCGAGCTGGAAGTCTTTCTTCTCGAAGGTGCCATTAGAATACAGAATATACCAATGACTGTCGCCGAAGAACGGGACGCAACTCTCCATTATAAACGCTGGTCTTACCAGCATGATTCGCTCCAAGTTCTCGATCTTACTTGTTATGACTTGCACGGGAGTACCATCAGCTCGGACTATGTGAGGCATGCGGTCGTTGCATGCGATAAAATAGATGTTATTGGAGGTGTCTAAAACAAATTCCAGTGCGCACGGTATATTGTGGATCCGCGTTCTCACCGTTCCGTTCTTCTCGAGTTTAAACATCTTCTTTTCGCTGTTCAGGAAGATGATTGTGTCGCTGCCATTAGTTTTCTGCAACTGTATTATGTCGTCGTGGAACGGACCGTACTTCTTCGCAGACAATGAGTCAAAACAGTATTTATAAACGCCATCTTTGCCGCCAAAGAACACCGTTTTGTCTGATCCGTAGTCCGCTGTGACGTCCCTACCGCCTTCCATGATTTCGTATGCGGCGAAGCCTTCTAATACGTAAATACAAGTGCCCCCGTCAAGTTTAGGGTCGGCGATGACGAAGAATATTGAGGGAATGTCTGATGACTCACCTCTGATGAACTTTTGGCCGTCAGCTGGTACTAATAGCTTGGTAATGTTGAAGTCCGAAGCGAATATGATCTGTTCGTTCTTGAACATGGTGGTGCTGTTCCATGTCTTCACAAAGCGGGAGTGGGTGGCCGTCACCAGCAACAGGCTTACGATTGTGCGAAACATGGCTGTCTGTAACAAAAGTAAAAGGATCGTATTAGTTAGCAACCCAGCAACCAGCATTGAACCAGCGCGATAGTTTATGGAATAATCTCTACATGTTCTGTTGTCCATCGTCTGTTGTCAGAACCCGATTGCATGGCGACCACCCTAGTACCTATTTCAGTCGATAAGCAACATTGTTTTACATTGCTGCGTTCCTGTGTAAAGGGGTACTAGAGTCAGCGAAATTATAGAGCATGGAGGCATAAAAACTGATCGCGCGTCCATGGCAGTGATAATTTGGCGGCTAGGCTACATAAATAACTCTTAGTTAAAAGTAAAAGTTGTAGAACTTTTCTAATGTTTCAATCGCCTCTGTGGTCTAGTGGTTATGCTATAAAATCGGTCATAGACTCGGATGTCTAAGGTTCGATTCCCTTAGGTACATCTTATTCCTTTGCTTTCAGTGCACGCAGTGTGCCTAAGTCGCGTTATTTTGTTTTTTTTAATTATTTATTTCAGACCGAGATCCATATAAAAGTGTTAGTATACATAATGTTCTTATAAACTATGTTAGTGTACAAACATGGTGTTAGTATACAATCTTATAAAAACTAGGTGTTAGTATTACTTAGCAGAGTTAATTATTTAAAAATTAGTTGGGGCGGTGATCACCAATAACTAACTGTCCGTACAAAAGTTTTCCACATTGGTGAGTCCCGCCTATCACAAACAGTATTCAGGATGGCGTTCGGACTGTCCCTAATTCTGCGAATAAGGGATGCTGTTTTTTTGCGGATGATTGCGCCAAAACCATCTGTTTCATATTCAGCAAACATTCCTGACGCACTGCAGAAACGGGGAAGTCCCAACATCATCCTAAAGATAAGATAGATAAGATAAAAATGATTTATTGCCACAAAAGGTATAAAAGAAAATGATTACAATCTAAAACCTAATACTAACTTATAACTATATAGGTACCTTATTGTGGGCAATGGGTAACAGACTCAGCATAATGCTGAACTAGGTTCAGCGCCGATTTTCAGTCTGTCCCCCTTGAGGAGAGGTCGGATTTGGATATGGTGTTAAAAAAGGTGTGCTTGTGAGGAGGGTAAAAAAGAAAGGATTTAAAGTGTGCCAGTGTGTTTATGTGTTTTGTGTGCGTGTGTTTTTTTTTCCGTTTGTGTGATTTATGAGCGTAAGTGCAGTTGTGGAGTTTCTTTGGTTTTGAAGAAAATAAATGGTGACGTGCTTTTTATATGTACATAATGGCATAGGTTCTCTTAGTGGCGGCGGCAGGTCGTTCCAAATTTTGGTGGCGGCAAATTTAAAACTCCCTCTGAATAATTTGGTTTTGTGTTTAGGAATCACCAAATTGGTTTCCCTAGTACTTCTCAAAGACTTTGTATGAGAGCATTTAACCCAATCCAATTTTTCAAAAAGATACTGCGGTCTTTCAAACTCAATCACTTTGCGAAGTGTGAGCGCCAAATGCAACAGCCTTCGATTCGCCATGTTTAAGATCCCTTTGTTGTTTAGGTACGGCGATATGTGCGATCTTTTCGGGATATTGTAGCAAAAACGAATGCATGCATTTTGCATACGTTGTATTGATTTTTGTGTCTCTTTTAGTATTCTTGGTCCATACACGATATCACAATAATTAAACTGAGAGAGAACCAGGGATTCCAAGAGTGTTTCCCTAATTTTCTCTGAGAGACAGTTTCTTATGTTATACAATAACTTCAGTCGATAAAACGCATTCCTTATCCTCGTGTTAATGTGATCAACATATCGCATTTCCCCATCTTCTATCAGACCTATGTTCCTGACGCTTTCTACTCTAGGTATGGCTTCGTTTCCTATATATATTTTAGGGTCTTGCTCAGTTATTTTACGACATTGCCATTTGCTGCCCATAATAAGATACTGTGCTGGATTCAAAACAAGATTGTTCTTGGTCGACCAGCTCGCCACTGCCATCAGATCTTCGTTTACTTTATCGAGCGAGGCTTTCAGATCGTCTGGTGCAAAAGAGTAATATAGTTGGGTGTCGTCCGCATAAAGATGAACTTCACAGTGCTTTATACTCCGCTCCAGGTCTGCTGTGTAGAGTACAAATAATAAAGGACTAATTATTAAGCCCTGTGGCGTACCACGGCTGATACTTTTTTGTTCTGATTTTTGAATTGTACCCTCATCATCTTGAATTTCCACAAATTGCCTTCTGCCTGTTACGAATGATTTAAACCAATCGCGCGATGGCTTTGAAATTCCATAGTATGCCATTTTTGACAGTAACAAATCCACATTGAGACAGTCAAAAGCTCGAGAGAAATCCAGCAATACGAGCGCAGTTCCCATCCCTTTGTCTGCCGCATCAATTACATCGTCTGTAACTTTCGCCAGCGCTGTCGCTGTTCCAAATTTACTACGGAAACCAGTAGTAGGGATTCGAGAGTTCTGGCACACTCAAAACTGGCCTTCTTCTGGCCCTCGCTCGGCTAGTTCAAGTCGTTCCAAAACTAAAAAAAAAAAAAAAAAAAACCCCCCCATTTGCATCGATTGCGCTGGGTCCCAGAGTCTTTAACCGTTTCCGAGATACAATCTTCGAGCGTTGGCTCTCAGTTGATTTACTAATGAATCGTTAATGACTCGCCGGTCTTAATCACACAATTCCCGATGTACCTCATTATATCGATTCTGATGCACCTCATTATCTAATGACGTACCGTCACTGTAGTCTTGTCCAGTTACTAATATGCGATTGTATTTTATCGATTCTTCAGGAAAGCGCTTTGTCTTCATCCCACCTGATGATAAGGTCATCCCTTAGTAAGACCAAAGTGGAGGCACACTTCACCTGGAATCCTCTAAAAAACTACTAAGGCACTGGTGGTAACAGACTCAAATAAGATGAAAATGATAAAACGGATTTTTTCAAGTCCTACCTACCAAACCGAGTACACACATGTGCAACCCCTGCTGGGAATCGAACCCATGACCCTGACTCTGAGACCGGGGTGGTCCTAACCACTTAACCACAGAGGCGGTAAGTGAGTTAATTGTAATCATGGACATTCTGTATGCGTGAAATCTTCTTCATGGACCATCTCTCGTGATATATTTTTGCTGTTATAATACACCCATACTTACTAACTTTCTGATAAGAGTAGGTATATCTTAATAACTTTGTTCATTATAATTAGGTAAACTCTATTAACTTGTACTTTGAAACTAGTTTATCTGCTCGTTTAAATTAAAATAACTACCGAACTTGTTTCTTCGTGATTGAGAAACACACATTGTTCATTAAAATTAGATTTTTGTTTTAAAAGTAACATTCTCCTATATTACAGTTCAAATAATCATTACATTAACTATCTTGTCTTGTTAAACAACATCGAGTTAGATATCTTAAGTAGAGTAAGTTCAAATAGTCATTACTTACTAAAATTGGTATAAAACGAACTGATTTTATCTATTTTCGATACTCGTGGATAGGAACCTCATACAGTTACAACTACTACAAGTGCTTTGTTCTACAAAATCACAAATAAGTACTATGAATGTAAGTAAAACGTTTTTATTTTTTTATTTTCTGAGTGAATGTTCTGATTTGTTCTGACTTCTGCCTAACGTATATGATTTGCATAAAACTGATGTGATTCGCTTTCATTTTTTAATTACTGAGTGAATGTTCTGATTTTTTATGACTTCTGAGTAACGTATAAAATTGTACTGGTTGTTACAGATTGCTCGTTCTACATTCAATGAAGACGATGACGATGTGGTGTTCCAAGAAAACACGTATAAACATTATTATTACCCACAGTCGGACGACGATGAACTTCCATCGTTGCAGAAGAAAGAATCAATCGACGAATTCTTTGAACCACCAAAGAAGAAGCCGAGGACAATGAGATCTTCAACAGTTGGACGTTGTTCCGGGAGAGATTCGACATCTTACGTGTCAACCAACACCGACGACGGAGCAAGTGCAACACATCTCATTAAGATTGAGGTGTATGATTTGAAGAAGATTGAAAACATTGATCAATCGGACCATTAGAAGCATGTAGATGTTCGTGTGAAATATTACACAAAGTCTACCAATGACGATCATCATAAGAAAACTCGTCAGCTTATTTACAACATAACAAAGGGAATATCCAATTCTCCGAATTGTTGCTGTAAGAAATACTCTTACAGCAACAAAGATAAAAAGTAATACGCCTAAACCCATAGTACTTATTTGTGATTTTGTAGAACGAAGCACTTTCTTATGTCATATAATAAATCAGATATTGGTTTGTGAGTATAAAATAAATATATTGTTAAATCATTTACTTGTTTTTATTTATTTCAAAGGTTTTAATGAAAATACCAAGTTAAATTTCAACATATTTAATAATAATTTCTCAAAAATAAAAAAGACTTAAATACATGTTTTATTAACACATCATTATTATGTATCTTTATTAAACATTTCAACAAAGTCACTAAGAGGCATACCTCTAAGCTTAAGATACAAATACACAAGACGTTATTCACCATAAAGAATAAGAAATATCGAATACAATATAACTTAAATTATATAAAATAGTTTTTTAAAATTTTATTTATCGTAATTTATAATGACCCCATGCTAATGTGTCAGTGGAATTTGGTACAATATATCTCTTGGTATCATTGTAAGACAAACAAATTTTATTTATCTTTTGAGTAAAAATGACATGTTTAATGGATCTAAAACGATACATTTCAGCAAGTTCTACATTTTTTTTAAACAAACAAGTTTTATAATTATGTAATTTTAATTGTCTAGTTACACATTTGTTTACACCTTTTGCTTTAGTTATTGTTTTATTCTCTACTTGCATAGCATACATTTTTGAGCGTAAACCGACAAATTCAGAAAAAACATGGCCATTGTGTTCATCTTTAAAATAACCTAATTTTTTCTTATTTAATAAAGGAAAACCATAAATATTGTTTCGTGCGTAATCCGATGTGTCAAAATAATTACATATATCGGGTAGAATTTCTTTATAAAAATCTGCTCAAAAAATTTGGTAAACTAAGCTGTCAGTGTCCGTATACAACAATTTTAAATTTTCAAATTTACACTTCATGTATTTGTAATGGAAATCATACATTAAAGTTTTTGATAAATCTAATATACTAAAACCTAAAAATATGGGTTAATTGTAAAAAAGTTTAGTCTTTTGTAATTGGACTGCTACTAAACTCTCAGACAAAACTGACAAACTATGAAATTCAGGTTTGGCAATCAGATCTGACGCACCTTTTCTTTTACCCCGATTTTCCCAGTGAGTCAATAGTTTAACGTTTACTCTTTTTTCAATATTTTCCATGGTCTTTCCAAAAATTGAATTATTCATTAACTTATAAAAGTCTTTTTCAAAATCAGATTTTGTTAACGTACGCAATTGCGTGTTTAAATCTATATTTTTTTTTTAACCAGGCACTTTGTTTAAATTTCAGAACTTTATGAACTTTCGTAAGTTTTAAACCCAACTCTAAGCTTTGTAAGAGATTTCTATAATGTAAAATATATTTTTCCTTACTAATTAAATTTGGGACCAGCTTTCGTTCCTTAGAACCACCAATACAAATATTTTCAGGACATAATGGTAAATCGGAATGATGATCATGAAGGCTATCAGGATATTCCAAATCTACTTCTAAAATGTAACCAAACTCTGAAGTGATAGGAACATTAAAATTAACATCAACACTCGCCCATTCAAATTGAGAAATAGGTAAATACTGAGACATAGCCCACCCATACAAATTATTAACATCCAAATATGTTAGAAAAGAAATAGGATCATCTGCTTTATAATTATCCATATAAGGATTATTGGCTTTAGCGTAACGATTACTACATTGAGACACACCACCCCTGATACCAGCTTTTATAAAGGCTATTTTATCAAAATCTGGCAATAACTCGATTTCGACTTCGGTAAACTTTAACATAGCGTCCCAGCTTAAACCAGGAGCAGTGTAATAATGAGCAGGATCTAAATCATAGGTTTTTAAACAAACATTTCTAAAGTTTTCGAATATATCACTTAAAAGCAAAACATCTGTTTTTAAATAAAGATTAGAATAATCAGACATACTACAACATTTAAAATGAGACCACACTCTTTGAGCGTGAACGTAGTCTTCGTTAGAAATCGTTGACCCAGTAAGTGAATTAAAAAAGTCATAAATTTTTGGTAATGATGGTGTTTTTAATGACCTGAAAGAACTCATATACTCATATGGATATACACCTTTTCTTTTCAGCAATTCAAAGTCGTTTACATTCGGAAATTCATTTTTTAGTTCTATAAATTGATTATTATTAAGATTAGAAGCTAATGAATTTAAACTACTTGATAAAAATTTAAAAGAATCAATAAACCTTAAACTTACACGCTGACCGTTTACGTGAAGAATTTTAGAAAATGAAATATATTTTTCTTTATTTTGGGGGATTATTTGTACTTCACCATCAGCAAAATTTAATGCGTGTACAATAAAGTGAGCATCGTAATTACTTAGATTATGTAATACTACTGGTACAAAGTCTATTTTATGAAACTTTTTACTACATATTTCATGTGAAACACTTATAAACGCTCCCGTCTGCCAGTTATAGTCAATAAATTGGTCATATAAATCTTTTTTACAAATGTAACATACTTTGGTTTCTTCTATACATTTTTTATTTTCATTCGTAAGAGGGAGAGGAGCAGTTTGAAAACTATATTTACTACATATAATTTTTAAATCTTCTTGGAGCTTATTAATACATGAGCACAGTTTTCTCCGCTATAACTAACATATTTAGAGAGATTACTATCATATGAACACTTAATATAATAACCGAAACTGTACACGTCATGTCTCTGAACATTAATGGTTGATGATTTGTTAGGATCACCAGAACAAGAGGCAATAGGTTTTAAAAACGATTCGAAGTCAGCGTAAATAATAAAAGGAACCCTCTTTTTCTTTTCAAATTTATCAAAATATAACCTATCATTAGACACATTTTCATTGAACCAGTTTTTTCTAAACATACTTGGACTTGGTAATATTGTACTAATATGAGCACAATCATGTTTTTGGTGGTTATCTACCGCATTGCTTGTAGGAAAATAAAGCAGACAACCATCACAAATGTGAACCGCGCCATTTCGTTTAGTGATCTGCTTACTCACTAATCGTGATAAATTTTTAATATAGCAATAATGTCCGTTACTACCACTGGTGACGTATAGTAAATTTATATGTGTTGATTTGCGAGACTTTGTGAAGTACAGGGGGCCAATAACATGATGAGTTTTAGTCTCAGAGTTATATTCTAAACCAAAAACGTTAATGCTTATATTGTTTAAGCGCTCAACTCTGTAAATATCAGTTAATTTTACTGGAAACGAAATCCCATTAAAATTTAACTTGTTTTCCAATTTCCAATACTCGTTTACACGATCGGGGTTTTTTGATACAGGATACAAAGCTGAGAGTAAAGCCCATTTACAACACTGCACATCTGCGTTTTTAACATTGATGACTGCTTTTTTAGTCCTAATATCATAAGGTAATTCAATAAAAGATGATCCCCGCAGTGGATTGAATTTATTAATATTCATATCTAAACTAATTAGGTCCGTAAGACTCCATCCACTATCTTTTTTCTCAAACTCACTGACTTTATTAGCTAATACTTCTTTTATTGAATTAAAAAGTATATTGATGTCTTCGGATTCAATGAGAATATAGTTCTGAGTTTGGAAGTCAAAAACGTTTTGTACATTTTTATTTTGGTGCACGAAGTTGGCACACAGTATAAAGTTTACTTTAAACGTTTTTAATTGTACTATATCATCAAGAATCAAAGTCCTTAAATCATCAATTATTGAATTAAAAAATGTATCAACCGTTTCCAAATCTTTTGAGTCCGCTAAAGAAGTTATTCTGTATGTATGAACTCTTTTGCCAAAAGCAGTTTCAATTAACCTTACATTTAGTAAATTATCATGGGAACGAAACACATTATTTTTGTGATTCTTACTTTTATAGTGATTGGATAAATACCTTTTTTTAACGGAAATATTGCAAACTGAACACATCATCATCTCGCTATTATCTACAGTCGAATCATCTTCAGCTCCTCTAGATGTTGATGGTTCATTAATACGTCGTCTTTTCTCATTGTTTTGAATGCTATTCTCAGTTTGCCGTTTTAATCCTCTCCCAATTTGTATGTTAACACTGTAAACATAAATAAAAAATATTAGAACTAACAAAAAATCAACTACATAAATTTTTTAAAAATATTAAAAATAATACTTACGTCTTTTCAATTTCTTCACTGAGTTTCACTAATGATTCATCGAAATATGAGTCAAAAATATTTCGTTCTTTACTTTCAGCAGTTTCTACTATATCACTGATTTCATTTAACTCTTCATCATATTCAGTGCAGTTCA
The DNA here is from genome assembly GCA_963921215.1 of Scoparia ambigualis. Classification (NCBI taxonomy): domain Eukaryota; kingdom Metazoa; phylum Arthropoda; class Insecta; order Lepidoptera; family Crambidae; genus Scoparia; species Scoparia ambigualis. Next base: position 19,988,943 of record OY992526.1, read on the forward strand.
AATCAGTTTTATCGACTGAAGATGAAAAAAAAGCACTGACATATTTCGTTCGAGCCATTTATTATTAACTCTCAAGCAATTAGACGAGTAGAAGTTTATGACTCAGAGCATTGATTACTAACTAGTAAGCACCACTGCTCGTCGTTTTTATACTAGGTAGATCATTATGTGTTTCTCAATCACGAATAAACAAGTTCGGTAGCTAACGAGCAGATAAACAAAGTTATTAAGGTACACTCTTATCAGCTTCGGCTGGTCGCCTTCGGCGACCAGCCGAAGCTGGCGAGCAGTGGTGTCTGTGGTTTGTCATGTCAAATTCAACTTTCAATTGTTCAAAATAACGATAATTTGAGTGTGAAATCCTCGTTTCATGGGCCATCTCTCGTAATATATTTTTTTGCTATTATAATACACCCATACTTACTAACTTTCTGATAAGAGTGTACCTTAATAACTTTGTTTATCTGCTCGTTAGCTACCGAACTTGTTTATTCGTGATTGAGAAACACATAATGATCTACCTAGTATAAAAACGACGAGCAGTGGTGCTTACTAGTTAGTAATCAATGCTCTGAGTCATAAACTTCTACTCGTCTAATTGCTTGAGAGTTAATAATAAATGGCTCGAACGAAATATGTCAGTGCTTTTTTTTCATCTTCAGTCGATAAAACTGATTTGAACTGCACTGAATATGATGAAGAGTTAAATGAAATCTGTGATATAGTAGAAACTGCTGAAAGTAAAGAACGAAATATTTTTGACTCATATTTCGATGAATCATTAGTGAAACTCAGTGAAGAAATTGAAAAGACGTAAGTATTATTTTTAATATTTTTAAAAAATTTATGTAGTTGATTTTTTGTTAGTTCTAATATTTTTTATTTATGTTTACATGTTAACACTGTAAACATAAATAAAAAATATTAGAACTAACAAAAAATCAACTACATAAATTTTTTAAAAATATTAAAAATAATACTTACGTCTTTTCAATTTCTTCACTGAGTTTCACTAATGATTCATCGAAATATGAGTCAAAAATATTTCGTTCTTTACTTTCAGCAGTTTCTACTATATCACTGATTTCATTTAACTCTTCATCATATTCAGTGCAGTTCAAATCAGTTTTATCGACTGAAGATGAAAAAAAAGCACTGACATATTTCGTTCGAGCCATTTATTATTAACTCTCAAGCAATTAGACGAGTAGAAGTTTATGACTCAGAGCATTGATTACTAACTAGTAAGCACCACTGCTCGTCGTTTTTATACTAGGTAGATCATTATGTGTTTCTCAATCACGAATAAACAAGTTCGGTAGCTAACGAGCAGATAAACAAAGTTATTAAGGTACACTCTTATCAGCTTCGGCTGGTCGCCTTCGGCGACCAGCCGAAGCTGGCGAGCAGTGGTGTCTGTGGTTTGTCATGTCAAATTCAACTTTCAATTGTTCAAATTTATTTATGTTTACATGTTAACACTGTAAACATAAATAAAAAATATTAGAACTAACAAAAAATCAACTACATAAATTTTTTAAAAATATTAAAAATAATACTTACGTCTTTTCAATTTCTTCACTGAGTTTCACTAATGATTCATCGAAATATGAGTCAAAAATATTTCGTTCTTTACTTTCAGCAGTTTCTACTATATCACTGATTTCATTTAACTCTTCATCATATTCAGTGCAGTTCAAATCAGTTTTATCGACTGAAGATGAAAAAAAAGCACTGACATATTTCGTTCGAGCCATTTATTATTAACTCTCAAGCAATTAGACGAGTAGAAGTTTATGACTCAGAGCATTGATTACTAACTAGTAAGCACCACTGCTCGTCGTTTTTATACTAGGTAGATCATTATGTGTTTCTCAATCACGAATAAACAAGTTCGGTAGCTAACGAGCAGATAAACAAAGTTATTAAGGTACACTCTTATCAGCTTCGGCTGGTCGCCTTCGGCGACCAGCCGAAGCTGGCGAGCAGTGGTGTCTGTGGTTTGTCATGTCAAATTCAACTTTCAATTGTTCAAAATAACGATAATTTGAGTGTGAAATCCTCGTTTCATGGGCCATCTCTCGTAATATATTTTTTTGCTATTATAATACACCCATACTTACTAACTTTCTGATAAGAGTGTACCTTAATAACTTTGTTTATCTGCTCGTTAGCTACCGAACTTGTTTATTCGTGATTGAGAAACACATAATGATCTACCTAGTATAAAAACGACGAGCAGTGGTGCTTACTAGTTAGTAATCAATGCTCTGAGTCATAAACTTCTACTCGTCTAATTGCTTGAGAGTTAATAATAAATGGCTCGAACGAAATATGTCAGTGCTTTTTTTTCATCTTCAGTCGATAAAACTGATTTGAACTGCACTGAATATGATGAAGAGTTAAATGAAATCTGTGATATAGTAGAAACTGCTGAAAGTAAAGAACGAAATATTTTTGACTCATATTTCGATGAATCATTAGTGAAACTCAGTGAAGAAATTGAAAAGACGTAAGTATTATTTTTAATATTTTTAAAAAATTTATGTAGTTGATTTTTTGTTAGTTCTAATATTTTTTATTTATGTTTACAGTGTTAACATACAAATTGGGAGAGGATTAAAACGGCAAACTGAGAATAGCATTCAAAACAATGAGAAAAGACGACGTATTAATGAACCATCAACATCTAGAGGAGCTGAAGATGATTCGACTGTAGATAATAGTCCCTATCTACCGACCTCAATAGATAGGGTATCGCAACTGGAACTACGGGTCCGGTTGTGTTTTCAGAGGTACTACGGGGTTCCGGTTCTCGCCCCCCGCTGGTCGTGCCTTTAACCAGGCGCCTCCGGCGGGATCCGGACATGGGTTGGACTCGTAGTGGCATGTGGTTAGCTGTAGAGCTTGGGAATGTTCGTTTGTCCTGGTATTGTGTGCCAGGACTTCCAAACTCGTGCACAGCGAGCGGGGCCTAGTAGCGGTCTCTGAGGGGCCAGAAGCGAAAAGTCCTGCGGGGAACGTGAGTTTCCCTTATAGTTGGCAGCTTTGTCCGGTGGTTTTCATTGGACATTGGTGTTGACATCTCCGGTACTAGTCTGGATAACTAGTAGAGACGGCCTCCTAGATGCCGTAGGTCTCCGGTCCAGCCAGCCGCGTAGGACGTGGGAACTGGCTAGGCTCCCGGATGGGTTCCGAGAAGTGAGTGTGCTTACTACTCCGCTACCAAGGTGGACACTTGGGAGTCGACTTTAGAGTCGACGACCCTAGCAGTGGCAACTGCGAGTTGTGCCCTTCGTGCAACGAGAAGTGAGCGAGCTCGACAGCTCCGGCTACCTATCTGGACAATAGGCAGTGAACTACACGTGTTCACGGGGATACTCTCCCGAGACACTAGTCTTATGAGTACCGAATGAAGAGCGCGCTGCGGCGGGCACTAATTTGGCGTCAAGACCTAACGTTGGTGGTCTCCTGCGCGAGTGTCTACTGGCGCAGGGACGTCTGGCACTTCTTGCATAACCTAACGGTTGGTCTCGAGGTGCCAGTACAAATAAACTTAGTGAATTAAGGAGAGGGGATGTAGATAATAGCGAGATGATGATGTGTTCAGTTTGCAATATTTCCGTTAAAAAAAGGTATTTATCCAATCACTATAAAAGTAAGAATCACAAAAATAATGTGTTTCGTTCCCATGATAATTTACTAAATGTAAGGTTAATTGAAACTGCTTTTGGCAAAAGAGTTCATACATACAGAATAACTTCTTTAGCGGACTCAAAAGATTTGGAAACGGTTGATACATTTTTTAATTCAATAATTGATGATTTAAGGACTTTGATTCTTGATGATATAGTACAATTAAAAACGTTTAAAGTAAACTTTATACTGTGTGCCAACTTCGTGCACCAAAATAAAAATGTACAAAACGTTTTTGACTTCCAAACTCAGAACTATATTCTCATTGAATCCGAAGACATCAATATACTTTTTAATTCAATAAAAGAAGTATTAGCTAATAAAGTCAGTGAGTTTGAGAAAAAAGATAGTGGATGGAGTCTTACGGACCTAATTAGTTTAGATATGAATATTAATAAATTCAATCCACTGCGGGGATCATCTTTTATTGAATTACCTTATGATATTAGGACTAAAAAAGCAGTCATCAATGTTAAAAACGCAGATGTGCAGTGTTGTAAATGGGCTTTACTCTCAGCTTTGTATCCTGTATCAAAAAACCCCGATCGTGTAAACGAGTATTGGAAATTGGAAAACAAGTTAAATTTTAATGGGATTTCGTTTCCAGTAAAATTAACTGATATTTACAGAGTTGAGCGCTTAAACAATATAAGCATTAACGTTTTTGGTTTAGAATATAACTCTGAGACTAAAACTCATCATGTTATTGGCCCCCTGTACTTCACAAAGTCTCGCAAATCAACACATATAAATTTACTATACGTCACCAGTGGTAGTAACGGACATTATTGCTATATTAAAAATTTATCACGATTAGTGAGTAAGCAGATCACTAAACGAAATGGCGCGGTTCACATTTGTGATGGTTGTCTGCTTTATTTTCCTACAAGCAATGCGGTAGATAACCACCAAAAACATGATTGTGCTCATATTAGTACAATATTACCAAGTCCAAGTATGTTTAGAAAAAACTGGTTCAATGAAAATGTGTCTAATGATAGGTTATATTTTGATAAATTTGAAAAGAAAAAGAGGGTTCCTTTTATTATTTACGCTGACTTCGAATCGTTTTTAAAACCTATTGCCTCTTGTTCTGGTGATCCTAACAAATCATCAACCATTAATGTTCAGAGACATGACGTGTACAGTTTCGGTTATTATATTAAGTGTTCATATGATAGTAATCTCTCTAAATATGTTAGTTATAGCGGAGAAAACTGTGCTCATGTATTAATAAGCTCCAAGAAGATTTAAAAATTATATGTAGTAAATATAGTTTTCAAACTGCTCCTCTCCCTCTTACGAATGAAAATAAAAAATGTATAGAAGAAACCAAAGTATGTTACATTTGTAAAAAAGATTTATATGACCAATTTATTGACTATAACTGGCAGACGGAAGCGTTTATAGGTGTTTCACATGAAATATGTAGTAAAAAGTTTCATAAAATAGACTTTGTACCAGTAGTATTACATAATCTAAGTAATTACGATGCTCACTTTATTGTACACGCATTAAATTTTGCTGATGGTGAAGTACAAATAATCCCCCAAAATAAAGAAAAATATATTTCATTTTCTAAAATTCTTCACGTAAACGGTCAGCGTGTAAGTTTAAGGTTTATTGATTCTTTTAAATTTTTATCAAGTAGTTTAAATTCATTAGCTTCTAATCTTAATAATAATCAATTTATAGAACTAAAAAATGAATTTCCGAATGTAAACGACTTTGAATTGCTGAAAAGAAAAGGTGTATATCCATATGAGTATATGAGTTCTTTCAGGTCATTAAAAACACCATCATTACCAAAAATTTATGACTTTTTTAATTCACTTACTGGGTCAACGATTTCTAACGAAGACTACGTTCACGCTCAAAGAGTGTGGTCTCATTTTAAATGTTGTAGTATGTCTGATTATTCTAATCTTTATTTAAAAACAGATGTTTTGCTTTTAAGTGATATATTCGAAAACTTTAGAAATGTTTGTTTAAAAACCTATGATTTAGATCCTGCTCATTATTACACTGCTCCTGGTTTAAGCTGGGACGCTATGTTAAAGTTTACCGAAGTCGAAATCGAGTTATTGCCAGATTTTGATAAAATAGCCTTTATAAAAGCTGGTATCAGGGGTGGTGTGTCTCAATGTAGTAATCGTTACGCTAAAGCCAATAATCCTTATATGGATAAATCTAAAGCAGATGATCCTATTTCTTTTCTAACATATTTGGATGTTAATAATTTGTATGGGTGGGCTATGTCTCAGTATTTACCTATTTCTCAATTTGAATGGGCGAGTGTTGATGTTAATTTTAATGTTCCTATCACTTCAGAGTTTGGTTACATTTTAGAAGTAGATTTGGAATATCCTGATAGCCTTCATGATCATCATTCCGATTTACCATTATGTCCTGAAAATATTTGTATTGGTGGTTCTAAGGAACGAAAGCTGGTCCCAAATTTAATTAGTAAGGAAAAATATATTTTACATTATAGAAATCTCGTACAAAGCTTAGAGTTGGGTTTAAAACTTACGAAAGTTCATAAAGTTCTGAAATTTAAACAAAGTGCCTGGTTAAAAAAAAAATATAGATTTAAACACGCAATTGCGTACGTTAACAAAATCTGATTTTGAAAAAGACTTTTATAAGTTAATGAATAATTCAATTTTTAGAAAGACCATGGAAAATATTGAAAAAAGAGTAAACGTTAAACTATTAACTCACTGGGAAAATCGGGGTAAAAGAAAAGGTGCGTCAGATCTGATTGCCAAACCTGAATTTCATAGTTTGTCAGTTTTGTCTGAGAGTTTAGTAGCAGTCCAATTACAAAAGACTAAACTTTTTTACAATAAACCCATATTTTTAGGTTTTAGTATATTAGATTTATCAAAAACTTTAATGTATGATTTCCATTACAAATACATGAAGTGTAAATTTGAAAATTTAAAATTGTTGTATACGGACACTGACAGCTTAGTTTACCAAATTTTTTGAGCAGATTTTTATAAAGAAATTCTACCCGATATATGTAATTATTTTGACACATCGGATTACGCACGAAACAATATTTATGGTTTTCCTTTATTAAATAAGAAAAAATTAGGTTATTTTAAAGATGAACACAATGGCCATGTTTTTTCTGAATTTGTCGGTTTACGCTCAAAAATGTATGCTATGCAAGTAGAGAATAAAACAATAACTAAAGCAAAAGGTGTAAACAAATGTGTAACTAGACAATTGAAATTACATAATTATAAAACTTGTTTGTTTAAAAAAAATGTAGAACTTGCTGAAATGTATCGTTTTAGATCCATTAAACATGTCATTTTTACTTAAAAGATAAATAAAATTTGTTTGTCTTACAATGATACCAAGAGATATATTGTACCAAATTCCACTGACACATTAGCATGGGGTCATTATAAATTACGATAAATAAAATTTTAAAAAACTATTTTATATAATTTAAGTTATATTGTATTCGATATTTCTTATTCTTTATGGTGAATAACGTCTTGTGTATTTGTATCTTAAGCTTAGAGGTATGCCTCTTAGTGACTTTGTTGAAATGTTTAATAAAGATACATAATAATGATGTGTTAATAAAACATGTATTTAAGTCTTTTTTATTGATTCAATAACATGTAACTGTAACCTATTTTTTTTGTTGAGAAATTATTATTAAATATGTTGAAATTTAACTTGGTATTTTCATTAAAACCTTTGAAATAAATAAAAACAAGTAAATGATTTAACAATATATTTATTTTATACTCACAAACCAATATCTGATTTTTTGTATGACATAAGAAAGTGCTTCGTTCTACAAAATCACAAATAAGTACTATGGATTTAGGCGTATTACTTTTTATCTTTGTTGCTGTAAGAGTATTTCCGACAATTCGGAGAATTGGATATTCCCTTTGTTATGTTGTAAATAAGCTGACGAGTTTTCTTATGATGATCGTCATTGGTAGACTTTGTGTAATATTTCACACGAACATCTGCATGCTTCTAATGGTCCGATTGATCAATGTTTTCAATCTTCTTCAAATCATACACCTCAATCTTAATGAGATGTGTTGCACTTGCTCCGTCGTCGGTGTTGGTTGACACGTAAGATGTCGAATCTCTCCCGGAACAACGTCCAACTGTTGAAGATCTCATTGTCCTCGGCTTCTTCTTTGGTGGTTCAAAGAATTCGTCGATTGATTCTTTCTTCTGCAACGATGGAAGTTCATCGTCGTCCGACTGTGGGTAATAATAATGTTTATACGTGTTTTCTTGGAACACCACATCGTCATCGTCTTCATTGAATGTAGAACGAGCAATCTGTAACAACCAGTACAATTTTATACGTTACTCAGAAGTCATAAAAAATCAGAACATTCACTCAGTAATTAAAAAATGAAAGCGAATCACATCAGTTTTATGCAAATCATATACGTTAGACAGAAGTCAGAACAAATCAGAACATTCACTCAGAAAATAAAAAAATAAAAACGTTTTACTTACATTCATAGTACTTATTTGTGATTTTGTCGAACGAAGCACTTGTAGTAGTTGTAACTGTATGAGGTTCCTATCCACGAGTATCGAAAATAGATAAAATCAGTTCGTTTTATACCAATTTTAGTAAGTAATGACTATTTGAACTTACTCTACTTAAGATATCTAACTCGATGTTGTTTAACAAGACAAGATAGTTAATGTAATGATTATTTGAACTGTAATATAGGAGAATGTTACTTTTAAAACAAAAATCTAATTTTAATGAACAATGTGTGTTTCTCAATCACGAAGAAACAAGTTCGGTAGTTATTTTAATTTAAACGAGCAGATAAACTAGTTTCAAAGTACAAGTTAATAGAGTTTACCTAATTATAATGAACAAAGTTATTAAGATATACCTACTCTTATCAGAAAGTTAGTAAGTATGGGTGTATTATAACAGCAAAAATATATCACGAGAGATGGTCCATGAAGAAGATTTTACGCATACAGAATGTCCATGATTACAATTAACTCACTTACCGCCTCTGTGGTTAAGTGGTTAGGACCACCCCGGTCTCAGAGTCAGGGTCATGGGTTCGATTCCCAGCAGGGGTTGCACATGTGTGTACTCGGTTTGGTAGGTAGGACTTGAAAAAATCCGTTTTATCATTTTTATCTTATTTAAGTCTGTTACCACCAGTGCCTTAGTAGTTTTTTAGAGGATTCCAGGTGAAGTGTGCCTCCACTTTGGTCTTACTAAGGGATGACCTTAACATCAGGTGGGATGAAGACAAAGCGCTTTCCTGAAGAATCGATAAAATACAATCGCATATTAGTAACTGGACAAGACTACAGTGACGGTACGTCATTAGATAATGAGGTGCATCAGAATCGATATAATGAGGTACATCGGGAATTGTGTGATTAATGACCGGCGAGTCATTAACGATTCATTAGTAAATCAACTGAGAGCTAACGCTCGAAGATTGTATCTCGGAAACGGTTAAAGATATCGCTCTGGGACTTGAACTAGCCGAGCGAGGGCCAGAAGAAGGCCAGTTTTGAGTGTGCCAGAACTCTCGAATCCCTACTACTGAAACCTGACTGCGTCTTTGGGAGCAGATCATTACGTTCAAGGTACCTCGTGAGTTGCTCACAGACTACCCTTTCTATTATTTTAGAGAGCATTGGCAGAATGCTAATTGGTCGCAGCTCTTTAAGGTCCCTAACATCGCTTGACTTTGGTAAAGGTCTAACTGTAGCAAGTTTCCAGGTATCTAGGAAAATATTCAACGTAATAGATGAATTAATTATATGTGTTATTATTGACAGAGTAGCATGCAAAGTTAATCGGATCATATCAGCTGAAATTTCATCGTGCCCAGAAGCCTGTGTTTTTATAGACATTATTGTCTTAAGTACTTGTTGTTCTGTACAGGGCTCAATAAACAATTGACTCATGCTCGCTTCACTATTCTCAAAAACTGACTGTGTATCCAAATGGGTATTGGCGTTTCCTGGTATTTCTAGAAACAAATCATTAATTTTATTTGCGTTGCATAGGTGTTTCGGGATCGGAGGTTTTTCTGTGGTGGACAAGGCTGACGACTGCTTAAGCTGATTCCACATTTGTTTTGGGTTGTTTTTATTATTATTAACGTAATATGTAAAGTATGCGGCTTTCTCGCGCTCAATTGCACCTTTTGTATAAATTACGAAGACTTCGGTAGTAGTCTTGGTGAGCTACGATCTTCGACTTACGATGTCTTAGGAGGGCCGAATCCCGAAGCCTCATCATGGTTTTAACGTTATCTGTGATCCAAGGGTATGATCTGCGATTAATTCTTAGTCTCTTAATAGGTGCATGAATGTTAAATAGTGATCTGATATTATTATTGAACAGTTCAACTTTTTCATTGACGTCCTCCAGTTCCTTAATTTGTTCCCAGTCTACATTACCAACGTCCTCATCAAATTGCTTTAAATCAATTCTTTCTAGAAATCGCTTATGTATGTATTGTGGTTTCTGTTTGGGTTTTGTTATTTTTAGATCCGCAAATATGAAAGCATGGTCACTTATTGAGGGATTATGGTAAGTATATATTCTCTTGCACATACTAGAATCATCCGTTAATATTAAATCTATTAAAGAACTAGACTCGTTTACCATTCTGGTCGGTTCTTTGACTAGCTGATTTAGGTTTCGCTGTGTCAAAAATGACAAAACCTTTTTTGTGTTTGGGTTGTCTAGAGACGACATGTTTACATTAAAATCAGTTAATAAAAAAATATTTTTCCAACCGGAAAACGCATCCATTGACTCGCTCAAGGCATCAATGGCGTCATCCACGGGAACAGATTCCGGTCTGTACGCAGTACCAATTACTAAACTACCTACTCCCTTAATATGTAGCACCAACCACATCTGCTCTAATATAGAGGGAGGGTGTTTTCTCATACGAATATGCAAATCTTTGCGAACATAAAACCCCACCCCACCTCCTCTGCGGCCCGTCTGACGTGGGTTACTTTTCAGCATATATCCAGAGATGGTAGGAGTAAAATTCTTCTCGCCTTTCCTCAACCATGTTTCATTTAGCACTAATATGTCCGGTTTATACATTTCCATTGCGGCACAGAACTCATCTCGGCCAGTATTTAGAGAACGCACGTTTAGCAGTCCTAAGGTCAAAAAACATATTATTGTATTGGACTCGTAGGGCATCAAGCGGCTTTTTGGCATAGCTTACCCACACAGATTCCCCGTGTAGAAACACTGACAATACGCTTTGAAGAGCGTGATTTTCGCTTCTTCACTACAGCGGGAGAATCTACGGATCAGCATGTTTCCTCTGACCGCCAGAGCCCTACGCTCCCTCTCAATATCTACATTATCTTTAAGGTCGTCAGTAACAATGTGGCCGAGATATTTAAAACTGAAGACCCTCTCAATAGTAGCGCCGTTTAGGGTTATCTCGGGCACAGTCTCCACCCTTCTACCTGCGGCCTTAAAAACAATGAGTGCACACTTTTTAACATTATAGCTAAGGCCGTGAGAAGCAGCATACCTAGCACAGACTTCCAACATTTTCTGGATTGATTCTGCAGTCGGGCCCAGCAGCACCATGTCATCTGCGTAGCTGATGTTATTGATACTAACACCATCCACGCTGCATCCCACACGCATGCTGCTGAGCTCGGCCAAGAGATCATTAACATACAGGTTGAAGAGAGAGGGCGAACTGATCCCCCCCTGCCGCACCCCGCACTCCAACCTATATGGATCAGACAAAGCATGAGACCATTTTATAAAGTTGGTTTGGTTCCCGTACCAATACTGAAATATCTTCAGCACAGCCGCCGGTACACCCCTGTCCCTCAACTTCTCCCAAAGCACCTCATAAGATACAAGGTCAAATGCCTTAGAGAGATCGAAGTATTTTATACATGTATGGAACGACTATTAAAACTTATTTTTCTGAAAGATAGCTCAAAAAATATAATTATAGGAGGTGATTATAATATAGACTTTCTAACAAATAGTAGGGATAAAAATAGACTCTCAAATTTTATGTTATCGTACAATTTTCATCAAAAAGTAAAAGAACCCACTAGAATTACAACAACTACTTCAACTTGCATAGACCTGCTCTTCATTAATTTTTAATTAAAACATAATATGAAAATAACAGTTCATGAATATGGATTTTCAGATCACAGAGGTGTATTGTTTTCAGCGCCCCTCTTAATAAATAATCTAAAAGAATTCTCTACTTATAAAAATTGTTCAATGATTTCAATATAAATAAATTTAAAACCGAACTCTCAACTGTCAATTGGGATACAATATTTAACTCTAACAGAAATATAAATTATAACTATAATATATTTAGTGATACCTTACAAAGGGCTTTAAATAAATGCATACCAAAAAAACTTATAAAAATAAATTTAAAACCTAAAAATAAATACCTAACAGTAGGATTAAAAACTTCATGCCGTAATAAAAGATTCTTAAAGTTATTACTAAGTAAAACAAAAAATAAATCTTTAAAAATTAACTTTAAAAACTATTGTAAAGTACTTAAAAAAGCTATAAATAAATCTAAGAAAATAAATAACAAATTAAAGTTTGAAAACTCCCAAAACAAAACTCAATCAATGTGGCAAATCATAAATAACGAAACAAATAAAAACCCTAGGAAATATAAAAATATACTACTTAAAACATCAGGAAAAAAAACTATTAGTGACCCCAATATAGTGGCTAATACCTTTAATAACTTTTTTGCATCAATTGGAAATTCACCTTTAAATCCTACTAATACATTGTTAACTTCTGCCAGAAGCAACGTCGAAAACACTTTTTTCCTTAGTCCTGTAGAGCCTAAAGAAATTAATATTATATTAAATAACCTTAAAAATAAAGTATCGTTTGGCATTGACGACGTCCCAACTATTTTAATTAAAAGAAGCGCCGATTTATTAACCTATCCTTACACATTACTGATCAACCAATCTTTTTCAGAGGGTACGGTCCCGGACGCCCTAAAAATATCTAAAATTAAGCCAGTCCATAAAAAGGGCGAAACAGCTGACATCAATAATTACCGACCAATTGCATTGCTTCCAACGTCATCAAAAATATTAGAAACTGTCATGATAGGTCGATTGTACTCATTCTACGAAAAATTTAACATTTTACATGAACATCAAATGGGTTTCCGGAAAAACCGTTCTACCACTTTAGCAATATATAAATATATACAAAAGGTTTTAGACGCAATAAATAATAAAAAAAGTTGCAATAGGCCTCTTGCTTGATATGAGCAAAGCCTATGACCGAGTCAATTTTAAAATCTTATTGGATAAACTATACCAAACAGGAGTCCGAGGAATAGCCCACGATTGGTTCAAATCTTATCTCAGTAACCGCTACCAATATGTGGAGATCGAAAACATAAACTTTGAGACAGGTAAAATAACATACTGTAGATCCGATAGAGTCGCTGTCACCGGCTCTATCCCACAAGGTAGCGTCCTAGGATGTCTGCTGTTCCTTGTTTATGTAAATGATCTGCCTAACATACTGGACGAATATAGCGTACTCTTCGCAGATGACATATCCGTCTTACTGCCCTGTTCAAATATTAAAGAATTAGAATGTAAACTAAACCTAACCTTAGATAACATTATGCTTTGGCTCGAATCACATAATTTACAACTTAACTTAAATAAAACAAAGCTTATTCAATTAAAACCATATCAAAAAACAGGATTACAGATATCATATTATTATAATAACACAAAACTGGAAACCGTCAACTCTGCTAAGTTATTAGGAGTACATCTGGACACTCACTTAAATTGGAAATCGCACATACAAAGTGTACAAAGCAAAATGTCATCATTTATTTATGCTCTACAGCGCCTTAAACGGGTAACTGATTTCAAAACAGCTCTCACCGCATACTATGCTTACGCATATTCTGTAATGTCCTACGGCATAATTCTCTGGGGAAATTCATGTGATGTTGACAAAGTTTTTATATTGCAAAAGAAATGTATACGTATACTAACTAACATAGACCAGTTAGAATCATGTAAGGCTCACTTCATTAAACATAAAATCCTAACAATTACATCTATTTACATTCTCGAGTCAAGCAAATTTGTTAAAAAACACCCGAAACTATATTCCCCAGTTAAAAATATTAGAAGAAATGATAGATACCTAAACAAACTTAAAATACCATTCTCCAAGTTAAAATTAGTCTCTTCTAGCCCCCCCACAATGTTGACCAAAATATACAACCACCTTCCCAATTACATAAAAAACGCAGATAATCCCAAGTATTTCGTCAAATTGTTAAAAAGCTTTCTTTTGGAAAAATGTTACTATAACCTGTCAGATTTTTTAAATGATACTACCTATACTTAATGATTAACAATTAATTAAAAATAATTACATAATGTTTCGATATCCTTATTCAAAATTTTAAATTATAATTGTATAATGTATGTAGATTCTAATGATAAATAAATATAGATGGTATTGTAATGTACTAATATTATATTGTATTGCATGCTAGTAAAACTGGCGTTATTTATATTGTAATTAGTCTCTAGATTTTTGAAATGGTTTGCCCTCTCATTTGCAGTGCCCTAGCAGGGTGTCACATGTATACCTAAGCTTAAGTTTTAACACCTCGCAATGAATGTAATGTAATATGCAATAAATGAATAAATAAATGAATAAATAAATCAAGGAAACAGGCATATACCGGCGTCTTACGACTGGTGTAGTACTGGACAGTGTGCTTGAGACTCAGAATTGCGCTTTCAGTGGATAGTTTGGGCCGAAACCCGAACTGAGCATCATGTAGATTTAAATATTTCTGTAAGATAGACTCGAGCACACTGTCCAACACTTTTGCTATTGTAGTGGCAAGTGAGATCGGGCGGTAGTTTCCACTATCCGAGATATCCCCTGTCCTGTTCTTCACAATCGGTACAACTTTCGTTTTCATTAGGTTATGAGGTAAGTATGAGTGACTAAGACACATTGTGAAAAACATGGACAGAAGCCTCGGCAACTGGACACCCGCATACTTCAAATGCTCAATACTCAGCCCGTCGTGTCCAGGCGACTTGCCTCTTGTCATGGAATATATTATAGCTCTGACCTGCTTAGCAGTTATGTGTAATAGAGGCTTATCGCATGGACAGGAGAACCCAGCACCGGCTTTATCAGGCGGTGGCCCAAGAAGTTATGCCTAGACCAAACGAGATGTGGACGTATTGCGATTTAGGTCAATTCCGTTTTAGTCCAATAGCGAGATAGGCTTAGTGAGACTAAGGTTCATTGCGTTTTAGTCCAATAGCGAGATAGGCTTTGTGATACTAAGGTTAATTGAGTTTTAGTTCAAGAGCGAGATGGACATCATTTCTTACTTACTTAAATATAATAAAGGGTGCTGATTAAAAAAACTATTAGTCATATCGCGAAGTGGGACATAGACCAAACGCTTATTTGAAATGACGTTTAGGCATAACGTGACTTAATCACACTGCGTTATAGGCATACAGAGAGCAAAGGATCTTTTTGTACTTGGTTTGGTTGGTAATAAGGCTTCTTTAGTCAGCCTAGTAACCTCCATCTAACATAAAATCTGGCGCCTTAACAACAATGTTAATTTGTTCGCAACAATATTTGCGTTAAATTAGTTGAGTACCTATAATATAAAAAAATATTTATAACACGCTCATGTTACGTAAACTTACGTAACTGAAACGTGTAATGCATGGCATACATAAACAACGGAAGCATTCCTTAAATGATAGATTCGCTCGGGATCGGACCGTTTCGATGGAATAAGTTCCGACACGCGAGTCTGTCTGTATATTCAGTTGACCGTGACGTAAACGTTTCCATTACAGCGATCGTAGAAAGTCGTGCAAGTATACATACCTAAGGTGACTGCTAGAAACCGCAAGAAACTTCAAGGGCTGGTCAGGTCAAGTGTTTTCGAAAAAAAAGGGAATTCGAGTTTTTTTAATTTTTTATGAAATAATTCATTTTGTGAATTTTAATTGGATAGTCTTTGAGTATCTAATTTATTTTAAAGCATACGACCGTCTGTTGACCCGTCCGCGTCAGCTGGGCGATAAGTACCTACGTTGACGGGTCAACAGACGGCCAGCCGGCCGGCCGTTGCCCCCGTCAGCTGGGCGATAAGTACCTACGAAAAAACACGAATTCCTTTTTTGTCATTTTAGTCAGGTATAACACCCTTGACCTGACCAGCCCTTGAAGTTTCTTGCGGTTTCTAGCAGTCATTCACGACTATTATCCCTGAATAGTGTTGCCAGGTCGCCAAACCTAATAGCCGGACAGACCAGCCAGTTTAGCCGGACATTTGGGTAAAAAGGCCGGACACCCTACACTTTCGGGAGCAGCGGGTCTATCGGCTAAAAAATATGGATATGGACATGAGCTTCATTTGACATTTGAAGCCCATATTTTGTCCGTATCTTACTAATATTATAAACGCGAATGTTTGTAAGTATGGATAGATGTTTGTTACTCTTTCACGTAAAAACTACTAAATAGATTTGGATGAAATTTGGCATACAGATAGTTTATAACCTGGATTAACACATAGGATACTTTTTATCCCGATATTCCCACGAGAACGGGCATCACGCGGGTGAAACCGCGAGCGGCCGCTAGTATGGGCATATTATAGGCTTCAAATGTCAAATGAAGCCCATGTCCATATTCATATTTTTTAACCGATACAGGGGCAGGAGCGACCGACAGTCGAATCGCCTGCGCTCGGCCACGCTCGGCGCTCGCTCGTTTACGAAAATTAAAAAGCCTAACAAAAACTGGACTCCGTTTTTTTTGGTTGGACACGCAATCAAAGAGTCTAACTATGTCCGGCTTTATCTGGACGCCTGGCATCGCTATCCCCGATTAATGAGGCCCTCAAAAGCTATCCACTGCCTCATCCACGTTTCACCAAATGAGAACTGCATTGCTCAGCGTGAGATGTGGTGAGCCCATCGCCGCTCTATGCTGTTGGATGGATGTGCAGTCTTGGTTGGTTCAGGTCGGTTAGTAGCTTTTTACGACACCAATAAACGTCGCACTACCACATAAATCTACACTCGAGAGAACTCGCTGACGTTTCTTTTATTTTTTCTTTATTGTGGTCAACAAACAGTTTTACAATAATTCTTAATTAAAGATTTACAATAACTTAATTTATTAATCGTAAAACCAACACCGTTAACCACGAATTAATCATAAATATTACAAATGAGAGTGTTAATACATAAGTTTAAATTTTCGATTTTAATACATAATAGATATTATTTACTTACTAGTAGTTTAATGTACGGTGTTAATACGGACACCAATAAAAATTTACATTAATTTTAAAAAAATATACAATAGTAAAAAACAACAACTTAATTTATCTGACTGTACTGAACAGCTCCAATAATGTAATAGTTTCCGAATCGTCAGTGAAAAAATAATAAAATTAAAAAGTGTCAGGACTTCTTGGCGGGAAAGTGTGGCGTCATGTCTGCAGTTTTGTTTTATTTTCTAAAATTTGTGTTTTTTCAAACATTAATGTGAAATAATAGTGGATTATTAACCGTTAAGTGTTTGTGAACGTGCACGAGTGTTGGCAAATGAAATAAAACAGTGCAACATCACTTTTCAAATTCTCTCAAGAAGTCCGCGTGAGATCTCAGTAAAGTTCCACATCTTTACTGAGGACTCAAGGGGGTTGGGGAATATCATTTATCATTCATTACCTTAATCGCCACTCATTAACATCTAGGGGAAAAAAATAAATAATATACTAATGACTAGGCAGTATGGTCTCTGATCTTAGCCTGTTCCTTCACGGAACAAATATTTTTTTAAAAATAATTAAAAAGTGTCAATTCGGACACTGTGTCCCAATATAATGTGTCCGAAACGTCAGATAGTCCTCGAGAGCAATGAATCCGGGTTACTAAAGAAACCTATAAATCTCGGAAACTAAGAATGCTGGCTTAATGAAATAAATTGTGTTTAACAGACAATGAAATACTCCTTAAATGAAAGTAATAAAATTAATGAGTCACATTTTATTTACAAAAACTTACGTAAAGAAAAAAACTGCTGATCTCGTCATAAAACAAAAATAGGAAACATGACATTTTTGAACAACATTACGATTTTCTTGAATTTTAATACTTCGTTTTCGTATTGCCTCCTCGTGCTTCCATTACTGCGTTTAAGCGGTTTGGCATGCTGTACACCAAGTTCTGTAGTTCGTTTTCCCTTTTTCAAATTTGATTTTTTTATGACATACCTTTACAATAACTAAGAAGTTTTAACACCTCATATAAAGAGTATTTCATTGTCTTCTATAAGGCCTAATAAGTACATTTCGAATGTGATTTTTGCGTAAAATGCCCATTTTCGCATTTACTTGTAATTTTGCCGTTAATTTTATCGTTTTTATCGAAATAGGATAATAAATTTATGCTTAATATTACAAATGTCCACACTGCGAGAATAAGCTGAGTTCGGATGGCCGGCGCGGCGCATCGTATTTTGAAGTAATTTTGCAGTTGTATTTATTGTTTTTATTGAAATAGGATAATAAATTTATTGATTAATGTTTTATATTTTAGCGTTTTATTAACGCTTAAATATACTTACGTAAAATTTTAAACACTGAAAAAAGACGACAACCTCAGGCGGGAATCGAACCACGCACCTTCCGCATTCCGGGCGGCTGCCTTAACCACTTGGCTACCGAGGTCTGGCTTTCAACCGTCGAAATTTGTCAGTGCTTGATGCTTATGTTTTAAGTCAACATTGCTTCATCAAATCTTAGAAGTTTTCACCTCTGAGATCCGAAAGAAATATTTTTAGAAATATTTGAACATTCGGTTAAGATTAAGCTGCGTTTATAGATTAATGTTTTATATTTTAGCGTTTTATTAACGCTTAAATATACATAAGTAAATTTTATTTAAATAAAATAAATTTATTATAAAATCTTTATTCGTCATGAAGTAACGATTATTCTGGTATAAATTTTGGTCAATAATATTATCGTAGATAGGATAAGCGATTTTCGAAGTTTTTGGTATTGAATAAGATTTTTTAAAATCAAATAAATTCAATGATATCTTAAAATTTCGAGACCGCTACACACTATGCGACTATATAAGAGACAACATTTTAATTTATTTATTTAATTTGAACAGTAGTTCATTCAATCTATGAGCTCAAAAAAGTGCCTTCGCGCATTTTATGAAAATCTTTCTCTGTAATTTTGGGTTTAATTAAAAAGTTAAGCAAAATTTACAAAAAGCGAGGCAGCTACGAACTATTCCAATAGCTATTCTACACTATTGAATAAGTCAAAATTGCTAATAGATTTTTGTTTCTCAGATCCATAACGCCAAAATTGGCTATTTTACGCAAAAATCACAGTCGAGATGTGATGGCCTCATAAGTGAACCGGATTCATTGCTCTTAGCCACTACTTGTCTTTTTCATATTTGACTACAGGTAAGCACTTAAAAACGGCGAATAGATCTGTATCAAGTTTAATTTTTTTCAAATAAGTAAGTTGGAGAATGAAATTTAACAATTAAGTAAGAACAATAAACATTTTAACAATGGAAACAGACAATACATTTCCTTCCTTCCTTTAAAACCAGATATATAGAGGCTAATAGAGTGTAAACCTCACATAACGATACATACATAAACGAACTAACAGACTTTTCCATGTGAAAAATTAAACTATTTATTTATTTATTATTAGTGTTAATTAATAATTGTCGAAATAATAATGTGAGTTGTGTTGGCCCAAATCGATATAAGAACGTTGAACTGATGATAAAGAGAATATATGGTCCACGAGATACCTATATTTTGTGTATGACCGTAATTCATTCAGTTCGGAATCTTATTTTGTGGAAGCCAGTGTACTATAATAAGTAAGTTCATTCGTATATTATTTTATATCTTATCGTTTACCATAAGTCAACTTTGAGTGGCGGTTCAATTATCTTAATATTATATTTATTAAGTAGTGATAAATATGCATTGTCTGGACTTCTGGGTTTAGACACAAAAGTAAGAAAATCGTAAAATGGGTATTAGGAAAAAATATTATATATTCCTACGAACAATTTTCTGGAAACCAGTGAATTTGTTTTCATTTTCATTTTTAATTACTATTTTCCGCGAAAACGAAGCACGATGAATAGCTAAAATTATTTTTTACATTAATTATTTTAATTCGTAATAAAGTGTCCCAATTTATGTAAAAGTCTTAATCAAATGATTTTATGTCAGTAAGTCCGAAATATCGAGTAATTTAGAAGAATGTTGTCTTGATTTGAGCTTGCATAATTTAAATTATGAATTTATAAATACTTAAACCGTTATACATAGGTACTTACTCTACAAATATTTTACTACTTCAAGTAAATCAGTCAGACTTAGTTTGTCTTTGTTTGTAGACTATACAGTTATTTTAGAACATTAGCACTTTGTAGTAATAATATCATTTCTCGAGTATTTTGTGTTTCGTTTTCTCTGAAACGATGACGTAGTGAGATATACTCGTATGAAAAGCAAAACAAATTATGTAAGTACCTATTACATAATATTTATCAGCGCAGTCGATTCTGTTTGTACCAGTTTAATTGAGATAGTTAAGAATATGCATAACAAAACATAATTATGTTTATGTCACAAAACTTGTTCCTTTTGCAAATTTAATTAGCGACCCGGTGATCCCTAGTAAGTATCAAACCGCGCAACTAACTTGTAATTGCAAGATATCAATCACAACTCTCTCAATCCAAATCAAAAAGGATATATTCAAAGAAACTTCTTTTAAAAGTGCTTTTAAATCATCCAAACATTTTTTCCCTACTATGATAATAAAGATACCGACAACGAAGACGACTCTTCAGCCAAAAATCTTCATCATCAGCCTATGAACGTCCCACTGCTGGACCCAGGCCTTCCCACGTGGGAAGTCCCATTCTTTCCATGTGCTAGTTTCAGGTCGACAACGTTTGCGTTTGCTGATCTTACTGATGTCAATGAGCGGTGGTCACCGCTTATCATCAGATTCCCGACTGCACGTTTGCCTACGTAAATAAACAATAATGAAATATACTCATTCGCCATTTTCTTTTTCCCCCAGAACTGCAAAATGCTGAAATACCTGCTTCTAATCATAGCAACCGTCGCATCCGAGCCATGCCCCTTCACCTACGACCAACAGCGCTACGAAAGAGTTGCCATACTGACAATAAAAGGTCTCCCCACAAATTTAGCCGTAAACCCTAACACAAGAGACCTGTTCTTCACTCTAATAGACGTAGACTCTTTACACAACGATGACGAGCAAACCAAAATGGAACAATACGTCCTAAGAAACGGTATGCCGATCGTAATTGATAACGTCAATGGTCAAGCGGCCGCTGTTGATGCGAAAAACAACAGAGTGTACATAGCGAGTGACGATGGACTAAGTATACTAAACCAAACAGACAAGGCACATTTCGTGAGCTTGAAAGACGAAGACATAGTCATGCTATTCAAACCTGAACACAATGATGAATTATACGCAGTGTTGTATCCAGAGAACGAGGTGTATTCATTAAATTTGAAGAAAAACGAGAAGAGAAAAATAGATAACATACCGTGCGCATTCGTTTTGGCTGTTGACGCACAAGACAATGTTTATTATGAGTGTAATGCGAAATACGTGAAAGTGCTGCTGAAAGATTTCCAGGAGCCAATAGAATTCGTTGGTATTGGCAGGAATACGGCCAGAGCGATGACAGTTGATGGTAACAAGAGAGTGGTTTTAGCAGCCAACGACGGTTTGTACCTTCTAAAGCCAGACAGTGTTATACCAAAGAAACTGATGAACTTGGACTTCGTGCCATCCGGTGTCGCCTTCGATCAGGAGGATATCTTTTTGGCGACGAACGGCGTCATCTACAAATACAGTGCTGATGAGTGCGAATGAAATTGTTAAGATTTTGGCTGGGTTGGTCCCATTGTGATTTTCGTTCCAATAAAGACATTTTTCTGGTTTCTTTTCGTTTGAAAAATAATTATTGTTCACAAACCTTGGTAGGTTTTAATAACTTAAACTAAAACTTACGTTTATCAGCAGCAAATCGGCGTGTGCATGCAGCACACATAGTGCATGAGGACATTGGGCCACTATTCACCTCACTGGCCCCGAGTTAGATAGAGGTAGTTAATGTACCTTTACACTGTCCCGATCCCGAGCAAAATCAAAACCATTGATGGGTGTTTTAATCGGCAGAATTGGCTATTTGACAGTTATAACAATAAAATATGACAATAATTATCAAATAGTTTTTTTTAGAAAGGACAATAATTTGTAAATATTTTATTTAAAAAAGATAAATGCGAATTGCGATTTTTTATCTGTGGATTACAAGACCCGAAACACGGGAGGCCATGATTGAGCTTCGTGTGACGTCACATTAATAAACAAAAACTGTCTGTCAGGTTTCATGATAAAATTTGTTTGTTTATTGAAGTGTGACGTCACAGGGCAAAATGTCATGTGGCCAGTTTTTGCGCGAAATTTGAAATTAATGAAGAAAAATATGTTTATTCTTAAATAAAGCTTTTCCAAAAAAAATATTGTAAGAGCTATAAAATAAGCGGTTGTAATTTTTAAAATACTTTTCCGAGAACTGTCAAGTAGCCAATTACCGATTCCGTATGTAAACATAAACCCATTCATAAAAAAAATTCAAGAGCTATTTTTAGACTTACCTGAGACCACTTCTAATTACAATACCAGGGTTTTACGATCACTTACCTGGAATGATGGGTTATAGGCTGGGGTCTACCATCAGCTCTTACAGCAATATTACGTTATTAATCACTTACAAATTCCCATTATGTATTTTGCGTAGTAAGATTAAAGTAATACTGCTCAAAGAGGTACCTAACTCCTCATAAAAGTCAAAATCAAATAGTTTAATCATTATAAGGTTTTCGCGGGTACTTAAACCACAAAACTAATAAATTAACTTTAATTAATTAATCTTAACTAGGTACTAAATCTACCACCAGTTAAAATTTTGAGAGAGCTATCAACTGAGAAGAGCTGGCAAAAAACTAGGCTTTTTACATTTATAATTTATATTAGTAAAATAAATGACAGTGTAATTTTACACAATGCTCTTTTTTTCTCTTATAATGGCTTCGTGCGATCACCACATTTAGCCAGTGTCAAGTTTTTAACAGTAATTATTATTTTCTTTACATTAAGTGGATGATAATGAGTAATAATGAACGTTTAATGGTAAATGATTTTCCCCCAAACCCCTCGAGACTCAATAAAGCTGTGTGGGACTTTATTGAGGTCTCACACGGACTTCTTGAGAGAATTTGAAAAGTGATGTTGCGCAATGCACTCATTATTTTACATTAATATTCGACAAAACACAAATTATAGAAGATAAAACAAAACTGCAGACATGACGCTTCACTTTCCCGCCAAGAAGTCCACAATGCTCTTAGTATTTATGGTTTTTTTTAAATATTCCCTAAGGGTAAGCGCTTGGCCTTCATCTCACCAAGCGGAACTTAACAATGCAATAAACATTGATGTTATGACTTTAGATAAGATGGTGGTACTTAGCTAACCAGGCGGACTTAACAAGCCCTACCACCATCCAAACCAAGTACACAAAGATGTGGGTACTCCTCGCTGGAAATAGAACCTGGAAGACCGGTGGCTTAGCCACTAGACCGGCGAGTAAAGATAATGATGAAGGATTACACTGCACTTTTTTACACTTTATTACACTGCGCAAAACTGCACCATTGCTAAATGAACTGCACACAAGTATTAATGCCTTATATTTTATAATAGCAAATTGTACCAACGACCGCATTGGCCAATCTTTATTGGCCATCCCACTTTTAATCTTTCTCACTTTCACTGGTGTTATCGATCTCTGAATTCACTGATCTACAATAATTTCGTAAGATAAAAAAAAATACTATTACACTTGAAATTCGTAATAAGACCCATCAGTCCTCATCGTTGAAAATTAAGTCTTCATACTTTTTAGAAGTCTAATATAAGTTTTAGTACTTTTTTATTATAAGTACTTACTTAATTTGTTTATTTTTTGGCTGGCAAAACTTTGTAACTAACTAATGCAAAAACATATTAAGTCACATCCAGACAATAAAAAAAATCTATAAAAACAAATTCTAATAAAAAAAGTATAAAAACACCAAAAAAGATTACTCATAGGAAGATGATGGTCTGTCTGGTGGACTAGTGCCGGACTTGTACATCACAGCTTCTTACCGTATGGCACAACAGTGACGGCAAATATCTATTGCCAAGAATTGCAAACAATGATGGAGCAGCTCGCAATTCAACAACCAAAACTGGTCAATCGCTCTTCCCCATTGCTTCTCCACGACAACGCGCGAACTCACACTCACGAGAGACTATCGCAATGCTACAAGAGTTACAACTGGAAGCTCTCGGTCACCCACCGTACTCACCGGACCTTGCCCCAACAGATTTCTACTTTTTTCAAAATTTAGACAATTTATAAGTGGCAAAAAATTCAACACCCGAGATGCAGTACAAAACGCTTTCTCTGACTTCCGATGAAGGCTCGCCTTTAGACGCATAAAACCATAAACGTGAAACACCAACTTGAGGTTTTGTGGTGTTTTGAGGATTAGTAGAAATAATTACTTCAATTACCAACTACGTACAATTCTACAAACGCAAAACACCGCCTTATTAAAAAAACATGAACGTGAAACGAGATTTTGTAGTGTTTTGCCGCCTCCCGTCCGGCAGACTTCTACAGTAAAGGGTTAAACAAACTGCCATCAAAATGGCAAAATTGGATAGATAATTTGGGCCAGTACTTTGATTAGCTAAAATAAAAAAAATACCAAACATTTTATATTTTACAATTTTCATCCAAATCTCCAAATTATAATTAAGACCTAATATAGTTACATACCGTCTAAAAATCTTGAAAACCACACGTCCGTTGAACGGGAAGTATCTTTGTGAACCGTCTCGTTTTACATAATAATTAATATTAGACCATCAAATGTTTAGAAGTTAAACGGATTGCGATATTACACAGATCACGTCACTATTTTTCTAGCTTTACTAAATTCACACGTACAGGGTGTTCGAAATAACATACATACGTACTTTCACATCACAACTACTATTTTGGGGGTTAACAATGCTCACATCCGTAGGTGTGTACCCTTGAGACCCTACATGTGACCCCTGGGTGGTGCTAATTGAGCATTTGGTGGTAGAGCCTAGCTCGCCCGGTTATCGACCACCGTGCGGTAGTGTACGCCGGCCAAGTGATCTGTGCTCGTCGCAGGTTGCGTTCCGGGAACAGCGCCGCACTACCGGAGCCAGGGGAGCGGCTATTGTTGCGAACTATGAACCAGAGAGTTCTGCCGTGGAACTATTGAGCGGGAGACGAAACTCGACACGCCGGCCAGGGAGACCCGTAGAAACGGTGGTGCCGCTGGCCGCCCGCGGCATAGTACAGGGGCCCGACCGGGGCTAACCACCTCGGGAGGCTGCCTCACCAGGTCACGCATAATCTCGGAGTGGATCGTCGTGCCGGTTGGTGACGGGAAATGGTGGGACCCAGCGACCACTTCCGGGAGGGTATGGGGGCCCTTCCGTCCGGCGTGTCGGCTGTGGTTGCAACGCTCTTCCAATGGTGAAGCGGAAAACTCTCGCTTTGTTCATTTCTTCGCAACAGTAGTGTCTCCTTGTTAACGTCTCTTCCTTACCCTTTTCCAATGACAGTGCCTAAAAGGAATGCAGGTAATACAGCGGCTTCCTCCTCTCCCACCATCAATTCGCTGTTTGAGGTGGAGTTCACTAACATCCGTGGGCTCCATTCTAACCTCAACGCCGTCCACCAACACCTCGAGACGGCGCGGCCTGCATTGCTTTTTCTGACGGAGACTCAAATTCGTCGCCCTGCTGACACGTCTTATTTAAGGTACCCTGGCTATCAGCTTGAGGAGCAATTCCGCGCGAAAGCCGGAGTATGTCTGTACGTGAGGGCTGACATTTGTTGTCGTCGTCTGCACTGTTTGGAAGACCCCTCCTTTCCCATCCTTTGGGTGCGCATTGAATTCGGCTCCCGTTGCCGTGTCTTTGCAAGCCTATATTGGTCCCACACAGGAGATGCTAACACAAGCAGCCTTTTTGACCACCTCGGCCGAGTGACTGATGTCGCGCAGGAGCGATACCCAAACGACGAGGTGGTGGTTTTGGGGGACTTCAACGCCCACCATGAAACATGGTTGGGCTCCTCCAAAACTGATCACGCTGGTAGAGTCGCTCATGCCTTCGCTCTGACGCAAGACCTGACGCAACTGGTAGACCAGCCCACCAGGATGCCAGATATCGTAGGTCACGCGCCCTCCTTGTTGGACTTATTGTAGACGAGTCGCCCTGCAGGATATAGAGTGTCGGTGCTTGCACCTCTAGGCTCGTCAGACCACTGCTTGGTCATTGCCACAGCACCGCACAACGTTGGTCTACCGAAAACGGTGGAGACCAAGCGTCGTCTGTGGCACTACTCGTCGGCGAATTGGGACGGACTGCGTGATTACTTTGCATCCGTCTCGTGGGCCCAGAGCTGCTTTCTTGGAAAGGACCCATCGGAGTGCGCTTCTGCCATCGCTGATGAGATCTTGTTGGGTATGGAATATTATATTCCATTCACAGATCTTAAATTTCCAACCTATCACGTGACCTACAGGTGTAGGGCAGCTAGTATTTCTGTTGTCTAACAAAAACTTAACGGCAGCTTAGGCGGCGTCACTATTATACCGCAAAACTTACGGTTCCCTAACCGATGGAGATACAGTGCCGCTTGTGGCACTCTATACACTTCCTTTTTTTTATCTTATGAAAAATACTCATCATAACTAAGTAGCACAACGAATAGATCACCCTGTATCGAATGTTTTCAATGTTATCCGATGTTTACACAGACATAACATGACACAATGGTCGTAATGTTTTAAAAGGGAAACGGACCAGCAGCCATCTTGATACTCTTACCATTGAAGCGAAAGGTGGTATCTAGAAAGGTAATTCATATTTTATATAATTAATTATAATTAGTTAAAACAAAGTGATAAAAATCTATAACTTTTAAATGATTGCGCCATTTTAGATATTTTATTAAAAAAATGTAAGAATCTTTATTTTTATTAATTAAGTCATTATCTAATGCTAGATTAGATAAAGTGATTATTGTATTGAACTTCTATAACTATGCCAGTTTAACAATAGTTCTTTTACCATTTTAAGTAAACAAGTACCCACTAATATGCCAATTTACCTGTTTTTATACATAACAAAAGATTTAATTTTATTACAATGATTAAGTTATTAGCTAAAGAGTTAGACCGACGCAAAAATCATTCTATTTAAGTAATTTTATTCTTATTATATTATTTTTATTTCATAAAATTATTTTAAGTGACCGTGAGACTGAGGAAATAATCACCTTAATCCTTACTTGTTTATCTAGACGTAATAACTATTTCTACAGGATGTGCTTAGCTAATGTACATCCTATAGATATTTATGTATTGTTTAAAGTTATGCTAATAGTTATTTAAAATTGAACATTATATAATTCCTAAGAGTGTTTGTGAAAGCTACATGCAATGAAATCGATTAATTCAAAGCATTAATTACTTTCGAACTAATGGATTCTATGAATACTTAATCACAATCACCAGTAGTGTATGATCTTAGAACTGTTATTTACGTTGCAATTTAGACTCTCCTGTTCTGTGCAAGTTCCCATACCGTAAAACCGTCCAATTTTGCCCACTAAACCAAAAATAAGCTAATCCGAAAAAAAAATATCAAATTATTTTATTTCTATCGAATTCGTCTTTTTTAGTAGAAAGTAGATTATAAGCATGGCAACATAGTGAATTGCTCTTGTATCTGACTTTACTCAGTGTCTTGTCAGAAGTTGTCAAAGTGCAAGTGATTTTGTGGCGGGCCAATTATACGTTCAGTGTTTTGGAAAAACTGCTCGATGCTGAATACAAAGGTGAGTTATTCTTATAACATGGTGTAGAAAAGGGTTTTTAGAACAGTTCTGTTATGCATTCTATTCGCTAAGTGCCTTAAATCAAGACTTATAGCTATGGGCAAAATAAAACGAATAATTTGCGTCTTCCAGTTGTCAATTTTGCCCGCTCTAAAAACTAGTCAACCATTGTATTTTTTTTTTAATTTTAGCGAGTATTTCTAATTTACTTCGCAAATAAGAACATTTCTTTATTTAGAAAGGGTAACGTCACTCAAGAAGTACGTACTTACGGTACGGGGTACTGGGTTACTTTACTTCGTTGTTTTTATTTTTGTTTTTTTTTAAGGAAATACTTACATATGTTTTTTTAATGGGTGAGTACTATTATTTATTCTTTGTTTTTCAGAATCAACAACATTTTAAACCTCGAATTCGGGAACATAAATCGAGGTGAAGACTGGGTGCAATTGTGCTAAGTTTTTACCTGAAAAGGTAAAACGGACTACCTAATAACTCACTTTAAAACATTTATCTTTATATTTTTGATTACTGATTTTTTTGGTTGTTTCGTTGATCTTATTTATAGTAATAAATATAAATTTATGCTACTAACTGTCAAACGCTACCACGTTTGATTTTTATATAAAAAATAAGTAGGTAATTATTACTACTTTTTTATAAAGGTATATCTAAAAAGTAGTAATAATTTCCTCATATTGTTAAAAAAGCGCCATATATTATATTTGAGAGTTATTTTATTAAAAACGTTTTCTTACTTAAAAGAAAGATTCTACTTATAAAAAATATCTTTAATTATCCATTAGCTAACAACCAACTTTTTGATAACCCTAACAGATAATTTGCCCACTTGGAAAAATCTGTTGTTGTGAATTAGCAATCGACACCACGTTAGACCGGCAACTTTGCCGTTAAATTTTAAATTGTTCTTATATAAGAACGCCTTAAGAGCTATAGTTCAGAAAATAATGGGTGCGGGCAAATATGGACGAAAATGGAGGTAAGTTTGCCCGCCATCTAAATATTGCGAAACTTTTCATCGTATGTAAATAAGGCGGAATATACAACTTTGACGCAATTCCATGATCAGCCAAGTCATCCTTAGATCATAAAAAGTAAATCAAATAATATAATATTTTTGAGAAAATCAACAAAATATTAAAAAATCGGGCAAAATTGGACGGTATTACGGTACAACTTTGGCATAGTAAGATTAATGTATCTAATACGGTAGTACTATTATTTATTCTGTGGTAATACTGCTCTAAGAGGTGACAGTAAAGCCAGCCGGTAAACCAGCAGTGCTTCGGAAGACACGTAAAATCGTTGGTCCCCGTTGTTGTCGTGATGGCAGTCGTTAAAACCCACCAACCCGCATTGGGCCAGAGTGATAGATTATGACCCAGCAATAGGACGTATACAGACCGTTAATGATGACGCAACTTTAATAAAAACAAATACAACTCAATTCAAAAACTTTTAAAGTACTAAAGTGTTTTCTCAAATTTACAGAAACATATAAGCAAGACATGAAAAATGCGAACGTTGAGCAGTTCGTTCTACGCCGTCCTACCAGTATTGTTTATACTCATAGAGCAAGACTTGGCAGAGAAGTGTGAAAAAACCAAAATAGGCAACGAATACTACAAAAGACAACTGATCGCGACATTAGATGGGTATCCAACTGCCTTGGTTATAGATCCGAGGACAGATCACATATTCTTCATACTGCACAAAAGAAACTACACCAAAGGGATTCATATACTAAAACACGGGTCGTTAGGCATCAAAGAATTACCTGTCTCCGACGATGTGGTTGGCCAATGCGTCGGCATCGATGCAGCCAACAACGTCATATACATTGGAACCAATCAGGGTTTGATAACTTACGACTATTCTAGGACTGAGATTACTGCCGAAAGACCTATTGGCGACGATGACGTACGAAGCATATTCATAGACAAAGCCGATGGTCAAATGTACATAGCGATAGGTACCAACCATGAGATATTCAGGTTTATGAACGGTTCTGCGGCAGTTAAGAGGTATGACAAAATCCCGAAAGCGTACAGTTTCGTATTGGATAGCAAAGGGAACGCCTTCTACGAATATGTCGATGGCAGGTTGTATTTCTTCTCAGTGGACTTCTACGAGCCTGTACAATACAAAGGCTTCACTAGAGAGCTCAAATATATCCTCCAATTGACCAATAACGATGAAGCAGTCGTAGCAGTCAAGGGATCTCTATTCAGACTGTTCACTAAAAGTATTTTGCCCGTGAAAATCGGACAATTAGGCTTCAAGATAACAGGAATGGCCTTCGACCAGAAGAACAACATCATTGTTGGTACAAAAGGCAAGATTTATAGGTACAAACCGGTTGATAGCAACGACCCTTGCCCTCCTGACGACTATTTCATGTCCAGCATATAGTTTGTGGCCTTTAGAAAATATGGATTTGTGTTTTGCCTAACTGAACTTATAGATTTATAAACATTTCATTTCGTTGTAAAGTTTTCTGTTTCATTTCCTTTATGGCTCGGCTCATCTCCGTAGAAGTGCCGCTGATAGCTCAGTGATGTATTAAACACTGTCTATGTCTTAACAATTACTAAAAATCTACAGAGGTAATGTAATGGCCTATGTATACTCTTTGACTCTTATTCCATTGTGTTAAGAGTTACAATTGTTTACATATTTTTGCTCGTGATTGTACCAATATATTGTATCACTGCTAGGCCAGGTCTTCAGCTTTTAAATCAAGTTACCTCTACAAATGTATGGCTGGTATGGCTCAGTATGGCCAATAGATTAATTACGTTGGCCAAATTGGCGGATTCGCAATCACACACCCGGGCTATGCATCGGAAAAAAATAAATCACTCTTTGCCCGGCCTGGGAATTGAATGAACCTGGGACCTCCGTATATCGAGCCGTTCTGCTTTACCACCCGAGGCATGGTATAGAAAATAAATCAAAATTTAAACGCATCTCTAATCTATGCTCAAAAGATTTACGACAATGGTCACTCCACTTTCAAAATTCTTACCAGTCATCATAATGTTATGAATACACTTTCAAATCAGTAGATCACCATGTTAAGTGTATGCATGACATTTTAATTTTTCTGCATAATCATCTAACCAATCAACGGTGACATAATTCTTACTTAGAGACTGTTTTTAAAAGAGTTGAAGTAAGCTTGCACACGAGTTCGATGGAGCAGCGTATAATCATATTTTAATAAAACCCAAAATTGCAGAGAGAGATTTTCAAAAAATGCGCGAAGGCACGTTTTTGAGCTCCTAGATTGAATTACTGTTCTAAACAAATTTAATAATAAAAAAAAATGTTATCTTATAAATAGTCGTATAATGCGTAGCGGAATTTTTAGATATCATTGATTTAGTGTAGAAAAAAAATATTATTCTTAACCAAAAAACTTCGAAAATCGCGCTTTAAGTTAACTGTGAATTTCTCCTACTTACGATAATATTATTGAGCAAAATGTATACCAGAATAATTGTTACTTCATGAGGAATAAAGATTTTATATTGAATTTATTATCCCAATTCGATAAAAACCATAAATACAACTGCAAAATAACTACAAAATGCGATGCGCCTGCCGTCGGAATTCAGCTTATTCTCGAAGAGTGAAGATTTGTATTAATCATGAATTTATTATCCTATTTCGATAAAAATATAAATACAACTGCATAATTACTACAAAATACAAAAATGGGCATTTTACGCAAAAATCACATTTGAGATGTAATAGACCTCAAGAACTTTCACAATGCCTGTTCAGTGGATAGGTGACCTAATTAAAATTATCTCGAGCTCCGTCGTGCTTTGCACGGAAAACCATTGACCGGCCCGTTTGTCGAAAGAGGTAGCCGCTACAACCTACCAACCTGCATTGGGCTAGACTAGGTTCAAGGTAAAGAGATTTAATATAGTTTAATGTCTTTGGTTCAAGGTTATGGAACAATCTCGCCATATGTGTTGTCCACGTGGGAAAGTCTGTGGTCAGCAGGCAGTGGGACGTTTATAGGCTGTAAACGGCTGTGCAATAAGTCCCCGTACTTACCGTTCACATCCCGAGATCAAAATTTTCTTACATTCAAACAAGGACTCATTTGACTATGATACAAACCTTGTACTGACAATAACATACACAACAACAAAAATTAGCCAAATAGGTGCATCTGTTTTAAAGTGATGCACTTAAATTATGTCTAATTTTAAATTAAAACTTTAAAACTATTTTATACAATATGGCGGCCTATGATTCCATGGAAATCTGCTTAAAGCACACACGCAACTGATAGCACACCTACTGTAGTATTTAGTTTGCATCTGACCGCTAGGTGGCGTAGCTACATATTGAAAATAAATATTTTTCTTTTAAAAAGAGAATTAAGTTGAACTCAACCTTAAAACCTTTCGGAATATAATCGTTTGTATTTCAACTTCAAAGACATTTAATTTTAATAAAATGGGATATAAAAATAACTTCATTAATTAATAACTAAAAAACTAACACCATAAAATGCAGACAGTACTAGATTGTTCTAATAATGTAATTAAAAAAAGTATTTTATAACATTAGAAAACGACGAAATGTGAGAAAAAAAATTGTTTAAAACATAAATAACCTGCAAAAAGGAGTTGGGCTCGTCCGGGATTTGAACCCGGGACCTCTCGCACCCTAAGCGAAAATCATACCCCTAGACCAACGAGCCAGTAACATTAGTGTTGAAAATAGTAATGATAAACTTCTTATTACGCATGACTTGCAGTAATCTTTGCAATTTTAATTTAATATTATTTCTATAATCTGATAAGATAAGACCAGT
Organism: Scoparia ambigualis; assembly: GCA_963921215.1. NCBI lineage: Eukaryota > Metazoa > Arthropoda > Insecta > Lepidoptera > Crambidae > Scoparia > Scoparia ambigualis. The sequence goes on from OY992526.1 coordinate 20,021,704, forward strand.
TACCACGGAATATAAAAAGAAGATTGAACTGTTCTGTGCTTGTTAGTTGTTTGTTACCATCTACATAACACTGCAATGAATATTAATTTATATCGAGATTTGTTGTATTTAGGCATAATTTATACATGACTCCATTCAAATATAGTATAATATGAAAAGGTTTTACGAAACAGGAAGTCATAGAATAATAACTATATTAAAGCATAGAAGGAGTCCAAATGAGACTCGTATAGTTGACCTATTTTTTCAAATGAGCCATAAACATTGAAAGAAAAGAGACAAAATAAGTTGCTAAAAATGTCAAATGTCTAGCAAAAATAAAAAAACCAGTCACCATGTGTGACATAATTACATGCCATACCGAATTCAAAAGCGACTAGATACTTGGTATTATTGATCGAGTCTAGATACAAAATGTAATTGAAATTGAAATTGAAAAACGTTTATTGACATCACACAACAAGCACACAAATGAACAATTTATAAAACAAAAAATAAAAATTAAGAAAAAAAGGCAATACATCGCGAAATGGTGACCAAACGGAGTGCCCAATCAAATGTCATAGCACTCCTTCTATGCTTTAGTTATTGTTCTATGCAGGAAGTAGATACCATAAATATTTATTTTAAAAAAATATGTGAACGGAATGCATTATCTTATATTTAGAAAATATTTATCATAATTATTATTGAAATTTTGCATTCACAATACTATATGGATAACGGATAAAATGTTCACTAGAAAAAAATCAACCAGTCTCAGGTAGCTCGAGTGGGATTCGAACCCACGACCTTTGGATTGCCGGTCCACTGCTCTAACTGGCTTGCAGCGTAATCAAACTACTAGGAAAAATTCAACGAGTTTTCTGGGGTCTCGGTAGCTCAGCGGTTAGAGCAGTGGACCGGCAATCCAAAGGTCGTGGCTGGTAGATTTTTTTCTAGTAAACATTTTATTAATTATCATCAGTTCACCACATAAACGGTCCACAACTGGGTTCAGGCCTTCCCACATGAACATGGGAAGATTGGGATATAATATAACCCACCGTAATCGCCTAATGTGGGTTACTTTTAACGACGACAACAACCGGGCAACAACAACGGCCTTACGCGCCATCCGAGTCACGGATGGTTTAAGAACGACTGCTAATGGTTAACCAACATGGCGGCTAACGTCCAGCTGTTTCCAGAGCTGCCAGAAGAGTATACAGAAGATTACCAACCCTGACTGAGCTGACAAAAAGCTTAGAACTAAACAGTTACTAAAGCTATAACAATACTTTTGTGTGCCAATATAGTATAGATTGCTTTTACTTGTATGATGAATTAGTAACCACAGAACAACCTAATTTTTTTTCACGGACCTACGTACTACGAGCTTTGAGCTATTTATTGGGGATTGTAGTCACCATGGACGGTTGGAGCTTAGAATTCTGGGTGACTACAGTCACCGTAGACGTATATATGAATATTTTTTTTTGGGTAACTATAGTCACCGTCGACGTCTGTGCTCTTACGACAACAACCGTGACCAACGGCCTTACGCGCCATCGATCCAGTCACGGATGGTTCAGGAAGGTTGATCTTCGTCACCCATCCATGACCCGTCTATCAATAATATGCTCCCTTCCGTAACCTAAATTTTTTTTGCATTAAGAGACAGATTAGGCTGTATTAGGTTTAATGGTTTTCTTTTTTTGTTTTAGATTAAAATATAATTTTCTTCGTTTTTCTTGGCGGGAAAGAGAAGAGTTTGTTTTATTTTCCAAAACTTTTGTTTTGTCCTATATTAATGTGAAACTATGGTGGATTATTAACCACTAATGGACGTGAACCTGCATGTGTAATCCAATGAAACAAAAATAGTGCAACTCTTCCAGTTCTCTCAAGTAGTCTGTGTGAGATTTTAGCAGAATCCCGCTTCTCTGTTCAAAGGTTTTGGCAATGTCATTTACTTAAGCGCCAATATTTTTTTTATCATCAATCTATCATCTTCAGTATAAATAAAAATCAATTAATTACCACGAATGTAACCTATTCGTCTAATTCTTTTTTTATGTGTTAGTAACAGTCAGGACATCAGGTTTGTCTGAAACTACATTTTTGAAAGCTCGTCACGGATAACTGGGTGATCAGGATCACGCAGACAAAGCCGCGGGCGGGCCGTTATATTAGACTAACGAATATAAACGAATAAAATATTTTAAACATCACCTTTAGTTAAAACTTATTTCACTAAAAATAAAACAAAACATTCCTTTCAACTTTATCAAAAAGAAGCGCCAAAAAAAGATCAACGACAAATACCTCCTTTGTGTCTATGGTACAACAGAATTTTAAAAATCCACGCAGGTCGCATAACAATTACATAATTAAGAGCACAGATTATATCAACAGGGTTCACACTGCTCGTTATATGAGCGGATTCCATTGTTGCAGTGAAATTTGAACTCTCACACACAAAAAACAGCAAAGATCGCAATCTACGCCACGCGATTATGAATCGTCAAGTGTGAGACGCAAAGACATTAAACTATTACTGAGACGTCATATCAACAGACGGCCAATTACCACAGAAATATATTCTGTGGCCATTACAAATTACAAGCGCTAGCTACTAGGGTGCCAGCAGGCTAAAAATGGTTTTAGTTGATATAAATATTTAGATTGAATTGAGCTCTATCAAAAATATTACAGGACTTCTCGTAAGTAGACAAAAACATAAAAGCAAAAGAAGAAACATGAAAAGATTTTGTTTATGTTATGTTTTCTTCATCATCATCATCGGCATCATCAGCCTAGAACCATCCCATAACTGGGCCCAAGTCTTGCCATGGACATTAGGACATCGTAAAAAAAATTAAGTTAAATTATCGAATAATGGTGGAGTATAAGTACCTCTATTTTATGATTAATGCTGACATTTACAGGGTATGTGCATACAGGAAGACTTTATTTGGAAATACTGCGAAAATAAAATATTATGCTTATAGAATAAATGCGAATAGATCGGCATACCCTTAATTATACCAATCGTGAAGTTTTTAAGAATATACATAGTAAGAATACGTTCACTGTAAGTATATTAATTAAATATTTTTTGAACAAATACGCTATAAAAAGTAATGGTAGTTACAGTTCTAGCAGTTATCAATCGCCTGTGAGATCTGATAATAATAAAAAGGAAGTTTTTGAACAAAACAAATAGACTCGCACATCGGAAAACCACGGACGGAGGTCGTCTGAGTAACGACTTTTCCACCTGATGTTAAACGGAATCTGTGGGCTAATGCACAAGCACATGTGCAGTCGCTATTTGGTGAAAAGTGGACTATGGTAAAGGACTGCTTTTGCTGTCCTCATTGCCTAGTAATTAGTAATTAGTATTATAACCACGACTATTATCCCCGAAGGGTTAGTATGTGGGCTAATTTTCTAACTTCACAATCCATCGCAAGCGCTTTTAAGTAGAAGTAGGTACATGGCTTCGCTAGTTTGCTCATTCAACGAAACGTTAAAAAAAAAATGTCTACCTCAGGCGGGAATCAAACCCGCGTCCTCTGCAATCTTTGAGTTTATTTGAGCGTTTTTTAACGCAAATAATCAAATACTACGAATTGCTCATTTAAGTTTTATAGCCCACAGATTCCAGATGAGAAGACAGCCTATGACCACCGGCGTTGTAAATAACCTACTTATCTATCTTTTGTTTTGCCTACTAGTTACACACACATATCGACTGCACATGTGCTCAGCGTGACAGGTGGAGAGCCCGTCGCCGCTCTATGTGCATGCTTTATTCCGTTAGTCATCTTTTACACACAAGGGAAGAGAGGAGGTGGAAGTAAGTATTCTGTCACCGCTACTCGACACGGTTAGCCATGCCAAACTAGTCAAACTACTTAGAAGTTATTACAATTTCGGGCGCTGTGAGTAATTTACCGAAAAATTAACTTTATTACCACCTAAATAAAAACACCTCTCAACTGTTGAGAAAGACAGATAATAATATGACGCATCTGTGGAACCGCATAGCGGTCGCTCAACCACCCCTCAACAGACAGAGGCCGGAGTGGTTTCTATGTGCATTTTATCATGATTTCTCACTAAATTTGTATGTTATCAACTATATTCTTACAAATTTTAAAACCTTATTAGTTTTTCTATTAAATAGTGTGTTCATTATTTACAGAAATGTTAAATAAATGAACTTTTTTTTTAATTGAATATTAATTTTACATTTTTTATAAGTAAAAAAAACATTTTTGTACAAACCATTGGTTTAATTTATCCATTTTATTATTAGAATTAATCGTAATCAATCACATTTAAGCTCACAACTGCACAAATGACGAGAAAAAAGCGAAAATAAAAGTTGTACATAAAGTTGTACCAAAGAGGCGCCACTTCGATCAGTCAAAAAAACGTTGATAAACTCGCCAAATTAAGAAGTACGCTGTATTATTGCTAGCTCTGTCTATCTAGTATACATCGCGGGAGGTTAAAATGAAACAGAATGCAATGTAAAAACTTCAGAGATCATTTTGAAGTCTGTCGGATAAGACCGCTATGCGGTTGATCCCACAGGCTCCACAGATGCGAGCCATTTTAAAACGACCGCATAGCGGTTGTCAACAGTCGAGAATAGCTCGAAGATAACCAAACGTTGAAAAAATAACTACCTACGTCTAAACGTTTCTAAGTATCGTTAACTTCGAGTTTATTTGAGCATTAATAACGCAAAAAATCAAACATACATAACGAACATTATCTCCATTGATGTTTTCCGACAGTTAGAGATAAGATAGCCAGTCACTCAGCGGTTGAGGATTCCGGATGAAACGCGCTTCCACCTTCGATAATTACTCAGGTAAGATGAAGGCCCATGGATAGGTGTTGTTAAAACTTATATAAAAAAAATTATACTAACCTTGTTTTTTAAATAAGATTTGTGTTGTTGTAATTTATTTTTAAATAAACATTTTTCTATTTCTATTTTCTATACAAAGACTGCACATATATCCAGCAGCATAGAGCGGCGATGGGCTCACCACCTGTCACGTTGAGCACATGTGCAGTTATCATTTGGTGAAACGTGGACTATGGCAGTGGACTGCTTCTGCGGTGCATTGCCTAGTCTCTGACTAACTCTTTGGGGATAACAGTCGTAAATATATGTAAGTACTAGCGGCTGCTCGCGGTTTAACCCGCGTGGTTCCCGTTCCCGTGGGATGGGAATATCTGGATAAAAAGTATCCTATGTGTTAATCCAGGTTATAAACTATCTGTATGCCGAATTTCATCCAAATCCATTCAATAGTTTTTACGTGAAAGAGTAACAAACATCCATCCATACTTACAAACTTTCGCGTTTATAATATTAGTAGGATGTAGGTATTTATGTATGAACGAGGGTGGATTGAAAAGTTCTCGGCCTGACATATAAATATTCAAGGTATTTCTATGATACTAACTTCGTTGAATTCATTTGTTATTTGGCTGTCACAGTGTTGAATTTCATAACTGTAGATTTCGTGGTTTTTAAGTTAGAGCGAGTCAAGTGAAACAAAACGCAACGTTTATGGAAAATGGAGAAAATTGAACACCGTGCGGTCACCAAATATTTGTGTAAAAAAAAATTGACACCACAGGAGATCCATATTGACATGACAACAACATTAGGGGAATTAGCCCCGTCGTTTAGCACTGTGAAAAGTTTCACTCGACACACGTTTGAATTCGGCAAAAATAGGTTGCCGAATTCAAACGTGTGTCGAAAGAGCACCGAAGATGACCCTCGCACCAGCCGGTCGTCGACGTCTAAGACAACATCGGCAAAGTGTGTGATCTCATCTTGGAAAACCGGGACTATCAGGGATATTGCTGACACTTTGGGCATTTATATGAAGATTTTGTAAGGTTTCTGCTATGTGGTCCCCAGGCAGGTTGCTTTCAGTTGAGCAAAAGCGAATTCGACTGACGATTTCTCGTGACTGTTTGGGGATGTTTGAGACTGACCCGCAAGATTTCGTGAATAGGTTTGTGACAATGGATGAAACCTAGGTCCACCACTATACTCTAGAGTCAAAACAACAATCCCAACTAGGAAAAAATCTGATGAACCGACCCTAAAAAAAGCGAAGGTAATTGTGTCAGCTGGAAAGGAGATGGCGTCAGTTTTCTGGGATGCGAAGGGTGTCATCATGGTCGACTACCTTCCGAAAGGTAAAACCATTAACTCAGCGTACTAATGCACTCTTTTACGCCGTTTACGTGAAGAAATTAAAGAAAAACGCCCAGGATTACTGAGAAAAAAAGTATTGTTTCATCAGGACAATGCTAGCGTTCACACGTCTATTGAAACCATGATATGGCCCCCTCGGACTTTCACCTGTTTCCAAACCTAAAAAAACACTTCGGGAGCCTGAAATTTTCATCACATGAAGAGGTCGAAGCTGCAGTAACTTAATATTTTGAGACTCTTAAGGAATAATTTTTAAAACCGGTATAGGGGCTTTAGAAAACAGATGGACGAAATGTATAGAGTTAGATGGAGATTACGTCGAAAAACAAAAATAATTTTGTATGCGTTGTACTTTATTTGCTTGATTAGGCCGAACGCTTTTCAATCCACCCTTATATGTACTATTTTCTATATCTATTTCATAAGATGTGTAATACGTACACAGTAAGTAAGTATTATAAATGCGAAAATGAGTTTGTTTGTTTAGTTTTCACGCTTATTCAATTCAATTCAAATAATTTATTTCGGAAAACAGGTTCCATAGTGTTAGTAAACAATTTATACTTATATGTTAATGTTAGTATCGAAATAGAAAAATAAAATAAAAACAAAAAATAACAATAATTCTAACACTAGGGACTATCCGGTGTGGAGCTTCACCCAGTGTCGCAGCAGCGGAGTGTCCCACCGGTCTTTAAACACACTCAGGAGGCTGCTAGTGCTCGAGCGGAGCCTGGCGTAGAAGTCATCAGTGTGTGCCTCCGCAAACATCCCTGACGCGCTGCAACGCCACGACAGCCCCAACAGTATCCTGAGTGCGTTATTATATTGGACTCGTAGGTCGCTGTATGCTCGCTGCGTATAGCTTGTCCAAAGGCTGCATGTGTAGAAAGATTGGCAGTATGCTTTAAACAGAGTAATCTTTACTGTATTCGTACATCGTGCAAACCTTCTGCCCAGCATATTACATCGCACAGCCAGCGACCTCCGCTCCCTCTCTATGCCATCAGTAACCCAGTGACCCTGGTACTTGAATTTCGTCACCCAACTTAAAGGACTACCACAGAGCGTGACTCCAGGGACATCAGAGTAGTTGATGGATCTCGACTTAAACATCATGAGCTCGCTTTTTTTGACGTTATACTTGAGTCCATGGGTCACCGCATAGGACTCACACATAGCCACGAGTCTCCTGAGACCTCCAATCGATGGGCTCAGCAGAACCATATCGTCTGCATAGCTCATATTGTTCATGCACACTCCGTCAATATGACAACCTATATGTGTTCCGCTGAGCTCACCGATCAGGCTATTCATGTACAAGTTGAAAAGGCGGGACGAACTAAACCCTCCCTGTCTCACCCCGCATTGCATCCTGTACACGTTGGATTGAGCCCCTGCCCATCTTACACTATTTCTTTGATTGCAATACCAGTACTGGAACAAGTATGTGACCTCGGGCGGCAGTGTTGTCTCCTTATATAGCTTGTTCCAAAGGACCCCATAGGATACCGAGTCAAACGCCTTTGACAGATCCAGGAAACAGGCAAACACTGGCGTTTTCCTCTTGGTGTAGTATTGAACAGTCTGCTTGAGGCACAGAATGGCACTCTCTGTGGACAGCTCGGGTCTGAAACCAAACTGGGCGTCACATAATGCTGTGTGTTTTGCCAACTGTTCATCAAACAGACTGTCCAGTACCTTGGCGACTATTGTGGCCAGCGATATAGGCCTGTAGTTTTACACATCCGAGACATCTCCCGTCCTATCTTTGAGAATTGGCACTACAATGGTTTCCATGAGGTCCCTTGGCAAATAACTGTGACTAAGACAAAGATTAAAAAACACAGCTAGAACTCTAGGTAAATACGGTCCTGCATGCTTCAGGTGTTCGATGCTGAGGTCATCGCGGCCAGGTGACCTGCCTTTAGACATAGTCTTTATAACAGAATAGACTTGCTTTACTGTAAATACAACAGAAAGCTCATTAGATCCCACAGTGCCCCCATCATCAAACACCCGCTGCATATCGCTCTTTAAAGGAGACTCAACCGTAAAATGCCTTTGAAAAAGCTTGGCAATATCATTTGGCCCCGTCATACCGGTCACACTCACTGGGAGGCTCGACCTATCGTTCATTTTATTCGTAGCTTTCCAGAATCTACCAAAGTCTTTTTTTGTGTGACATTTGGTCAATATATCTAATTTAATTTGTTCTTGATTTTTCTGAACATATTTTAACTTTGCCTTAAATACCTTACGTGTTTCCCTCATTTTGTCATACACTTCACCTACTGTAGGTGCGCCGTAATATAACCACGTTTGGTAACTTAATCGAGCCTCCCTGTGAACATTGCTAACATGCCTGTTCCAGCCCGTCACATACTTTCGACGGTTGACATGATCACCAACAACATATGTACTTAGGGCACCCTCCCTTAGTATTGATACTATGTTATAATACATTTTATCTAAAATCAAACAATAGTCTGAATTTCTACAACGGCCATTCTGAGCACACATTACACATTCTTCGGGAAAATCTAATAATTTCAATCTGTCATTACAGAATTTATAATAATTACTAATAATTACTAATTTGTTTATCTTATGTCGCTCCGTCGTCGTCGCGACGTTTTTAATGAATTTTGGTATCGGATATAGATGCGAGCCCTGAAGACGGTAATAGTATAAATAAGGCTACTTTTAAAAAATGCGAGCGACGCAGCGGGCGAAACCAAGTGGAATATAAAAAAGTAACATTAGAAAGGTTACAACGTGGAAAACAGGAATCAAATTAAAACCATTAACAAAACAATGACCACTTAAAGTCCGGAATCGCGATTGTATATTATTATGTGTTATGCTATGTTACATTTTAATAATATAATTATTATGTCAATGAATTCATGTATAACTTAAGTTAAGATGACTTATGCATAAACAAGATCTTACACAAAATGTATACTAACTGATTATGAATTAGTTATACCGTGGCCTCAATGCATAGACTAATCTCAGTATATAGTTCCAGTTCTGATATATCGTCCGCGTATTCCGCAATCGAGAGAGAATTTTGAAAAATCTCGTATTATTTATTAGGACATTTTTATCAATAGGTAATGTTATAACTAAATATTGTTTAGTACTTATATAATTTTAACGCAAATTTTGTTGCGAACAAATTACAAATTGTTAAGTGGTGAAAACCGTGTAACTCGTGTAACAGCTTCCGGTATACTAAGTAAAATAATAAGGTAGCTCAACCGGAAAGAGCACCTGGGCCTAGGGTTGCCAGGTGTCCGGCTTTAGCCGGCCATGTTTGGCTTTTTACGGTCGTATCCGGCCAAATATTTGCGTGTCCGGCCATTCCGGCTTTTGTTAGACTTTTTTTATCCCATCGTGATTTTAAGAAGTTATTGGCACACTAAAAGTGGTCTGCAAAGAAGAATAGGCGTTTTTGTATGAAACCCGTCCCACCCCTCGTAAGTTCCCACATGGTTAGTTTCGAAATAAATAGTGTATTTTATTGTAAGGACAGCAAATATGAACGAGCGAATGAATCAATGGATAAAAAAGAAAAAAAAAATGAAAAGTAGGCCTCAGTTTTAATTTTTTTTTTTTTTTTATACGACTCATATAAATCAAAGCAATCTGCGAGGGAGGAGTTTATATAAATTCAAGAATAAATCTACACTTCAATTTTATATTATCATTTATTATTTCAATTTTCTTCTTCTCAATAACTTTTTTTTCCCATACGTGACAGATTTGCTGTCATACAATAAATTCTTTACTTTTCAAGTAGGTACTAGGTTATTTGATGCATAGATGTAAGTGTTACAAGGAGGACGTTTTGCCCATTCTTCTTTCAAATCATCTGATAATGAAGAATTTCATTCCGAATTACTTAAATAGGCAGAATATTATTTTGCGATTCCAGGCCACAACGCCAACGTCGAAGAGTTTCTCTTTAAGAGGCCTATATAGGTAATTACATCTCGACTTTGATTTTTGCGTAAAATGGCTAATTTTGGCGTTCTTGATCTCAGAAACAAAAATACATTAACAATTTAGATTTAATGAATAATTTGGAATAGCTATTGGCATAGTTCGTAGCGGCTTCGCTTTTTATAAATGTTGCTTAACTTTTTAATTAAACCCAAAATTGCAGAGAAAGATTTTCACAAAATGCGCGAAGGCACTTTTTTGAGTTCCTAGATTTAACTACTGTTCTAAACAAATGAAATAAGAAAAAAAGGATGTTATCTCTTATATACCTAATCGTATAGTTCGTAGCGGCCTCGAAATTTTTAGATATAATTGATTTTATGTAAAAAAAAAATCTTATTCTAAACCAAAAAAACTTCAAAATCGCTTTAAGTTAACCGTTAATTTACGATAATATTATTGAGCAAAATTCTTACCAAAATAATTGTTACTTCATGAGGAATAAAATTTTTATAGTGAATTTATTATCCTATTTCGATAAAAACGAAACATTAAATACAACCGGAAAATTACTACAAAAACGATGCGCCGGTCGGCCGTCCGAACTCAGCTTATTCTCACAGAGTGGAGATTTGTCATATTAAGCATGAATTTATTATTGTGTTGCGATAAAAACAACTGATAAATTACTACGAAATGCGAAAATAGGCATTTTACGCAAAAATCACAGTCGAGATGTAATAGGGTCCTTCATAAACCCAGTGGAAAAAAGGAACGCAATAAACTACAGACACAAGCAATTGCAAAGATGATGTTTTTATTGTGCAATGTTAAGAGGCCTATTACATCTCGACTGTGATTTTTGCGTAAAATGCCCATTTTCGCATTTTGTAGTAATTTTGCAGTTGTATTTATCGTTTTTATCGAAATAGGATAATAAATTCATGATTAATATTACAAATCTCCACTCTGCGAGAATAAGCTGAGTTCGGACGGCCGGCGCATCGCATTTTGTAGTAACTTTGCAGTTGTATTTATCGAAATAGGATAATAAATTCATTATAAAATCTTTGTTCCTCATGAAGTAACAATTATTCTGGTATAAATTTTGCTCAATGATACTTATCGTAGATATGAGAAATTCACAGTTAACTTAAAGCGATTTTCGAAGTTTTTTGGTTTAGAATAAGATTTTTTTCTATATAAAATCAATGATATCTAAAAATTCCGAGGCCGCTACAAACTATACAACTTTTTATGAGATAACATTCTATTTTTTTTATTTTATTTGTTTAGAACAGTATTTAAATCTAGGAGCTCAAAAAAGTGCCTTCGCGCATTTTATGAAAATCTTTCTCTGCAATTTTAGGTTTAATTAAAAAGTAAAAACAAAATATTTGGCCATTTTAAACAAAAAATTAACATGTAAAGAATTTTATGAAATGATCTCTAAGGAGAACGATGTTCTCGATAAAGTAGGTGCAAATGCTAAATACCTACAAATTTTGATTACTTACTTACCTTAAATTTTAGACGTGTTGATTTTGAGATTTTCAAGAATTTGATTTTGTTTTTGTTAATTACCTAGTAATTTTAATGAAGGTGATTGTTACGACACCAAATAGCAGGTTGATTTTTAATTTTAAGTAAGTTCCATTTGTTTTTTTTATAATTTATATGATTTTTGTTTTTTTTTCTTTTCTAAGTTTCTAGTAAGTGCAAATGCCAAGACAGATTGTGAATGTGTAATTCATAAACAATAATTAATAAATACCTTACACCTCATCTGAGTTTTTTATTGTAAAACTGTTGTCCGGCTTGAAAAGTGCTAGTCCGGATTTAAAACAGTGTCTTGGGCTTTTCACAAACACCATGTACGGCTTTTAGGGCAAAATATCCGGCCTAATACAGCGCTGAGTTCGGCTTTTTTATTTTAGGGCCTGGCAACCCTACCTGGGTCGGATTGCCCAAAAGGTGCGGGTTCGAATCCTGCTAGTGGATTTTTTTTCAACACTTACATTAATAAGTAAGTAATAAGTAATAAATATCAATAAATAAATAAATCTTTCCTACAATCACACCAATTATCTAGCCCAAGAGAAGCTTCGAAGAAACTCGTTAAATGGTTACAAGACGACGGATAAACATACTTAAAATACTTACATACTTATTATACATAGAAAACACCCAGACCCGAGACAATTTAGAAAAACAATAATTTCTAAATTTACCCAACCGGGGATCGAACCCGGGACCTCAGAGATGGCGACACCATGAAATAAAAAATAGATAGATAATTAGTAAATATAAAATGTGTCTGCCTCTGGTGAAATATCTAAACGATAAAATTGTTATATATGACCACTCATTGTACCGTAAAGTAAAAGTTCAAGCGAAATAAAAAGTCTTTGTTCTTGTCTTTTTTTGGGCTGATTCAAATGTGAGTAACCAAATCTGTTTTTAATAATTTTAAATCAATAATAATCATGGCAATGTAGTTTATTAGTAAGCATACTTCATAATATTTTTTATTATATTTTTTTTTCTTTCGTAATAGGCTAGTTGACTAAATTTCAAAGTCATATTAAAATGATACCTGTTTACCTATTTTATCATACGAATGCATTATTTTTAAAAAATCGATCATTTACAATATTTATTTTGCGTTTTTATATTCCAATTTAAATTTACCGCATAAACGCTTGAGTAAATGACGTCACGCCGTGCAAAACATCCGTTTCGTTCGAGGCTTGTTCTATAGAAATGTCACAACAATAAAATGACATTTGGCATGGCGTGACGTCACGCCGTCTGATTTCCGTTTAATGTCATATGACTGGATGCGTGTTATTGTCGATTTTTTTCTTTAAAAATATTAATAATCCCAATTTTTTTTAATGAATATTTTAGATATTTTGTTTCTATAAAACATAATTAATCATTAGAAACGCCAAACCATCCGATTTATTCTTAGTGGACACAAGCCTATTATATACTTACAGTATGTTAGTTAAAACGATAGACATACTAAAGTAAGACATTAGGTGTTCGATTTCGGATCCGATTCATTAAAAAAATATTCTTAATTTTTTGAATAATTATCCTATTAAATAATGTTAGCGTATACACTAAGAGCGGGAAAAGACCAAAATGATCAACTATGAAGGAAAAACAAGTCACACACACCAAACACGACAGCTACATAAGCAATACCATAAGCGTAAATGAGTCGAAAGGGTTCCAAACATTACGGGAAATTTCATGAAATTTTAACATCGATTTTCTGAATTATTTTATACTAGCGGCCGCTTGCGGTTTCACCCGCGGGGTTTCCGTTCCCGTGGGAATATCGGGATAAAAAGTATTTTATGTGTTAATCCAGGTTATAAACTATATGTATGCCGAATTTCATCCAAATCTATTCAGTAGTTTTTACTTGAAAAATAAACATCCATCCATACTTACAAACTTTCGCGTTTATAATATTAGTAGGATGCTTCGTGTAGTATTTTTTTTTGTTTATGTTTACCCAGGCATAGACTACCATAGGATTAAATATGTCCCTCGCTTTAACTACCAAGCTGATGTATTATAAGGAATAAAATATAAGTATTTCAATAATATTTAAAAACCCACAAACCCGTATTAGGCCAGCGTGGTGGGTTATCTCCCAACCTCCCCATTTGATGGTATCCATGTGGGTAGGCCTGTGCCCAGCAATAGGACGTTTATAGGCTGATGATGATGATTTTAATAATTCTAAAAATAAATAAATAATATTATTATCCTTTAACAAAACCCTTAAATGCATGAAAAACCAAAAATTTTTCATTGGTTTTAACGCTTTACTCAAGGGGTTAAGTTTCGAAGTATATTGTAAACTTTTAGCAACATTATGCATATAGGGGTTTAAAAAGAAAAATCCAAAGCACTCCCAAGTAACTACCACTTCATATTCTCAAGTTCTAGACTTTCCCCTATAAAGACAAACCACTCTACCACTGCTCCAAAACTATGAAACAGTTAATAAACTACAACGCAAACGCGTCAATGGAATACGTAATGAACGATGTTGTGTCTCGTAGCGCTGCTTTTCCCCTACGAACGGCGATGCAAGGCAAGGTTTAAAATGAATACAAGCAGGTTAACTGGCCAGTATGCTTTTTAAATTACGAACGCGTGCAGCGTGTATTCAATTTTTTTCCTAATTAAAAAAATAAAGTGACATTAGAGGATCGATGGTGTAAATCTAAATCTTTGGTTTTCTTATACAAAGGAGTTTGGATTTTTGTGCCAATGTGCTTGCAGTAGTTCGGAGTTTGTAGTAGTTTGTCAAAGTTTTTGCTACAAGTAGTGTGGATTTTGTTTATAGGTAAGTTTAATGTTTGGTTACTTTTTCACCATAATTTTTCTGTAATTACAAAACTTGCGATATTTAAGTCAATATTTAAATTGTGTCACAAATAATTTTTAATAGGTTTTCCGTGGCTACAAAACTTGAACTGAATTAACTTTATCAAATAACTCTACCAACAAATAAAATAAATAAATCTTTCCTACAATCACACCAATTATCTAGCCCAAGAGAAGCTTTGAAGAAACTCGTTAAATGGTTACTAGACAACGGATAAACATACTTAAAATACTTAAATACATTCTTATTATACATAGAAAACACCCAGACCTGAGACAATTTAAAAAAACAATAATTTCTAAATTGACCCGACCGGGAATCGAACCCGGGACCTCAAAGATGGCGACACCATGAAAACCGGTTTACAAACCACTCGACCAAGGAGGTCGTCAAAAAGTCAAACCAATCAGAGCTTACAAAAGTTTTAAAACAACCACGTTATTAATAAATATAAAAAAAAATCAACTGGATATCGAAACGAGTTTTATATAATAAATTTGAAGGGAGAAATTACAAAATCGCAATGTTGTTAACCTTAGCGGATAAGCTTTCCCACATAATAAAAAGTGTGACATGTCCTCCTTGACATATCTATTGTATATTAGAAAAAAATAACGTAACCAACCCATTTCAGCCAGCGTGGTGGGTTATGGCCTAATTTGCTGTTGTCTATGTGGAAAGGCGTGTGCCATGAAAGATGTTTCATCTTCATCAGCCTATAAGCGTCCCACGGCTGTCCACAAGCCTTCCCAAGCTGGCGCTGGTGGGGACACTATTTTATCTACGATAGTGATGAACTATTTAATTACTTAATATACATCACGACTATATCCCCGAAGGGTTAGTCAGAGACTAGGCAATGAGGACCGCAAAAGCAGTCCTCTATGCCATAATGGGTAATAGACGTTTTCGTAGAAAAATACCTATAAGTGCCACCGATAGGACACAGAAAATGTCAATATATTAATTTACTAACACTTAGTTTAAGTTCTTATATTTACTAACAAAATTTTATTACTGTATGTATATTAATCTGTAAGGTATGGGCCAATGGGACTGCGTTGCCTGATAATAAACGATTAAATAAATAATAAAAAAACCCTTTTCACCAAACAGCGACTGCACATGAGCTTAACGTGACAAGTGTGAGCCCATCGCCGCTCTATGCTGTTGGAAGTATATGCAGTCTTTAGTCCGTTAGTCGCCTTTTACGACACCCAAGGGAAGAGATGGGTTGTTAGTATTATTATAACAACAAGTCACAACTACACATGACAGTACCTGTCAGAAAAACGATTCTCTCTAGGGCGGAAAAGTATTACTTTTCACCCGCTCCTCAGGCTACTTCTTCAACCTCAGGGGGGAATGAAAAAACCTTTTAGCCACTAACTCGTGGAAATTTTCTGACACAAAAATTGGCGAATCGAGCATAGACTATGCGATATTTTGCGATCACGATGCTTAAAATGTAAGTACCACAGAACCGAAATAATCGACCTTGTTCATACTAAAGTAGTCTGTAAGTCTATGATGACACGGTACAAAGTCAAGTGTGTTTTTGTAGGTGCGGTCTCATGCGACCGCTTGGGGTTTGAGAGGTTAGAGCCCTTTCTGAATATCTCCATGCCTTAGATTCCCAATGGGGGGTACGATTTGTAATTGGGTCGTTTAATTTGGTTAGTGGTAGCATTGGGCCAGCGTGGTGGGTTATGGCTCAATTTCCCCATGTCCTGATGATCATGTGGGAAGGCCTCTGCCCAGCAGTGGGACGTTTATACGCTGATGATGAAGGCTGGTTTGAAGTCCTCTAGCTTCCACCATAATCTAGTCTGTCGCCTTAACAATATGTTTGTAGCATTGTTGAGTTCTGACTATAGTTGCCAAATGTCCGGCTTTTTACAGTCATGTCCGGCCACATAAATAATATGCAAGTCCGGTATGTCCGGCCGAAGGAAAGCGCTTAACTATCTCGCGGTAATTCGCGATTCGCTGGATGGACAATAAGAAAAGCTTGTAAATATGCCCTTGAAAATGACACTGTCAAGCTTTCAGAGCAAAACGTACGCCTTCATGGATCTGTGTCCGGCTTTTCTATCATCGTGGTTTCGAGTCCTTATATTATTATAAATTTATAGAAAAAAGATTAAGTTTTTCTTGAATTAGAAAATAGTCTTATTCTTAACTTTTTTTTCTAATTGTATGTAATTTGGACTATTAAGAACAATATCTTTATTATAGATTTTGTGCATTCACAATGCTATATAAGTAGATATCTAATAGGATAAAATGTTTACTAGAAAAAAATTAACCAGTCTCAGGAAGCGAACCCCTGACCTTTAGATTGCCGGTCCACTGCTCTAACCGCCTAGCTACCGCTGGCTTGCAGCGTAAATCATCAACTACTAGAAAGAATTCAACGAGTTTTCTGGGGTCTCGGTAGCTTAGCGGTTAGAGCAGTGGACCGGCAATCCAAACGTCATGGGTTCGAATCCCATTCGAGCTTCCTGAGACTGGTGAATTTTTTTCTAGTAGGTAAACATTTTATCTTATTAAGAACTATTTTTAAACAAAAATACTTATGTTGATCAAACCTTCAGTATCTACCAGTAATGTAAAAGAAAGCCTAAAATCAATTTAGCAATATACACAGGATGAATGTTTAATAACTTTTTAAGAATTACGTCATGGACGTTCGATTTTATAGTATGGTAATTCCGAAACTTTCCTTTTACCAAAGATTTATTTGAGGCACGTATTTATTTGTTTACTGCTGTGGGTAAAGAAAGTCCAACTGTTGTTGCTAATGTTGCAATGTTATACAATTGAATGGAGTTTAATAATCTTGTAACTATTAAAACTTTGAAGATGGCCACATTATACGGTTATTTTTGGTGTGGCAACAATCTTCAACCCCCTCATTTAGTCATAATATTTTTTGTTAAATTTTGAGGATTTTAACTGTTTATTTATATGTCTTGTCTTGCCACAGAGCAGATAGCTTTTACATACTAATTATATTGCTTTAAAAAAGGGATATCCTTGCCTGATGGTATCTAACAATAATGCAATTACCTAAATAGACCAAAATAGTTACCCTGAAACTAGTGTTAAACACAAAACCCAAGTCATATTAGTCATTATTATGAACAACCAATTAAGATTGCAATTAAAGCCAGTTTCGCGTGTCATGAAACATATGAGTTATTGTGAGACTTGGATGTTTGGAGGACGCTCATGGACTTATGTTGCGTCACTGCTATTGAGGTATTATAGACTAGAGGGGACACCGCGAAGAAAGTTTTGGGACACTGAGTTGCAGCCTGGGCTGCAAATGCCTCAGTGATTGCGCGTTATGATTCAAGCGATTGTGGACCTTGCGGCTGCACACAATCGCCTCTGTCTCAGAATAATATTAGTTATTATTCTATGGCCTCTGTGGTCTAGTCTAGTGGCTAAGCCACCGGTCTCAGACCCAGAGGTCTCGGGTTCGATTCCCAGCGGGGGGTACATCTTTGTTTACTTGGTTTGTTGGTGGTGGGGTTGTGAAGTCCGCCTGGCTAGTTACCACCATCTTATCTAAATCTGTCGCCATAAAAACGATGTTTATAGCATTTTTGTATTACAACAGTTTAGAGACAAGATAGCCAGTTCCTCAGTGGTTGAGGATTCCGGGTGAAGCGCGCACCTTCGATCTTACCGTCGCTTGCCATCAGGTGCGCAACAAATTGCTTCGCGTCTCATACTCTATGATACCTCGATGGTCACTGCCGTGGTATAAAATGGGCGGGATTTCTGGTATTCTGGTCGCACCAAGGCGCACAACTTTCGAATTTGCGGCAAATTGGCGATGCATCCTTGCACTTAATCCATATTGAAGTTACGAAATACCTAGTATTAACGACTATTATCCCCGAAGGGTTAGTCAGAGACCAGGCATAGAGTACCGCAATGACAACTGCACATGTGCTCAGCGTGTTACGTAGTGAGGATGTATGTGCAGTCTTTGGTCCGTTAGTCGCCTTTTACGACACCCAAGGGAAGAGATGGAGATCGCTTTCTATTAATTAACCGCCACCACACAGCTAATTAGTTTACACAACATAAATTAAAACATAAGTAATAAATAATAGAAGCCTGATCCATAAAATAGCGTGATAAAAAACATTACGATCAAAAGAAAACAGTAAAGTTTAAAAAGGAGGTTCCATTTATAAATCATTACTTTAATCTATGGGTCGAAGCCGGCGCCGGAAGACCGGATTCGCGCCAAATTCACCATCTTATGTCATGTTTACGTAACAAGCAAGCAGCATGTCATCTCTCACAATTACTTGCACTTTTATACACGGAGCGGGAAATAAATCGGCTCATTGGGTAATTTTGAGGTTACGCGCTCTCTGCCACGTTCTAGGTTAATGGACCAAACTACCATTAATTAAGTAAATTATATAATTAATAGATAGAGATAAATAATTATTAGAGGTTAAATTATGTTAAATTGTTAAGTTAAATATAAAAAAACAATCTGTCTTATGAAAGCTCGAATGGGATTCGAACCCATGACCTCCTCTGCTCTAACCGCTAAGCTACCGAGACCCCAGAACAGTCGTTGAAATTTTTTTGTTGAATTGTAATTCAACGAGGCTTTTGGGGTCTCGGTAGCTTAGCGGTTAGAGCAGAGGACCGGCAATCAAAAGGTCATGGGTTCGAATCCTATTCGAGCTTTCCTGAGACTGGTTGTTTTTTTTTTAGTAAACATTTTATCCTACACATATAGCATTGTGAATGCAAAATTTCAATAATAAAGAATAGATAACTAGTCTTATTAATACTAATAATATTAGATTCAAAGGTAAAACCAAAAAGTAGCCGCACGTGTACTCAGCGTGACAAGTGGTGAGCCCGTCGCCGCCATAAGCTGTTAGGTGTATGTGCAGTTCTCAGTCTGTTAGTCGCCTTTTAAGACATCCAAGACAGGCAATGGATTGGTTGTATTTATTTTATGAGCGGCCACCACACGGCTCTTATATAACTTGCACCATATATCTATGCACCAAACATATATTAGGTAATTAAATATAATAAACAATTTAATTTTAGCTGCGAAAAGGATACTGTAGTCTAAAGTTAACGACATCGAAAAAAATATCATCATAACACCTTTATTTATTATAGCTACGAAACCTTAATCAACACAGAATTCATATAAAATTGGCGGTTGGCTAAATTGTACCGGTACAATTTAAAAACTTGTAACCGGTACGTTTTTTCGATCCAACTCAGATTTAAGAAAAAGCAATCACATTGAATAGTCTTAAAGAATTGTGTCACTTCGTTCGCACTGGTAAAAAGGACATAGACAGGATTCGAAACTATGCAATAATGGTATTTTTAAAAGCATAATTTTGAATGTGTTATTGCTTGCCTTAACAATTTAAAAAATAGTACACAAACACTTTTAAAACTATTTTTTTTTTCACTAACAACGTGTAGGTAGCCAGAGAGACGCGGATAACTGTCAGTGTAGGTTAATTAAAAAGGTTTTTTTTTTACATTATTTCTTGACCATGGATACTAGTCCTCCCGTCGTAATATTACAGTTCATTGATTATGCTTAAACTGATGATAATGAGTGATGATAATATGAACGTTTAATGCTAAATGATACTTCCCCCAAAACCCCTTGAGTTCCAGTAAAGTGGGACTTTACTGAAATCTCGCACGGACTTCTTGAGAGAATTTGAAAAATGATGTTACACTGTTTTGTTTTATTTGCCAACACTCATGCACGTTCACGAACACTTAACAGTAAATAATCCACCATTATTTCACATTAATATTCGACAAAACACAAATTATAGAAAATAAAACAAAACTGCAGACATGAAGCTTCACTTTCCCGCCAAGAAGTCTGTCAAAAAGTTAATACGTTGGTGTTGTCAGAATGAAAAAAATAATGTTTTTAGTGCCGATTCTGTAGGTGGTACGTCGGTGTTACGATATAACGGCCGGTACGATTTATCCATAGAATAATAACTAAAGCATTATTATTCTGAGGATTTATCATACTCTCCCACAGACGTATAACTATACGTCGGTGTACTCTCCCTATATTATGTTGTTTTTGGCCGCGTAACAAAATCTCCTTTCCCGCGCGGTCACCTCAGACTGAAGGAAATGCTAGATATTATTAGAATTCATGAATTAGAAATAAATAAACGCAACAAATACCTACCTAGTTCACAAAATATCAGATTGTTTTATTGAATTTTTTGTATTTAAGTACGATCAATCGTTTTCTTCTGAAGAAGGAATGTTATTAGGTGATATTCTATTCTATAAATAAATCGCAAGGTACTTTTGTTTAAAAAAATTAAACCGACCTACAATTTTACTGTGTTGCTTCGTGTTTAAATCATTACTTTATACTTTGCTGTTATTACTATAGAAATTAAATAATGATTTACAACTAGTTCAAACAGAAAAAAGGAAAAAAATTGTGGTCAGTGTCTCATGACGAACAAAAGACTGCATTTTTAAGTACAAAGTCTGCTAATTAAAGCATATTATTGGTCCTTAAAAAAAAATTAAGTATGTATCATCATTTCTCTGACATAAAAACCGATCACGAGGCGATTTTATCAATCCTTCTTCAGAAGAAAATGATAGATCGTCCGCAAATAAAGAAAATTCAATGAAACAAACAATTAAATTATTCTGGATGTTCTGGATCCTTAGTGATTCACGAAAAATTCTGATATTTTGGGCTACTTAAATAAAATAAATAAATAAAATCTAATAATATCTAGTATTTTCTTCAATAATCATCTATTAAAACAATCCTTCTTCAGAAGAAAATGATTGATCGTCCTCAAATAAAGAAAATTCAATGAAACAAACAATTGAATTATTCTGGTTCCTTAGTGATTCACGAAAAAGTCTGATATTTTGTGCTAAATAAAATAAATAAATAAAATCTAATAATATCTAGCATTTTATTCAGTCTGAAGAACGTATATATCGCTGGTCTAAAGGTGGCCTCGCGCGGGAAAGCAGATTTTGTTGCGCGGCCAAAAATTAGTACTTTCCGGTACCAAAAATTGCGAGGCATCGATTAAATCGGTACTAAAAACATAGTTATAATGTTCCAACATTTATTTCTGGTTAGGTGAAATAGTAATCTATGTGTAGCACTTAATATTTTGTTAATGGGATTAATAGGTAAGTACCTACTCCAAAAAAATAAATTAAACCTCGAAATCTTTCATTGCTGTGTTTGTCCACACGTCAAGGATGTGTATTAACCTCATTGATAAAAATCCTTTTCACACAAAAAGAGCGTGTGATATTATTCGTGTCGGAAGCTTTGCCCAGCAGTGGGACATTTCTATAAGGTGACGCTGATGAAGCATTTGCCTAAGCCGATGATTTCTTAACAATAGCTCTTAAAATTAGGCTTAGACATACGATTGAAATCATGAAATTAATAACTGTTGCGTGAAAAATGAAAGAACGCAGAACAAAGAAAGCAATATAATATATAGAGATAACGTTCGTTACACAGAATTGTGTTGTTGTGCAATTATTTGTAACAATTGTGAGAGAAAAACCTTTTAATTTTGCCGATACTTTGTTGAAATGTTGTTGTTTAGATATGGCTGCTATACTACCCGTAGAGTATATCCACGCCTGTTTCCTAGAGGAGTAGGCATAGGGAGATCTGCTACAAAACAAATGGAAATTGCAACCATCTTGACAAAGTTCTTTTACCTCATTACTCTCATAAAACTCTTAAAAGAAATGGGTTCATAGAATATTAACATTACATTTCTCTTGACCATGGGCTATTCTGTATCTCAGTCAGCGCTGCCGCAGCTCTGAATATTGACTCTGTCTCTTTCATATTCATAGAATTGGAAAGAGATAGAGTCGATTCTCAGCGCTGTGTCAGCGCTCACCTGGACCTATCACGAGAACGTCACCGAGCTAGTTGGAGTAGGTACGTTTGCCGAGGTCTTATTCCCCTTCCAACTGTCCAATGTTCATTAAGTATAGTCATTCCATTTTATAAAAGTAAATTGAAGTAATAGTCTATATTATATAAGGCGACTGCTAGAAATCGCAAGAAATTTCAAGGGCTGGTCAGGTCAAGTGTTTTAGACATGACAAAAAAGAAATTCGTGCTTTTATAATTTTCATTAAATATTCATTTTACGAATTTTAATTTGATAGTCTTTGAGTATCTAATTTATTTTAAAGCAATAACATATGAAAAATAAATTGAAAAAATTAACTATTAAATAACGATTATTTACAACGCGCGGGCAGCGGCCGGCCGTTGACCCGCCCGTATGTTGACCCGTCCGCGTCAGCTGGGCGATAAGTACCTACGTTAGTCCGCAATCTTTTTTGTCATTTCTGCCATGTTTAAAACACTTGACCTTCACACTACATTGTTTCTTGCATTTTCCAGCAGTCACCTTATATATATAGTCCACTTCTGGGCAAAGGCCTCGCATCATGGAAGACGAGTCATCGTCACAAAAAATAGCCAATAAACAGATTACTGGTGGTACCACCAGTATCATCAACCTTGTCAAATGCTAATTGGGGATCACAAACACGGCTTCTATGCATAGAGAAATACACAGAAATACACTTTGCCCAACCTGGGAATACTACCCACGGGTACAAGGTCTCGCAAGTGGGGTTGCTAGGCTCAAAAATACAAACGCCGGACGCTGCACGAAAATTTTGCCCTAAAAGCCTGGCCTGACATATTGGATTATTTAAAAAAAATTATATTTATTTGTTTTTCCCGCGTCTGAGTCTGCGTTTATCTTAAGCGCTTCCCTTTGGCATCTTTTGGCGAGCGCGACAGGGTTGACCAAAAGCCTAACAAACGCCGGACAGGCCGGCCTTGCATATACGAGTATTTGGCGGGTCACAACTGTAACAAGCCGGACATCTCCAGCTAAAACTGGACACCTGGCAATCCTACTCGCGAGATCTCTCTGAATATCGGGCCGAGCGCTTTGCTTTTTTATAAAAATAAGTCAATTCCCAGGCAGCGTGCACGATTTAGTTCAATGGTGTGAGTGATCTATAGATCGAGAATGCCATTGTCATGTGTGCGATAGTGCTTACTTTTACTCGATATTGTGACATTGACCTTGCACTTGTCTATGGCTTGAGCTTGACGTAACGGCACTGCGGGCCTAGAAAAGTGGCATAATAGCACATGAGTAAAGAAACGGAAATAATGGCATACGAAATAGAATGATGAAGGCATGGACATTATGAGGGGTCTGGTTTCAAAACCCACTTTAAAACGAATATTGGTAAAAATTTTCTATTATCAGAAAAGCAAAATAGGTACTATGAATTCATCCCAAAATTCACTAATGATTCCATAACAAATCCCACTACAACATGTTTTAAAAGTCATTAGGAAAAGTGAACTTAGTATCAAAACACGCTAAAACACTGGTATTTTAGCGTTTGATGGTAGAATTTGATGGGACTAGACTGGTCTAGTCCCATCAAATTCCTCTAAAATAGAATTAAAAAAAGCACAGCTTTATTAACGACACATGACTTTAGAACAGTACCTATTTGGATATTGGGCGTTATTGTTGTCTGTCGTCGTGAACAAAAAATGCTTTTAGTTTTTTTTTTACACAAGAATCTTCTTCCTAAAATAACTTCATTTGTGAAAAGTGCTTTTAACAGGTTTTGAAACTAGAACCCTCTTACCAACGATACGTCATTTAGTGAAACATAATTGTTAATTCGTAATATTTGTTTTTTTTTGTGTTAAATGCTGACATAATAATATAAGTACTCGAAGAACGTACCTAATTGTTAATTTTAAAATTAACAGCTAATTTATGTAGCTTATCTCATTCTTTGTTTTAAAGATTCGTATTTGTACAGTGCTCGCGTAAACCTAAACACTTAACTTGTTGTACTAAACAGTAATACATTGAATTAAATCGTATTTCCACGGTCACTAGCCACAGAAAAAAGTGCATAAACTTGCCAAGAGTTCATTGCATAAAGCAACGGATGACCAGCCACCGACCGGTTCTTATACATCATCACGTATGGTCAGTGAAAGTGGTTTGGTCAATGAGCTTAGTACAAGCGGCAACATATGAGGGGTGACAAGACTGACAAGTAGTGAAAAATTGGGAAGTCTGACGCACGTTACCCTGGGAATGAATCTAGAGTCCCAGAGTAGTACGCATGTTGCGTGTGCCGCTCTCCGGAGTCACCATCAATTTGCATGCATGCATATCAGAACTATTACCTGTCCCCGAAGGGTTAGTCAGAGACTATGCAATGAGGACCGCAAAAGCAGTCCTCTGCCATAGTCCACTTTTCACCAAATATCGACTGCACATGTGCTCAGCGTGACAGTTTTATTTTTATAAAAGAAGGAGGCAAACGTGCAGGCGGGTCACCTGATGGAGAGTAATCACCGCCGCCCATGGAGTAAAATCAGAGGAATCGCAGGCGCGTTGCCGTCCTTTAAGGAAGGAATAGGAATTGTAAGAAGGGGGTGGGGCTCCGAAACCCTCACTGGCCGGACGAAACACAACAGCACCAAGTGCCATTATTTCACGCCGGATATTCGTGAGAGGGTGGTATTACGCCGGGCGAGCCGGCCCTAATGCGTGCCGCAATGCAGCGTGGCTCTACCACTCAGTCAGTTTCACTCATTTAGCACCACCCAGGGGTTACGTGTAGGGTCTCAAGGGTAAACCTACGGACGTGTGAACCCATCGCCGCTCTATGCTGTTGTATGTGCAGTCTTTGGTCCGTTGGTCGCCTATTACGACACCCAAGGGAAGAGAGGGGGTGGTAGTATTCTTTCACCGCTGCGCGACACGGTTGTCGACACCAATTTTCAGTCCCCAATATTCCATCCCGCACAAACAAATTTCTTTGTCGCACCTCCAAAAGATGGAATAGTCTACCAGCACTTATTCGAGTATAACTTCTTCTCTTCTACCTATGACATAGGGTCTTTAAACGAGGCACTTTGTGGGCCCAGCAGAGTGAGGGTGACTGATGCTACGTCTCTTACGCTGCACCAGTTGCCCTCGCGTCCTCGTGTGCAGCAGTGGAGTCCACACTTCTAATTAACATCATGTGGCTCATTGGCCAAGCTTAAATTTAAAAAAAAGGGCTACAGTTTCCAAATACAGGACAAATACAGTACCTGAGTACTCGAGTTTGAGAAAAAGCGAAACGCCAGAACTAGAACGCCTCTTGAGAGGCGCTGCCTGAGCGTTTCGCTTACCGAAACTTGAGTACGCAGGTACTCGTGTATTCGTGAACTATCAAAGATTGTACAATTACATCGAAGAAGTTCCTGATCGACCTCTTTTCGGAGATTTTCGATTGCGCTCCATTCCATGTAGCGTGCGCGTAGATAGTGTGCAAGTAGGGTTACCATCCGTCCGGAATAGTCCGGACATCTCCGGATATTTAGACTCTAGTCCGGACTTTATCCGGCTCTTTAATTTGTCATTTGGATTTTGGAATATGAGTAACAAAACTACATTTTAAGTAGGTAATATCAAAAAAGTCAAATGAGTATCTTTATTAACTTCTCATTTATCTAAATACGAATTATAAAAAGTGAGTAATGTTTCAATTTTATGACTAAAAAGTCCGGACTTTATATCAACAAAAAGTGGTAGACCGGAAACTCATCCGGCACATCTTAACTTGCTACAGGAACACAAGCAACGCAAGTGCAAGTGATACGCACACACACAAATTGACAGAAAGAACGAGATGAGGCACTAAACGAACTAAATAGAATGAGAAATATTAAGTAGGTAACAAAATGAAAACTAAAAACTTGAAAATAAAAAAGAGGTAAAATTGTTTTTAAGGTTTTATTGAAAAGATAGATACTTAATATGATGTAGATAGTACTATAAACTACAAAATAATTAAAAAGGTCCTACCCAAGTAACAAAAGCTTCTATAGCTAAGGCATTTTATCACCAAACAGTGACATAGTAGGCCTATAATGGTGATCATTGTGACTGCTTGTACCATAAAAGGTTTTAAACAGAGCGTTTTGCTTCTATAAAATGAATGAGCATTGAGAAGTTCTATAATTTTGCTCTAAGAACGCTTACAGGGCTATACAAAAGAATCACTAAAGTGTTGCACTGTAATGTAATAGATATGATAAAAGCGATGATGGTACTATATAGTACTATAGACGACCTTATTGACAGTTTTGTGTAGGTATCTATTTTGCAATAATAATGCGTGAAAATAACTTTGACATTACTAGTATTGTAGGAGTGTCGAAAACACTATTGCTGGATCAATTTGCACTATAAAAGTACCTTTGCTCAACCATTACATTACGTTATATCTTCTTATAAGCTCCCTCAACATCGCTGTAGAGCTCTCGTCTCCTGGTGCTGTTAAATAACTTCAATTCTAAATAGCTCTATAGGTGAGTTTGTTTGTTCTGCTACAATACTAAATCGTGACAAAAAAAGTACTAAAACAGCAGCCATAAATAATAATGAAAAAAATTAGGCTGCTGTTTTCTGCCATGACAGTACATTAGCATTACGGCTGGTGCCAATGTGTACTAATAGCAGCCATAGTCGGAAAAAGTACTTATTTTATTAAGTTATAAAAAGAAAATTACGAGGGCGCATTGTCAAATATGAAATCGGCATTAATGATTTTATTATTACAATTAATTTCGCAAGTGCAAGTTACGGCAAAGCTACGTAGTGTCCTTTTCCTTTTTATTACATCGGCGAAAGAAGTACAGCATAGATATTTGTTGTTGTTATTTGAAGTTTTTTTGGAGAACACACGATACGACCACAACACGAATAAAATGATTGAATAAGTGTGATAAAAAAGATCACTGGAATTGTTTACGGTGTAAAAAAGCACTTTAAACATGTTTCGGTTACTTTTATAGTGCAAATTTGTGACATAAATGCTGCAGATAGCACTATTTCAGTACCAAAAAGCGTTTCTCGACACTTTTAAGGTTTCAACTACAGAGCTGATTTATTACCGTGAGAGCCTTTATGTAATGTTTATAGAATAAATCCACCAACTCACATTGGGCCAGCGTGGTGGGTTATGGCCCATTATCCCCACGTGCTATTGTCCACGTGGGAGGCCTGTGCCCAGCAGTGGGACGTTTATAGGCTGATGATGATGATAGAATAAATCAGTGATAAAACTAGGGTCTATTTGGGGTTCTATAAACGTTCTTAACATTATAGTGCTAATCGTGTGCACTAATTAGCACATTCTAAAACGTTCTCAGAACTTTTATAGTACCAAATTTTGTTGCCTGGGTAGAGGCACCAGTCATCACACCACTCTCCTCATGACTCTAGTCTAGGTTGCAGTATAGGGCATTGCTCAGACGTAAAAATAAAATCGTGGGGCGCATAAAACTGTCAACAGTGTTGACTGTTCATATCAGAATGCTGATTGATTACATATTTATACAGGTTATGCTACGCCCCACGATTTTATTTTTCGTCTGATCAATGCCCTAATTAGAGTGATTAGGTAAGAGAGTGGTGTGATGACTAGTGCCTAGGCCGACCTTTTAATGATTTTGTAGTTTTTTTATTTGGTCATCCATCCATTGACCCGGCAGCATTGCGAAAGTTGCTTAGCGGGCAAGATCGCAAACCGAACGCGCTAGCCGCTGCGCCATCGAGCTCCTCTGTTAGTTAACATCAGCATAGTAATAAGCAGTAGGTAACTATTATTCAATCCGCTATCCGTGACAGAGCGGACAAACGGATGTTTCAAACCGGTCGGTATGTTAATCAGTAACATGGTATTATACGGTAGTGTACGCCGGTCGCCGCCATTGCAGCCACCAGTGAAAGTACATCGGTCGTCGTCCGTTGAGCTACGTACAGACGTGTAGAAAAGGCTAATAAAATTTACAAATTGAAAAAGACAGTGTCGAAAAAATTACCAGGAGCAGGATTCGAACCCGCACCTTTCTGGCAATCCGGGCCAGGTAATCTTTCCAGTTGAGCTACCGTGGACTTACCCAGCCCGCCGAAATTGTTTCGACACTGTCTTTTTCAATTTGTAATTTGTGCGCAACAAAATTTGCGGTAAAATTATATAAACAATAACATTATAGGCTAGTAAAACGTTGAAAAAATTTAGGTACTACTTTAGGTGAGAATCGAACCCACGGCTTCCGAATAACTAACTATAAGCAGTCTTCAACTAAATGCAGTCAACACGCAATTTATTTATTTATTTAACAAACATTGCCAGCGTTACAGTATACACTAATGCACTGAACAATATGTAACACACCAATAAACAATTTAAAAAAAAACTTATAACAAAGGAATCTTGGGAGCAATTTTGGGAGTTAAAGTTACTCGCGTCCGTAGGTTTACCTTTGAGACCCTACACGTGACCCCTGGATGGTGCTAAATGAGTGACACTGACTGAGTGGTAGAGCCACGCTGCTTTGCAGCACGCATTAGGCCGGCGCGCCCGGCGTAATACCACCCTCTCACGAATATCCGGCGTGAAATAATGGCACTTGGTGCTGTTGTGTTTCGTCCGGCCAGTGAGGGTTTCGGAGGCCCATTTCCCCTCTCCCCTCTCACAATTCCTATTCCTTCCTTAACCCTATTCCATCCTTAAAGGACGGCAACGCGCCTGCGATTCCTCTGGTTCTGCGGGTGCCCATGGGCGGCGGTGATTACTCTCCATCAGGTGACGCGCCTGATCGTTTGCCTTCTTCTATTATAAAAAAAAATAATCCTTAAGTACATCCGTCAATCTTCCGGCAAACACATCACACTGTGGTGCCACTGGGCAATGAGCCAGCGTGGTGGATTATTGTATTGTATTATTATTATATGATGCTGTGCATGTGGGGAGGCCTGTGCCCAGCAGAGGGACGTTGATAGGCTGATGATGAAGCAGTCCTACTATTCTACATACATATATACTCACTATTACTCACGTCACGACTGTTACCCCCGGAGGGTTAGTCAGAGACTAGGCAATGAGGATCGCAAAAGCAGTCCATGTTCCACCAAATTACAACTGCACAAGTGCTCAGCGTGAAAGGTGGTGAGCAATATGCTGTTGGATGTATGTGCAGTCTTTAGTCCGTTAGTCGCCTTTTACGGCACCCAAAGGAAGAGAGGAGTTGGTCTGTTTCATTAGACACCATGGTGGCGCCACCAGTCGCCCGGCACCAACAAAATGTATACTGCTGTATATCTCACCCGGCGACCGCTTGGTTGCGCTAGAGCCTACATAATATAGAGCCTAATGAAATAGGGCACTAACTGGGGGGTTACTCTTGAACACAAACTCAATCTCAATACAATTCCAATGCGATTAATATGTATCGATATTGGGATAAGTAAAAATTATTCCGGAACGCCATCTCGATAATAATTTGTTCAATCAATTTCCACGCAATTTGATTTCAATGTGGCGCTATTGTTGCTTACAAATGTGCCATTTGACATTTTTTAGATTTGTGATTGGAAATTGATTAATGCAATTGTGTTTCAAGAGTAAGCCTACTGAGCCAATCCTAATGTAACTTTTTGAAACCACTTTTATCTTCGCCATTACTTTAACCAACGATCGACATCAAAAAGATATCACATTGCGTAACGCTTTTTTACAACTTCATCATTCATCATTACTTTGTCGATAATTATTATCGTTTAGGATAATCTAGTGTGCACTAAAGATTGGCTTGGCGGACAAGGCACGAGCGGTAGCGTTTTATATTCAACTAGCGAGCGCCCGCGACTTCGTCCACGTGAGCACCTGAGGATGTACGACATATTTATTTATTTTTAATAGAAACCTAGTCCTCGCCATTACAAATACCTACAACATAAAACATAATTTGTCAAAAATACTTAAAGATGTTCCGTTCTGAAGAGATGCGCAAATCCGAGGAAACATTTTTAAATTTTTTTATTTTTTTTTAATGTGACGTCATAGTGACTACATCCTGCCTGTAAGTAGCCGATGTAGTCCAAAATATTGAGAGCACGGTAACAAGCGCACCCATTCATGGCGGCCTGCATAAATGCCGTTTCTGCTGGGAAACACATGCGCCGGCAGAGAATTACAAAGCCGAAAGGTCTTACAGAGGAACGACTTGCCAAATTTTTTGGTACGATTGCTGATATTTTGCACAGAATGATGGTGGTTAAGACCAGCACATGAAGTCCGGGACAGAAAAGGAGAGGGCGGGATTACATCAAAAAGTTCTTCAGAACACTCTCCGTAGTAATTTCGGTAGAAGACACTGAAAGAAGCAATGTCTCTACGCAGCTGGCGGTCCTCAAGAGAGGCTGTAACCTCAGCATCTCCAATAATGCGTACCGCTCGCCTTCGCAGTCTATCAAGTGCATCAAGGAGGTATTTAGCGGAGCCGTCCCATAGATGGGAACAATACTCCATACTCGATCGCACCTGAGTCTTGTACAGCAAACAGCGCTACTCGGGAGTGGAAAACCGCCTCACCTTATTGAGAATAACTAACTTACGGGAGGCAGTTAAAATAACACTCTCGATGTAGCATTTTGGATTCAGTTCCTGGCCGATGTCCATGCCAAGAATGCTGATGTCCACTGAAATGGGTAAAGGAGAGTTCTGAAGAGAGGGAGGAGTAAGGAAGGGAGTTATCTTAAACGAGAATGCACAAACCTGGGTTTTTCTGGCATTAAACTCTACCAGGTTTTCAGATCCCCACTTGGAGACACGATCGAGAGTCAGGTTCAGTTTGGCAACCAGTTCTTGCCTTTTTACCACGATATCAGCTTGCTTTGCCGCAGGATGTCCTATGTACCGCTCATGCACCGTACTGTCATTCGCATAACAATTAATATTGCCCAAGGACAACATGTCATTGATATGCAGAAGATATAGAGTAGGTGAGAGCACAGAACCCTGCGGCACTCCGGCATTGACTTTATAGAATTCGGAGGAACTACCCTCACAAAGGACACGAATCCTCCGCTCTTCTAAAAAGAAAAAAAAACATACAATTAATCAAATAAAAAAAATATACAAATAAATCCTATTAAATGTTCATCAGAAAAAAAACGCCTCCGTAGCAATTGACTTTCATTTATTTAGATAATTATTTTTATATCTTTATCGACACATCGGAAGCCGGTAGCTAAACGCTCGTGCCGATGACCGGAGGTCCCGGGTTCAATTTCCAGGTCGGGCAAAGTGTGTTTCGGATTTTACGATGCACCCGGGTTTATGATCACCAACCCGCATTAGACAACATACAAACATATATTAAAATGACGACTGTTATCCCCGAAGGGTTAGTCAGAGACTAGGCAATGAGGACAGCAAAAGCAGTCCTCTACCATTTTTATTTTATTTTATTAAGAAAACCAACTGCGTAACAATACAATATTTTCTTACATAGTATTTTAAAATAATCTAAAGCTAATAACAGGTTTACCTTAACATTACTAATTGCATAGGACGTGAGACAAAAAAAAAAGTGATGATATGTAAAATATAAATTAATTTACTATATAAAAATACATAGTTTATAAAACACACATAAATAATAATATTATATTACATACATACATACATACATATACATACATACACAACATATTTATATAGGTATCTATTATACACATAACATTACATTTATTACTTATTTTATTATAAATATGATAATTATACTATATTTACTGTATTATAATAAACTATACTTCCATGTTTTCCAAAATTTGTTTCGCTTTACTTTTAACTATATTTTTGCTGTCAGTGAACATGTCAATTTCATTAAATGTATTATTATAAGTCTGTTGCAAACGAGTGATGGGTGCATTACGAGCATAGTTAGTACGCGTTTTGGGAGTCAGAAACAATGATGGGAGCCGCCGACGGGAGCGCAAGGTCGGTACGTTATACGTTATTCCTTCCACCAATTCAGTGCAATCCACATTGCCCCTTACCATATCGTACAAAAAACACATATCCATTAATTTACGTCTATCTTCAAGTGTTAATAAACCGTATTGTTTACAGCTTTCCCTGTATGTCGTTGTTGTCTTAGAAAATTGGTAATTTAAATGTTTTGTAAAAATTTTTTGCAGTCGTTCGAGACGATCTATATAAATAGAATATTGAGGATTCCATATAGGGCTAGCATATTCAATAACACTACGGACATAGGCGAAATATACCGTTTTTAATGTATTGACATTAGTGAAAGGCTTGCATGTTCTTATTACAAATCCAAGATTTTTATAACCTTTATCCGCTATTGTATCTATATGATCCCTGAGGAGCATTTTATTGTCAAAATGCACACCCAGGTCTCTAACCAAAGAAGTTCTACGGATAGGAGTACCGTTAAAGTTGTAAAGGTATGTAATAGGATTGAGTTTACGGGTAAAAGTTATGCACTCACATTTATTTATGTTGACCGTTACATTATTTTTTGTGTAGTAATCGGATAGTTTATCTAAATCCGATTGTATTTTCAAACAGTATTCTTCGTTGTCTACTTTCATATATATTTTTTTGTCATCTGCGTACATTAAATGTCGCGCCGATACAAAACAATACATAATATCCGACACATAAACATTATAAAATAACGGCCCTAAATGGGAACCCTGAGGAATGCCCGTAGGAATATTAATAAAATCTGATTTGTAACCCCCTACAACAACAGCCTGAGAACGATTACTGAGATACGATTTAATCCACCTCAGCAGATCGCCGTGTATTCCCATTCCAAATAACTTATGGATTAGAATGTCGTGATTCACACGACATACACTTACACCATACACTTTTTACCAAATAGCGACTGGACAGGGGCCACCCCCTGTACCTAGTATTCTTTCTTCACGGTTAATTGATAACGGCATTACACAAGCTTACTGCCGTACTTAGAGACGTCAAAAAGTTTTAATGACAATTAAATGTCTTTCCTTCTCTATTTAGCACTACTTATACATAAGTATGAAAGTGACAGCAAGAAACTTAATTGTCATTAAAACTTAATTTATTTCTCTGAGTACGGCACGGCAGTTAGTGATTAAGTAGGGCCTTAAAGATGTTTATAGGCTGATGAAGATGATGACGATGATATTTTTTGGACTGCAAATTTACAAAATTTCCCGCAAACGCTACCGCGCATAACTTGCGGCTCAAGGCAGTATAAATTTTACATGTTTTATTTAACGAGTAACGTCTGACATTTTGCATTTCCTTTCGACATTTTGCGTAACCGAGGAATTACGTGAAGCTTAGGTGTATTATGTCATGTGTCAAGCCAGTTTTTATATCGCTCATTAATTTAAACAAACTAAACTAGTCTTTAATAATAATACGACCTGACGACCACTGACTACCTATGTGGTCAAGTGGTTAGCACGCCTAGGTTCTGGCGTCGGTCGCGTCGCTCGCGCCATCTCTGAGGTCCTGGGTTCTATTCCCGGTCGGGTCAATTTAGAAATAACTGTTTTTTTTAATTGATTTCAGGTCTGTTTGTGATGACATGCACATATTAACAACCTTTTCCAATTATTGCACAACGTATATACAAAAATACAAAATACAAACATATAGACCTAGACATTTTAGTGGTTGTTTACCCGCGGCAGAACGATTTACCTTTAGTAGTACCATGTAGTACTATCGAACCAAGCGAGTTATTATTTGAAAATAAAAATACTTATTTTTGATCTCAAGTAATCAAAAAAATAATCATCAAAATACGTCACATCTCGTATAAGAAACTATCGTTCGTCACGCTTTCGAGTTGATGATTATTTTTTTGATTAAGTAAGTACGGTGCTCTTAATAAATTAATTATAGACAGGTTTTATATTATAAGAAATACTAATGAATTTAAAAACAACACGCTTTGGACTTAAAAAAATAACAACTTCAAACTATTAATAAAAAATATCCAAATTAAAACTAAAAACTATAAATAAAAAATGTCCTCCAACTGCGGGCACGAAGGTACGGTCCCGAGAATGCTGGCAACATTACCTCTTTGAATTGCCAGGCTAATACGCTGGCAGAGGTAGCTGCCAGCCTTCTTGTCACCGGAGGCCTCAAGAAGACGTGCACTTAAATCTTTAACAAGATGCTTAGCCTCCGGCCCCCACGTACCCATTGTCTCCACCGCAAACGGCACAAATATATAGTTAGGTCCCAGGTTTGCGTATTTGAGCCGTTTGCGATTTTCGGCGCTTACCGCAGCAGCCCCGACACGTAGCGAGGTAGCGCGCACATGCGAGGGAGCCACGGTATCTGCACAGGTCGCATCCCACACCAGCGGCCTGCCAAGCCTCCACAGTCCTACGGTCATACCGTCAGGTCTTTTGCCATCGCTGCGAGAAATACCAGCCGGTTCTAAGACAGCTGGTATGCCAACGGTGGCAAAAGCACTGCGGATGATGCTGTTGTAGTAAGTACTTAGTTGAGAACAAAAATATTTTTATTTTCAAAAAATAACTTGCATGATTCGATAGTACTACTAAACGTAAAGCGTTCTGCCGCGGGAAAACAACCACTCAAATGTCTCGGTGTATCTTACATACATTTTTTACAATAAAAAATACAAATACATTTTTGCCCAAATTTGTGATGACCCTAATTTGGTTTGTTTACATTCTATCTCGAATTTGGCTGGAGGATAGTCCCTGACTAAACTTTCGGAGATAATAGGCGTAATTATATGTACATGTTCTACATGTACTTGTTATTATAATATGTGGAATAGTCTAACTAAAAAGGTAACTACCTACATGTACGCCCCTTTCCCTAATCTTCCTAATAGGTACCTACTTATTTCTGAAGCCAAGCAGTATTGTTTTACATTTCTGCGTTCCGGTATAACTGATTGTTCTACATAAAAAACTTACAAACCGGATAATGTAATTACTCATTGAAGAGATTACCATCTACCTACATACATAAAACAATGTTTTTACATATTTTAAAACGTTAAACATTAATATAAGAACTGTTGATATTGCATAACTACTCATTAACAATACAAAGATCGCGTTAATTAGAACGGAACCGCGATCTTAAAGAATGAAGAAATGTTGAGTATCAGTCACGCGTGCTTTTACCCGGTTGGGTGATCGAATGTAACAATTGTGTAATAATGTAACAATTCAAACACGTTAACGGAAACGAGAATTATTTTATACATATGTGCTTACATACATACTCACGACTATTATCCCGAAAGGGTTAGGTCAGGGACTAGGCAATGGGACCGCAAAATCAATGCAAAACCACGGTCCACATCAAATAACAGCTGCACATGTGCTCAGCGTAATAGGTGGGTGAACCCATATCCGTTAAGCGAGGATTTGTATTAATAAAAACCTAATTTTTACTGTCTCAAAAATGGATGATAAGTACATACATACAAAATGAATGGTAGCTGTTAGATAACCTCTAGAATGGAGACCCAAAGCAAATACCTAAGGAAGTGGAAAACCTTCCAAAAGATGGGTTGATGATATCCAAAAATAAGAGGCCGTTGATGGAAGGGCGCGTGACCCGGAATGTTTTGCATTTTGTTACGAGAATACGAGGTATAACTTATTTGTGCGCTCACTCAAAACGTTACAAGGTATACGGCAAAAGCAATCGAATTAGATATGCATTCAACAAGGTTATTGCTAACAATGAATAGACAAATTAAAGCAAAGCAATATAAATCATTACCCTTTATGTCACGCAAATTGAATCAGCCAATAAATAACTAAAGATTATGCCTACCTACAATTTATAACTTTGCGGTTTTATTAAACATTTTTAAAATTTGTAAAGAGGCATGCTTTTAGTTTTTTTATCTAACCTGATGGTAAGTGACGATAAGGCCGAAGGTTAAGAAATGCAGAATCCTCAATTAGTTTTAATAAGACTCACTTAAAAACTTAGGCCACTCTAACTTATCAAAACTTTTCTCTCTCGTTACAGGTACAATGGCGTCACATTCGAGATGTGTCAAAATCACAGCGATGCTACTAATCCTGCATATAACAAGTTCACAAACAGCCAAAACTAGTGCCAGACCCGTCCACGAGATCATAAACGAACAATCGAGAAGCGACGACACAGCTAGACTCAACATATCGCCAGGAAATCTCCCATACGGAAATCCATTGGCTGGCAACTCACAGCACAACGCTAAGCTGCACGCGCAAAACCAGCAAGCTATGTTCAACGCGGAAAGAGTACGACAGCACAGAGCGCAATTGCAGCGATGGAACAAGGCACCATTGCCTGTAGACAGCTACATGAAAGCATACCACGAATCTCAAGAGAGTCACCAAATTCAAGTGGAGTTACAACAAGCTAAAATTAGAGACAATAAGAAACTAGCAAATCCTACCGTTAGACCGGCTCTTAAAACAAGAACCAGTATAAGACAAGATACTTTGAAGAGAGGTGTGAGAATAATACCTGAAGTTATAAAAACAGACGGCGTTATTAAAGAGAAGAATAGGAACCACAGATCTCACGGTTCCGCAAATTACAGACAGTATTTGGAACCGAAAATGTATAAGACCGTTTACGTGTCGCCAGCACCGACCTACGATCAAGGAGTCACAATTAAACCTAATGGGAACGTAGGTTTAGCTAGTCTGCAGCCTTCAGCTGAAGAGCCAGCATTGCTAACCGCAGCCATATCTAGTCAAACCAGACATGTTTATCCCAAACAGTACAGACAAATGCAGAATTATGAGTCCGCTAGAGATATTGAAGCTTTAAACGCTTTATTGGGGAAAGCGCCTCGTGATCAGGTATCAGAATTGAACGCACTAGTCAACTCGGAGCATACTGAAAGCAAAGATATTTTAGACACACCTATAGATTTGTATTTCTACACGAAAGCACCTCCTGTCCAAAATTTGGTTAGCCACTACGATCATGCTTATGCGCAGATCGCCCCAACATACGCCAGCGCT
This sequence comes from Scoparia ambigualis, assembly GCA_963921215.1. NCBI lineage: Eukaryota > Metazoa > Arthropoda > Insecta > Lepidoptera > Crambidae > Scoparia > Scoparia ambigualis. The sequence continues at coordinate 20,059,343 of OY992526.1, forward strand.
TATATGCCGGAAGTTAAAGACCACACACCTATTACGGAAGAGGTGGATGATATTGAGAATCCAGATAAAGGTCCCAAAGTCAGACCTTATGGCCTACAATCAATTCTGGCCACACAAGTTCCTGCTATTGATACGACAACGACGAAAAGTAACAATTACTATAAGGTGGAAGTAGCGAGTCAAACTATAAGCACAGGATACAAGCCGAGTGAAGTTAATCACCATTTCAATGATATTGGGCAGCAGTACGAAGCACAAGCTCAACCTTTAGTGCATTATTTGAAGAATCATGAAGATGGCGATTTGAGTGAAAGGTATTTGCATCACAACGCGCAACATCAGGGGATTCAACATCTTTCTGGAGACGGCACTGAAGTTTCAGCATACGGTGACGAAAGTGTAAGTAAACTGACTAAAGCAAAACCGAAAAATCGTATCAAGAGGTCTCTTGACAAGACATCTCTATTCGCTAAAGAAAAAACTGTTCCGCTAACTGAAAACCCTTTGGTTGTTAAAAACGACACTCCCAAAGCTGAACCCCTGATAAGACTACATCCCTTTAACAAACAACGTATTGAAACTTTCCTAACTACGCCTAATTTTCCTGTCGGTGTTGCCATAGATTACAATAACGATTACGAAAACGATTCCCCTCAACATAAAAAGAGGTCGAATCGCGGCCAATACGATGATAGCGATTATATCAACGAGTACGAAGACGATTTCAGTTCTCCAGACACCGAATACGGAGCTCAAGGTTTTAAACAGTCACCTCTATTCTCTTTGGACAGCAATAGACAAAATTATGCGCCATCTTTAGGTTACAATCAAAATGGTGATTTAAGTCCAAGCTTTTCAAATAAATTCAGGAATATTAAACGTCATCCGTTGAATAGAGGTTTTTATGGTCCTCAATTAAATGATTTTAGCCCCTATCAGGGTGTTTCTTCATTGTATGGGGTGCCTCAATACGGTCTAGCTGGAAACGCACAATACGGAGTACCTGTAGGATACGGTGTCCCAAATAAAGTGATAGAGCCAGTTTATATGTTAACGCAATCACAGTTACAAAACCTGGTTGGCAACAACAATTTGAATATACAACATTTGGATGTCTTCCAGTACCCTTTACGCCAATATCGGTCGAAGCCGAAAAAGAGATATCCCCACAACAGCCGATACAATACTAAGAAACACCTGCATAAATTGCACAAACTAAATATTTTCTAATTAACTCACGTTTCACTACTGATAGTTAATTTTCCAGCTTTTCCAGATTCGACTTTTTTTAGATTTTCCTACAAGTGCAACATGAACTTAGAAACTTTTGAAATTAAAATCAATTTAAGAGATTATTAGTTCCAGTAGGTAACTAGTGGGTTAAGTTAAGTTTATTTGAAGGTGGTTCACGTATACTTCAGTCGTCAATAAGTTCATGAAATAGACGACCGCAGACAATCTAAGTTTTTACGTCAAACCCCGTTAAACATTAATTCACCAAAGTTAAAAAAAGTGTTTTGCATTTTGTGGTTCTATGTGCATTTTATTTTGCTTGGTTGTGTTTTGTATTTCATTTTGGCGTATAAAATGCCAACTGAATCTCTAACTTTAAAGTGATGATAATTAATACTTGATAAGAATATTTATTTATTTAATCATTAGCAGTAAGTACCTGTACGTTGGTAACATAAAATGATAGTATTTTTAGACGAAGTATTATTTCACTGGATTTCTATTACGTTTCCGTGCTTCGGAAGGCACGTTCAGCCGTTGGTCCCGGTTGTTATCGCAAGATGGCAGTCGTTTTAACCCATCATGGTCCAATATCACCACGTGCTATTGTCCACATGGGATAGGCCAGTTATGCGATTCTCTAAGCGACACAGGATGTGGTCATAGATGTTACAGTCACCACATCGCACGGTGGGACACGCTCCACTCCATACAAGAGCGGTCATAAATAGATTAAGTCTTATTACGACCTGTTTATCTTATATAATGTGTTATTTGGGTTTATATAAGTAAAATTAAAATACATAAATAAAAAATTATTTTATTTATAATATACTCTAAATTAATAATTTAAATATTTTCAGTGACATTTAGAGAGGTCAACAAAGTTTGTACGACATGTCGACACTTTTCAGTGTCATTACTTTTATTGGCAATCAGCTAAATTTCTAGGACACGCATTCTTGAAAACGAGCATATATATAAAGTACCTAAAACTAACAAAAAAACAATTAATTTTCAGTCAGAAACTTAGAATCAAATTTCGTAGCAAATACTACAAGAAAATCTATCAACCGTAGCAGCCTTGAAGTCAGTGCATAGATGGAGGCAGACAATTTTAACTTTTTTAAGTTTATAGAAGTACATAGATTTTATTTAAGCATACCTCAAGAGTTGGAGTGCAAAGCAATGTATTTAAAAGTTCACTCAAACTTTAAAAATGTAAAATGAGACTACGATAAGGCTACGCCTCGTAGCATGCGCTTATAAAATAAAATATTCAGTAATATATAACTAAAAATATGAAAATAATACATACCCTGTTCTTGGATATCCTTAGAAGGATACCACTCACAGCACGAATTGATCGAATAATTATAACAAATACCTTCAAGCTTTTGAACGACTGCCGTTGCGCTTACTTTGAATGCACAAAATATAATTTCAAATTTTAAAATTTTAATAATATCATTTATTCAATTAGGCTACAATAATTGAGCACTTATGAATGTCGCTATGCCATCGGTTCGTAAGTCCTAACTATGGGGCGGGAGCCTTGTACTGAGAAGAACCGGCAACAAACTCAGCAAGGGCATTTCTTTTCTCCCTTTCTTTTACAGCGTCAATACAAATTGGAAAATGCCCTCCCTATCATAGAAGGACATTTTCCATTACAAACATAAAAAATACTTTTAATACGATTACAAGACAACACAATACAAAAAAATATTAATTAAATAAAAACAGGTATTGCTCAATTTAAAATAAAATGTACGTCTTACAGTATCTTTCAAACAAGAAAAAGAAAGACTATTTCTACTTCAAATATAATAAGATTGCAAGAGCAGACCAGCCTCCACAGGCGACACCCGTTCACGAGTATGACATGTAAATCAGCCATCGCTTATAACGACCTGACGCACATGCCACCACCGAAGAGACACTTTGAGAGAGCATGACACCCTCGAGCAACTCCAACGAAAGCAAGAAAACATAGACAACTTTATACGCAACATAAATGAGGTACCTACTTTGTCTGTAAGACACTGTTGATAAAGGCTATCATACCGAGTGTGGCGATGACTTTCCGAAAATCGAATTTTACTGCAAGCGATTTTTGCATTCGCATAATTCGTCAAGTGGCATACGAGTATATAAAAAATTAGAAAGGGCTAAGAATTGACCCTTGTGGAACTCGTATTGTTGCATGAGAACCGGATGACTTAGTTCCATTAAGATCTACAGTTTATGTTCTAGAAGTAATAAATAATAAATAAATAATATAAATAATAGTTAAAGAAGGTACGTCAACTAGCCAGTGCAATGGCAAACAAAAATATGAAAAATTAGAGGGTAGGCTGCAGTCACGGCTGTGGTCAAAGTTGAGGCTGTTTTACTTACAGAATACCGATTTTATACCTACCTACAAGAAATGTCAATGAAGTAATTCCCTATCACGCCGCTTACAGCCGTGCGGAGCTAGTGTCGAACAGCGTTGAAAATAATTAAGAAGAATACCAATAATAGGTAGGAGTACGCTCTCCGTTTTTGCAGACGCTGCTACCAACGGCTCAATTCACGTATTTTGTAATACCTAGTCAAAATGTCGCTTACGTTTAAAAATCGTCATATTGAAAAACAGTCCTTAATCCGTATTCACCTGACATTTCGATAGAACGATTACTCGACAGGATCGATCGCAATCGCAACTCAGCGACTTGTCAACTATTTAAACATAATGTTGCCATTACAATTCTACCAAATAAATTCAAATACTTTTTGTTAACGAAAACGTGCAGAAATGTTGATTATTTTGTAGAATTATGTTTTTTAACAAAGTTAGAATGCATCTACATTAGTTTCTGCAATAAATCAAATAAATACGCTACTGAATATCGCGGAGCCAACGATCGAACTTCGATTAATGCACGTGATGACGTGAATACGCTTATAAACAAAATCGTGCGATTGATGATACTTACGATTACGTGAATACGAAAAGTGACTTCAGCAATCAAATCGCTTGCATGTCGTTGAAGTTTTGTTACGTGAATTAGGCTACAGGGCATAACGATGTTTGAGCTTAGAGAATCGCACTACTGTGCCCAACTGTGGGACATTTATAGGCCGAAGATGATGATTATCTGGAAGCAGCAACGAGATTTGTCAAGGTTATTTAAAGTCTATGACCATATTACACTATAGTAGATACTTAATTAAATTTTATTTAGCAATGATCAAACTACACCATGAACGAACTTCCCTAACCCTGGCCTTGTTAAAATAATTTGGTTTTATAACGAAACATTTATTTGTAATTATTTCCATAGCGTATTAGGTCAGTAGGTACTTACTTACTAGTATTGTTAATTTAAAGCTTTGTTAAGAATAAGTTAAGTACTTACTATTTATTCCATTGAATTATGATAATTGTAATAAATAATTAAATAAATGGTTTAATTTAATAAAGTAGAGTACCTACCTACGTATTATCTACTAAGTATAGCTATTAAAGACATAGGATTTGCATGGCTGCGTATACCGTGTGCAACCTAAAAATATGGGGATGACAATCTCTTCGGTGAGGTTTACTAAAAAAATTTATGTACATAAATTTTTACTATTTATTTGGCATAATAATAAAATAAGCAAAGAGTTTATAAAATCAGTATCTAATCAACATCATAAAAAAATCAACATATTTATTAAAGTAACAACTAATAAAAATATATTTAGGATTAATTGTAAAATTGTTTATTTAGTAGACACAGTTGTAGGTACATGAGGTTAACCATAAAGTTACACACAATTAATGACTTAAAGTTAATAATGTAATCAGTATTGTTATAGCCGTAGAGTAAGTAAATATAGTTGTACCTACACTAAGTATTTTATTTTATTAATATTATATTTATAATACTTATCATTAGAAATTAAAAATATCTATTCCATTCATAGATATAAGCAAAAGAGGTAAACCCACAAACGTAACCCTTTGATTCATGTGGACAAAAGCCCCAAACTAAATAAAGACAAAAAAAAACCTATGATTCAGTAAGAAAAAATCAAAAATCTGTTGTCTTTCACTCGTTACTCATTGCTGTGACTGTGAATCTTCATACGATTGAAGAAATAAATCTATTATTGCATTGTCCGTATAGTCACATAATAATTGTAATTTTGTGTTGTTAGTACAATAAAGAAAATTGATTTTCTTATTTGATGCTCAATAAATTTATTTCTACTACTACTACTACTATTACTTGCTCTTTATAATGCTAATATTACCTAAATTGTATACAGTAAGTTACACTTACACATAAATTGTGCTCCGTTTCGTTGGTCGTAAGATTTTTGCTGTATGCTTGCATACGCCTTTTTTTTGACTAGGTAAAATGCTTTACGCATACGAAAAGGGAGGTCTACCCACTAAAAACGTAGTACCTACCATCCCGTCTATATCGGGCGGATAGCTCGGGACCACGACGGCATGTACCTATGTTTGTTTGCATCCGGCTGGCACCAATTTACCAAAGTCCGTTGTCATAGCAACGCATGTAAACAGCTTTCTTGTTGACTCTGAGAGGTCAGATAGCAAGTTCATAAGTGATTTAAATGCAGGGTGAAGTGCGCTTCCACCTTCAACCTTATTGTCACATACCATCTAAGGTGGAGGTCAAGTGTTTTCCATTCGTGAGAGATAAATCAAACCTGTTCTGGCAATGAAATTCTAATGTCGGATTAACAATCTTATGTTATGTAGAGTCAATTATCAAATTGATAATCAGAACACTGTGGTAAATAGAAAATCTAAGAAGCTTGAGTGTTTTTGTGGAACTTAGCAAATAAGACTCTAAGGCTACATTTTAACATTTATGTATTTTAATTAAACATATTTTTGACCATTATACATTGTTAGATCACTTTAATACTAACCGTACCATCTTGACGTTACCTACAAAATTTAACGAAGCCCTATTACTTATTCGATCTAATTTAATTTATGCCCAACTAAATTTTTTTACCATTTTTTTTTCAATTCCAGCTTCACTACGCTGCGAACTACGAATTTGGATACAGGGTACGCGACCTGAAAAGCGGCAACGACTTCGGCCACCACGAAGCGAAGAGCGGAGAAAACACCAACGGCCACTACCACGTACGCTTACCCGACGGCAGAATGCAGAAGGTCCAATATACAGCAGGGCCAGAAGGGTTTCACGCCGACATTTCTTACGACCACCTGAAATGATCGTTGCTTGGTGCGTTTAACCTGCTTTGTGAATTGTAAAAAACGTAAAAGTGATTATTTATTGTTTATGAACATTTTTATAAAAGTGAAAGGACATATTTAATTCTATATTGTAAGTACAAATTTTAATGAAACAAAACAATGTAAAAATAATTTATTACAACAAGTCGTACAAAATTACAAACAATAAGCTTAAAAAATAGACAAAAGAGGACATCGAGACATTTTAAATAACCATTTAATAAAAAAATAAACGGAAACTTTTTTCACGACACACACAACCATAGACTACGCCGCTCACTTTAAAAATGGCGCACAAAGAAAATGGCGACACGATTTTATAAGTGCTTTTCCCGCCAAAACTCGTTGCACAAGTGAAAACTGCTAAATAACTATGGTCATTACGCCGCCCGCTGTTATTGCCAAGGTTATTGCTTTTTAGTATCCAGTAATGGCATTTATAATGTCACGACTTAGCAATAAAAACATCATAATAACTTATAATAATGGTTATCTTGGACTAGTAAACTACTTACACTTAACTAGTAGGTAGGTATGAAAGTAAATGATTTTTATACCTTTTTATTAGAATCTTGTTTAAATCCTAGTTCCTTCGCCTCAACTAAAGGTACCTACCTGTAAACAGAACTTATGAGAGATTTCGGCTTTAAAGTTGATAGAGGATCTATCCGAAATCTAACTGAATGGCGACCACTCTATTACCTATTTCTGACGCGAATCAAGATTGTTTTGCATTACTGTGCCGGTTAAAAGGGTATTAGATAAGTATAATAAATTAACATCAAATAGGCTTAAGAGGAAAAACTACGTCGAAGTGGCATGCAAAATTCTCATACAAAACACATAAAAACGACGTTTCGTAGTCCCTGTTTCCTCTTTCAGAACTGGACCAATTTTTATTACTTTTTCAGCATCGGATAAAGAAAGAGATTTTCTATGTCTGTATGTTTATTTTTTTTAAACCAGCTACTTAATGTTTCTGAAGACGCCTTAAAATGTAGTGATTTTGCAAAATTTTTAAGGCTCGACTTCATGCAAAAAAATCAATCATAGGAACGCATAGAGAATCTCTTTCCTTAACCAATGCTGAAAAAGTAATAAAAATTGGTCCAGTTCTAAAGGAGGAAACGGGACTACAAAACGTCGTTTTCTGTGTTTCGTATGAGAATTTTGCATGCCACTTCCACGTAGTGTTTCCTCTTAGCTAAGATCTGAAGTTTCAAGGCCAGAAACGCGCGCGTTTTTAACCCGGCGGCCTCCATGGGCTGCGGTGGCGGCTGCCATCCACCAATCCACCATTCATCAGGCGGCCGGGCCGTATCGGATTTATGTCAGTACTGGTACGTGACTTTAGGCGTCCTGTGTAAGCATTTTCCACGTGTTTATTTATGTATTTAATTAGGTACTTAATACCGTTCAAAAAAATAGTCAGTGTTAAAATAGTCGTCGGTAAACTTCAAAAATAGGTACGAGAGCGATGTTGTTAAAAGTTTGTTATTACTGTTTCGCATACTATACTTTTGAACACATACAATTTGATATTATGCAGATAGTTTAAATAACATGTAAGGATTAGAACCACCTGACAAAAAAAATATGAACCTACTTAGAAACGTCACAAAGCTGCTAGGCACACGCCTTCCCACAAAAAATGCAATAGGGAAATTGGGCCATAACCCAGCATGCTGACCCAATTGACGGTTAGTGGGTAAGATATACAAAAGGTACGCAAATATCAAAGCCCTTAAGCTCCGCTCAAAGTGGTAAAGATCACATAAAAACGCGGCGTCACGCTCAGAATCCATAAAATTTGTGAAATGCAACACACGACATAATGTGTTACGCAATACATTATATAACAAGAAAGTTATATGACTAGCAACTAATAAACTACATAAAAATTTGCCACTTTTGAAAGTTACAAGTCAACTTATTGCCATAGGTCAGCAAAGGTAAAAATACAAATCTTTTGTTAAGAATTATGACTCCATGAACAGACTTATTTATCAAAGAGCAAGTAATCATAATGCAATCGTTACATTCTCTTTGTAGATAGGTAACTGTATAGCGATTATTTAATAATAAGCTGTTTTCTGCTTTCGAATACGAATGCTTTCGTGTGGGTCGTTGACCTTAGCTTCTTCTTAGGAAGTAAGTAAGTAATTTGTTCTTGGCAGTAGCCAATATGGCTTTTAGAGAGAACCTAACCCGGCTTTGGAGCGATGAGAACCATAGGATGGTCTACCGTACGCATTTTGGTTTCTCATACAAACTTCCAAGTTCAACATTTTACAAACCAAGAAGCCAAAACTTTGCATGTTAAGTAAAATACAGAGATCTACATAGTTGCTTAAAACATTTAAAAAAAAAAAGTTTATTCAGCAGAGTTTTTTACTACGATTTTAAACTTTCTTAAGTAAAAAGTAAAAACCGACTAACAAAATAATAAAAGGTTTGATATTTTAAGAAAATTTTATCTCAACTTTCCAAAGTTAAATAACAACACAGCTAACAACTAAGCAGGTTAAACTTTAATTAAAATGCCATACACTACGTATGTTCACATAAATTCAGTAATACTCATTGAGGTTAATGTACCTACAGAAAAAACTTAAGTTACGAGATTACATTGAAGAACAGTATAATCAATGTAAGTAGGTATACTTAGTCAATGTTAACAGGTAGGTGATGGTTTCAAGAAAACATTAACCATTTTTTCATCACTAACTAGAATTTCTGTAATCCTTAATTGATGGAACATAATCGTGATAATAGTGACGAGACGTCATAGATTGCAATTTTACAAAAGAACTATTTAGATTTTGCCCGCGGCGTCACTCGCGCTATGCATCTTAAATGTACCTAGTCTTTTTCTCAACCAAACATCAAAGTCGGTTAGCGGTTTATACGTGAAACAAAAAACACAGACAAACTCTTTCGCGTTTTTAATATTCAGATTTCTCTATTGACTTACCTCGGAGGAGCTCGATGGAGCAGCGGCTAGCGCGTTCGGCTTGCGATCTTGCACGCTAAGCCACTGGGTGAGCAAATATAAAACATCTCGACCTCCTCCGTGCTTCGTAAGGTTCCGGTTGTTGTCGTAAGGTGACAGTTGTTAAACCCACCAACCCGCATTGGGCCAGCGTGGTGGGTTATGGCCCAATATCCCCACGTGCTATTGTCCACGTGGGAGGCCTGTGCCCAGCAGTTGGACGTTTATAGGCTGATGATGATGATGATTGACTTACCTGTCAACTGCCAAACTCAATTCCAGAATATCGATATTTTAATAGACGATTAGAAAGCATTTTTTTATTTCCCGATACTGGAGGAGACCCAGTACAGGGAAATACCGATAAATTCGATATGCTCGGTACCAATAAAAACATATTTAATAAAATAAAAAAAATAACTTAACTTAATTTAAATATTAAATCACCAAGCAATCCACTGAATTACTATATTTTTATAATTCATAATACTTTAAATACTACAATTAGTCTCAATAATAATCCTAGATAGGTAATCAACAAATTAAGCAGATAATTTAACTCAAAAGAACATTAAATAAAATAAAAATTGTCTGGTCTTAAAAAATCACAATAATTCTAAACTATAACATAGCTTACTAGTTACTTTTAAAACGGTAACGGTTTTGCTGGGGTTAAGGTTTTACCCACCGCAGTGTCCCAAAGCAGGTTGGTGGGTTTTTGACCATAGACGAAAGGAAGTTTTCACATTTGGCTATAAACTAAAGGGTTGTATCGCCATTACTTTGTATTTTTTTTATATTGTTATAACTTGTAAGAATCCTTTATTGGTAGCATTATAAGTGTCAGTTTGAAGTACAAGTGTTACTTCGAATTAATTATAATGCTAATGATCCTTTCGTATCGAAAGGACATATAAGTAAAACGTCCTAGGAGCACAATGTCCTAAAAGCAAAAAGACCTGTGAGCAGCTCGTCCTATTAGCAAATAGTCTTAATATCACAAGGACATGGTAGCAACATTAACAACTCTCCCTGTAAAGAAGCCAATGAGTTAATGATTTATTGTAAATAACCACCATTTGCTATTAGGTCATGTTGCTTATTAGCAATTAGTCCTATTGGACGAGCTGCTCACAGGTCTTTTTGCTTTTAGGACATTGTGCTCATAGGACGTTTTACTTATATGTCCTTCCGATACGAAAGGCTAATAATATTGATTTGTAAATAGTTTTTAAAAGTATGTAGGTAGGTAAATATTGACATTTTGTACAAAGTTTCTTTATTTGTTATATTCCTAATCGAAGTATAGTTAATTAGTATTAATTACTTAATAATGGAGTCATTTATGTTAATATGTCCATTTATGTACAGTCAACGTTAAATTGATCAAAGCATACCAAAAGCATAAGGTATGTACATAATACATTTAGTAAAATTTGTTTTTATGCCTGTTTTGTTCAATAATGATAACAGTTTTATTAGTTAATATATCAATGCGACGCTGACTGCACATAATGTCACATTTTATATATTTTAAAAATAAGTGATGCCTAGTTAATAATTTAAGATGTAAGTATATTATGTCAAAGTGAAAATTTGGTGCAATATTTTGAGTATTTTTTTTATTAAGTTACTAAGTTATAAATTAAATAGGTAAATTATTATTATGATTTGCCTTGCTAACTAGTCTCATTGAAAATTGTTTTTTTCTAAAATTTCCTGTTTAATCCATAGTTATGTATCTATCACTATTTCAGAAACCACTACGAAATGTAATTGTTAGAAACTAAAAATTTTTTGGTTCTTATTTTCATTATAAGCTATATATTTTCACAAAACTATAAACGTCCCACTGCTGGGCACAGGCTGGGCAATGCAACCCGCATTGGGCTGTGGGTTAGAGTATAAAAGAGTAAAATTGCATATAATCACGACTATTATCCCCGAAGGGTTAGTCAGAGACTAGGCAATGAGGACAGCATAAGCAGTCCTCTACCATAGTCCACTATTCACCAAATAGCGACTGCACATGTGCTTAGCGTGACAGATGGTGAGCCCATTGCCGCTCTATGCTGTTGGAAGTATGTGCGGTCTTTAGTCCGTTAGTCGCCTTTTACGACACCCAAGGGAAGAGAGGGGGTGGTAGTATTCTTTCACCGCCACGCGACACGGTAGAGTAAAATTAAACCTCATTATTCCGGTAGTAATAAATATGTTCCTTCCTAAAAAAAAATTTAAAGGTACCGATAGACATGCATGTACTAGCACGAAAGCATGCCTCTATTGAGCAATTGCTACTTAGTAGTATGTGTGTAAAAGCGTTGCTAGTAATTAGCATGCTTATTACGTATACGCTTGAAATACGCATTATTATTAGCATGCATTATTAGAAGATAAGATAGCTTATTGCTATTGATTAGAAGATTGAATTGCTCAATAGCTAGTAATGAGCATGTCTATCGGTACCTTTATAGTCTTAATTCTATCACCGGATCTGTTCTGTAGTATTTGAAATAGTGATAAATTCATATTATTTATCTGTAAATGTTAGGGTGATGTGCAATATTTTTAACGTAGCCTCAAGAATTTGAACTAAAGAGATATCATGGTAAACACCACAGTTGAGACTCAAACCCACGACCTTTGCAATACGGGCGTTCTTCTACTAGGTACTAATACGAATTGATAAAGATCGAGAGTTCGAGTCTTTTTTAGGGCAACCGCTTTTTTAATTGTTATGCCATATTCAATAGAATCAAAGCGTTAATGCAAAAATGACATCTAAAATAAGAAAGAAAATTTTACAATAAATATACTTACCTATATTAAAATATATAAAAAATCTGTTTTATTTGTTATTAGAAGCTGCGAGTCAATTTACACATAAATTACCATTTCTACTATTTCTTTAACATATTTCGCATATAAAAGCTATGCGTTGGATGGATGCCTTTATTAAGTAGTTTTGCGTTAAATCCTGTTTATATATAATTTGTGTGCATAATGCAACGCGAATATTTAAAAGGGTATTTATTTTACATAGTACGGCTATGTCTACTTCTCCGGGAGCTTGCTGGGAAGCAGAAATCTTAATAATACAATGTACCGAAGGCAGCACCTATGCGATTCTCTAAGCGACACATAGACGCTGCACGCATGGCTATGATCATAGATGTTACAGCCGTCACATCGTTCGCTGCAGTCATGGCTGTAGTCAAAGGTAACGCTATTTTACTTACAGCACAGAATACATATTAGTACTTACAGAATACGGATTTTATACATAGGAGAAATGTCAAAGAAGTGATTCCCTATCACGCCCGCCGCTTACAGCCGCGCGGAGCTAGAGTCGGACAGCGTTGATAAATTATTGAGAATAATACCCTTCGATCAACAATACCAACTAGATAACGCGTCACGTACAAAATCAAAGCTAAATTCTGTCCACGTGAATATAATTATACTTGTGCAGCTACATTTCTTTACTAACGAACTGAGACAAAAGCTATAAAACAGTTTTAAGTTCAACCTAATTACAACCATGGCACCCAGTAATAAAGTCACAAATATTCTAAATATTATCTCTCTCACTCACTCCATGCGTCCACTACTGGGGGGTTACTCTCGAACGCAAACTCAATCTTAATACAATTCCAATGCGATTAATATGTATCGATATTGGGATAAGTAAAGATAATTCCGGAACGCCATCTCGATAATAATTTGTTCAATCAATTTCCACGCAATTTAATTCCAATGTGGCGCTATTGTCGCTTACAAAAGTGCCATTTGACATTTTTTAGATTTGTGATTGGAAATTGATTAATGCAATTCTGTTTCAAGAGTAACCTACCGTTAAATTGTTTTCTCGGGCATTATTTTTGCAACTTTTACAGTAACAATAAACTTGCATGGTGAGTAAAATTCTCTTTATTTAAGTTTAATTTTTTAGTGTTTTAACTGAAGTTAGTCACTTATAAGAATACAGTAATAACAAACTTCCATGTTTAGTGAAACTATCTTTATTTTAGTTTAATTTTCTAGTGTTATGTCAGTTAAAAGAATACAGTAATAACAAACTTCCATAGTGAGAAAAATTCTCTTTATTTTAGTTTTCTTTCTAGTGTTTTAACTGTAGTTTGTCACTTATAAGAATACAGTGATAACAAACTTCCATGTAGTAAAATTATCTTTATTTTAGTTTATTTTTCTAATGTTTTAACTGTAGTTAGTCACTTATAAGAATACAGTAATAACAAATTTTCATGGTGAGTAAAATTCTCTTTATTTTAGTTTTATTTTCTAATGTTTTAACCGTGTCGCGTAGAGGTGAAACAATACTATCACCCCCTCTCTTCCCTTGGGTGTCGTAAAAGGCGACTAACGGACTAAAGACTGCACATACATCCAACTGCATAGGGCGGCGATAGGATCACCACCTGTCACGCCGAGCACATGTGCAGTCGCTATTTGGTGAAGTGGACTATGGCAGAGGACTGCTTTTGCGGTCCTCATTGCCTAGTGTCTGACTAACCCTTCGGGGATAATAGTCGTGATTTATTAATAAATAAATATTACAATTGGTGTAGACATACTACTAGTAAATTACATACAATTTACTAGTGGTATGTCTACACCAATTGTTATATTTAAGTGATTTATTACCACATCATTATTTATTGAGAATATAATATTAATAAAATAAATAAATAGGTAGAACGAATAATAAAAGGAAAAGAATTGCAATTTTTTCAAGCTTTTTATGTTTTCTCTAAATCTCTTTTCATACATATCTACTAAGTATATTGACTTATACATGACAATCATGGTGTATACGATTACATATTCATCACGAGTGTGTTATTCAGTAAGTAGGTATATTATTAAAAATAAAAATAATAAAGTATTATTTTATTATTTTTATTTTTATATAGTAAGTATCTAGTTTATTTTTAAGAAATACAAATATTGCATTGACATATTAATATGAATGTCGATTAAGAATAACACATTTTTTAAAAGATTATTCCCTTAAGTGACTCGAACTTGGATCGCCTTGGATCTTAAATCGTCCACGGTTCGATTCCCACCTAAGGCAGTAGTTTCATTATCTCTTTCAGTTAATTCCTATGAATTTAAAGGTTATACGCTATTTAATATAGATAAAAAAACGAAAGACATGATAATAATACACTAAGTCATAATAAAGTTACATTTGTAATAAGTAAATATTCCTATAGAATTATAAAAGCTGTCTATTTCTTTTTATATCTATAAATTAAAAAGACATACAACTTGAAATCGCTTTTGTATAGACATAATGTAGTTTTAAAAACATATTATTGCTTTAGTACTAAACTAAATGTGTGAGAAGTATATTATTATAAACATACAGGATAAAATGTTTACTAGAAAAAAAATCAACCAGTCTCAGGAAAGCTCGAATGGGATTCGAACCCATGACCTTTGGATTGCCGGTCCACTGCTCTAACCGCTAAGCTACCGAGACCCCAGAAGACTCGTTGAATTCTTTCTGATGATTTACGCTTGCAAGTCAGCGGTATTACGTCACTGTGAAAGTTTACCTACCCTCACCTTTCTAGTAAACATTTTATCCTATATAGCATTGTGAATGCGAAATTTCAATAATAAAGATACTAAACATACTTTGGTAAAAATGTTACATTCAAAACTCAGTTCAGTCGAAACGTTTTGACTAGACGAAACTAGCTATTTGGGGGTTAAAGTTACTCGCGTCCGTAGGTTTACTTTTGAGACACTACAATGACCCCTGGGTGGTGCTAAATGAGTGAGACTGACTGAGTGGAAGAGCCGCACGCATTGGGCCGGCTCGCCGGGCGTAATACCACCCTCACACGAATATCCGGCGTGAAATAATGGCATTTGTTGCTGTTGTATTTCGTCCGGCCAGTGAGAGAGTCCGGAGTCCCCCCCCCCCCCCACTCATAATTCCTATTCCTTCCTTAACCCTATTCCTTTTTTAAAGGTCGGCAACGCATCTGCGACTCCTCTGGTTTTGCCTTGGTCCATGGGCGGCGGTGATTGCCCTCCATCAGGTGACCCGCCTGCTAGTTTGCCTTCTTCGCATATAAAAAAAATATATAAAAAGCTAATTTGTCTGACAGGGCCGTGTGTAGCAGCTCGCTGAAAGAATACTACCACCCCCTCTCTTCCCTTGGGTGTTGTAAAATGCGACTAACGGTCTAAAGACTGCACATACATCCAACAGCATAGAGCGGCAATGGCTCACACTTATCACGTTGAGCAAATGCAGTTGTGATTTGTTGAAGCGTGGACTATGGCAGTGGATTGCTTCTATAGTCCTCATTTCCTAGTCTGACTACCCTTTTAGTGATAGTAATAGCAGGGGGGTGTCCCGCCGCAGTTTAGGTAGGTTCGTTTGTCTTGCCTCCGCAGTTTGGCCGCCGGCGTATGGCAGTCAAGCTCGCCGCGAGCGAGAGAGCACCCAACACCGCGCCGAGGCGCTACACGAGTCATCCCAAGCGCGCGACGGAACACAAGCTCTGTGACGGCATCACGTCACATCGATATCGAGCCAGCGTTGCTTAAGAGGATTTACGTATTTCGGTTTCCCATACAAACTTCCAAGTCGAAATGTTTAAAAACCAATAAGCCAATTTTAATAAAACTTTGCATGCTAAAATAAAATACAGGGATCTAAATAGTTTGTTAAAACATTAAAAAAAAAAGGTTTATTTAGCTGAGTTATTGCGATTTAAAGTCTAATATAGAAAGTTTAAAATCGCATTAACTCAGTTATTTAAACGTTTTTCAAAAATGTTCTCAACAAACTACTTATTTAGATCTCTGTATGTTTCTTTAGCATGCAAAGCTTCATTGAAATTGGCTTAAGAGGGTGTATGCATTACGGTTACCCATACAAACTTCCAAGTCGAAATTTTTAAAAACTAATTAGCGAATTTTATTTAAACTTTGCATGCTAAAGTGAAACACAGGGATCTAAATAGTTTGTTGAAAACATTTTTAATGAACGTTTATTTAGCTGAGTTATTGCAATTTAAAGTCCACTATAGAAAGTTTAAAATCGCGATAACGGAGTTAAATAAACGTTTATTTTTTAAATGTTTTCAACAAACTATTTAGATCCCTGTATTTTACTTTAGCATGCAAAGTTTAAATAAGATTCGCTAATTAGTTTTTAAAAATTTCGACTTGGAAGTTTGTATGGGTAACCGTAATGCATACACCCTCTTAAGCCAATTTCAATGAAGCTTTGCATGCTAAAGAAACATACAGAGATCTAAATAAGTAGTTTGTTGAAAACATTTTTGAAAAACGTTTAAATAACTGAGTTAATGCGATTTTAAACTTTCTATATTAGACTTTAAATCGCAATAACTCAGCTAAATAAACCTTTTTTTTTAATGTTTAACAAACTATTTAGATCCCTGTATTTTATTTTAGCATGCAAAGTTTTATTAAAATTGGCTTATTGGTTTTTAAACATTTCGACTTGGAAGTTTGTATGGGAAACCGAAATGCGTAAACCCTCTTGATGGAATATGAACGCTCGGGTCACACGATAAGTTTCAATTTCGCGTGAAAGTCGTGAGAGAGTGAACCTTCTGTACGTAGGACTATTAGTTATTCTGTGATAATAGTCAATCCACGAATGTATGTATGCATAATAAGTATAATTCGTCTGATGGAGTAGTCCGCTCGGTCTTGCAACTAAGCAACTTTCGCAATGCCCTATCAACAGATGGGTGACCCTATTAAAATTCAATCTCTTACAACCCGCATTGGGCCAGTGTGGTGGGTTGTTGCGAAAGCTCCCCATCTGGGCTTGTGCCCAGTTATGTTAGAACTATATAAGCTATTTGAAATTGGCTAAAATCAAACGTAATTTAGACAAAAAAATGAGTTTTGATTGTAACATAGGACATAGACAATATAAACTACGTATCGTTAACATTATGGTGATTAGTAAAGTTGATTACAATTAGTAATGATTATTGGTTATAGAATCTCTAAGAGTTTTAAGATACATCAGATATATTAGCTACAACATCCAGATTTACGTATAATATTTTGTTATAATGATTATTTCTATGTTGTCTATGATTAAGACCAAACGCAACAAACTCAAAGAACAAAAATTATATAAACCACAAAACCTTACGCTATTATTTTAAAGTCGGTTAACTTTTGCAAGCGCTTACTTAGGACAAAATAATATACGCAACCAATACGTACAATGAACATCACATAATTTCTACAATTTCACACTGAAAATGCATTTTAGTCGCAATTTAGCCTTACTCAGTCAAACATATATAGGTTTATAATATATATTATAATAAAATGTTGTAATGCATATTTGACTTCAAACTATTATATCCAAAAGGAGTCTTAGTGCAGGAAAAATGTGCTGACAATTTTAATCGAATTTATACTTTAAAATTAGTCTAATAAGTATTAAACTCTCTTACCAAGCTTTGTCCAATCCAACTTTAGCTTAACTTTCAACAAAAAAAGATTAAATCCTTAAATAATCGCTAAGTTTTACTTTTTCCTTTTAAAAATTCAAATTTATTTTAAAACAATCTGTTGAAAGATTATATAGACACGCAAATTACAACCTTACTCTAATACCGATAGAAGTCACATACCAAGCTACTCCGTCTTAGGCTTATCAACTTTTATTTCAAAATGGTAGCAAAACATGACGTGTTCATTGTTAATATCAACGTTTGTGGGTCGTTACCTCATATTGCACGGAATCATAATGTTTTTAATCTATTCTGTTGACACCCAGAAACCACAAATAACAAGTACAGGTCTCACTATACTCTCACTGTACTCTTTTTTTTACGTTTAGAGAGTGATCGAAGATCGCTATACTGTATTGTTTTGATATTATCTTAAGGGGGCTTAGGCGGTGGAAACGAAATATTAGCTGTTTTCTATTAGCTGTTATTCAAAATATTTTAGATATTTCGCACTGAAATTTTCAATATGTATTACAGAACGTATGTGTGAGGGGATGACTGTTTCCAAAACACGATTGGAAACATTTTGCTCAACAGAAAAAAAATCCTGAAGTATTTAAACATAATGAAAATTTCATATAAATTATTGCGACCGTGTTTTACAATAATAATTCATAAAAAATCATAAACACATAGGTATTTACTTACCTTTCGATTTCATTGGATTTCCAAAAAACTAAACATTTTTATTAACTTTTTGATTTTCGCTGACCGCCTAACCCCCCTTAGTAATTAAAGTTGAGGCTACGATCCAAAATCTCGATCGCTTTAACAATTACCAACTCGCATTTCCAATAGACATTCTCTCCGCCACAGTTACACAGCTATCATCGCCAGCCGAAATTCAACTCTCACACAACGGTAATACGTATCAAATTCACATACCCCAATCACGCCTAATCTTTCTTCTGTTTCTTGACTTCGACTTCGAAGATTTCTAAAGCGTTCAAATTCAGCGGACGTTTGAGTTTGCCCTCTATATTCATCTTGCTTAAGGTTCTTATTTCGTCGGCAATGCCTCTTATAGTATCCAGAGTGGTTTTAGGCGCTGAAGTTGATGGAGTTTCTGTATCAACAGTTTTGGCTATCTTCTTAGGCGGCTCTGCGTCGTCTTCAGATAAGCTGGGTAGTTTGATCAGCGGCTTTCGGGGTTTCATGTTCGGTAGGTCTGTAAAAGATATTGAACGATTACAGTGGTGGGTTAGACCAACCTCCCCATGTACATCCATATAATCACGACTATTATCCCCGAAGGGTTAGTCAGAGACTAGGCAATGAGGACCGCAAAAGCAGTCCCCTACCATAGTCCACTTTTCACCAAATAGCGTCTGCACATGTGCTCACTGTTGATTTTTTTTGGGGGCTATAGTTACTCGCGTCCGTAGGTTTACCCTTGAGACCCTATACGTGACCCCTGGGTGGTGCTAAATGAGTGACACTGACTGAGTGGTAGAGCCATACGCATTGGGCCGGCTCGCCCGGCTAGTGAGAGTTCCGGAGGCCCTCCCCCCCCCCCCCCCCCCTCCTTACACAATTCCTATTCCTTCCTTAAGAGGCCTATTACATCTCGAATGTAATTTTTAAGCGTAAAATGCCCATTTTCGCTATTAGTAGTAATTTTGCAGTTGTATTTATCGTTTTTATCGAAATAGGATAATAAATTTGTGCTTAATATTACAAATCTCCATTCTGTGAGCATAAGTTGAATTCGGACGGCCGGCGCATCGCATTTTGTAGTAATTTTGCAGTTGTATTTATCATTTTTATCGAAATAGGATAATAAATTTATTATAAAATCTTTGTTCCTCATGAAGTGACAATTACTCTGGTATACATTTTGCTCAATAATATTATCGTAGATAGGAGATATTCACAGTTAACTTATAGTTATTTTCGAAGTTTTTTGGTTTAGAATAAAAAAAAATTTCTGTATAAAATCAATGATATCTAAAAATTCCGAGGCCGCTACGCACTATTCGACTATATAAGAGATAACATTATAATTTTTTTATTTCACTTGTTTAGAACAGTAGTTCAATCTATGAGCTCAAAAAAGTGCCTTCGCGCACTTTCTAAAAATCTTTCTCTGCAATTTTGGGTTTAATTAAAAGGTCAATAAGTCATAATTGTTAATGTAATTTTTTTTCTGAGATCCATAACGCCAAAGTTGGCCATTTTACGCAAAAATCACAGTCGAGATGTAATAGGCCTCTTAACCCTATTCCTTTGTTGAAGGTCGGCAAGGCATCTGCGACGCCTCTGGTTTTGCTTTGGTCCATGGGCGGCGGTGATTGCTCTCCATCAGGTGACCCGCCTGCTCGTTTGCCTCCTTTGCATATAAAAAAAAATGTGTTAGTACATTGCTTTTGCGGTGCCCATTTCTCTGACTAACCCTTTGAGTGTGTGTTTGTAAGTATGTTAGCCATAAAAACCTTTGTTCTGGCTCCGTTTAGAAGTGCCGATGGGCAGCACGGACAGATCGAGCTTGATCTGACTGCCGAAGTGGCGCAGCGGCTGCGCTTGCGCACCGACGTCACCCGAGGAGCCTAAGATATGTTACAACGTATGTTAACGATATTAGAAACGACATCCGAAGGTGCCAGGGTTCAAAAAAACCTTCTTTTTCGCGACATATTTTATCTTTTTTCTGTACCGACCGTTGACCTGGCCGTTGATCCGGCTCGAAGGACCATTATGTTGAATGCAGGGTTCCTAGCTTCTTAGTAGGGCAGCCTTGCTGAATAAAAGATTGCTTCGATTTAAGTAACGTGGACTGTATATTGATATAATAAATTATTGGTTGGGACACATGCGTCCACTGAGACGTCCCGATATAAGACATGTGACGTCACAGGTCACAGCAGCCTGACGGCCACAGTTGTCATTATGTTATTGGCTTAACATATTTATTAATATTTAGACTGATCAACGTCTGTCAGGTCTACTAGTTTAATGATAAGGGTCCACTCAACAGCGATGGCTTTTCCGCCGGCCGACCACCCCCTCTCTTCCCTTTGGTATCGTAAAAGGCGACTAACGGACTAAAGACTGCACATACATCCAACATCATAGAGCGGGGATGGGCTCACCACCTATCCACACATGTGCAGTGGTAATTATGGCGGCAGCCTGCTTTTGCGGTCCTCATTCTCTGACTAACCCTTTGGGGATAATAGTCGTACATTTATGTATGTATGTATAGATGTATGTATGTATGTAAAGGTGTAGCCCACTCACCAGCGATAGCCTTCCCGCCGGCCGCTTGGTTGGTATGCGTCAGCTCTGTGTATTTTATGTCCACCTCCTCAATGCGTTTCTTCAACTCAGCTGTGAACAGGCATTATAACTAAGTAAGACTTTTTAAATTTATTAATTCACTAGCGGCCGCTCGCGGTTTCACCCGCGTGGTTCCCGTTCCCGTGGGAATAACGGGATATAAAGTATCCTAGGTGTTAATCCAGGTTATAAACTATCTGTATGCCGAATTTCATCCAAATCCATTCAGAAGTTTTTACGTGAAAGAGTAACAAACATACACACTCACAAACTTTCGCCTTTATAATATTAGTGTGACTAGCGGCCCGCCCGCGCCTTCGTCCACGCTAACTTATTAGAAAGACCGCCATAGTTCAGCCATTTAAATAAATATATCTACAAAATATAGACAAAAACCATCCTCAGTTAACGCTTTATCTTTTAGTAAAAACCGCATAAAAATCCATTGCGTGGTTTGTGAGAATAGTGCGGTGCCACAAAAAGAGGAAAACAGCGACTTTACTTTATAATATGTAATGACTAGCGGCCGCTCGCGGTTTCACCGGCGTGGTTCCCGTTCCCGTGGGAATATCGGGATAAAAAGTATCCTATGTGTTAATCCAGGTTATAAACTATCTGTATGCCGAATTTCATTCAAATCCATTCAGTAGTTTTTACGTGAAAGTGTAACAAACATCCATCCATACTTACAAATTTTCGCGTTTATAATATTAGTAGGATTTACACGTTACCTGCGTCTCACCTGAAACCTTTTTAGAATAGTTTTACTTTAATTTTACTAATAACATTTCTATACGAATTTTGCATAGTTAGTAAGATTAAAGTAATACCTACTACTCGATGGCGCAGCGGCTATCGTTTTCGGCTTGCGATCTTGCCCACCAAGCAACTTTCACAATGCCGGGTCGCCGGATGGGTGGCTAAATTAACAAACATCTCGAGCTCCTCTGTGCTTCGGAAGGCACGTTATGCCGTTGGTCCCGGTTGATGTCGTAAGATGACAGTCGTTGAAACCCACCAACCCGCATTGGGCCAGCGTGGTGGGTTATGGCCCAATATCGACGTGTGATGTTGTCCATGTGGGAAGGCCTGTCCCGTCCATCCGTCCGTCTAAATCTTAGAAGCTAAAATATATTAAAAAAAACATTAATCTTTTTGTAAAAATATTCCTGTCGGATCTCAGAGGTGAAATCTTCTAAGATTTCATCCTACTAATATTATAAACGCGAAAGTTTGTAAGTATGGATGGATGTTTGATACTCTTTCACGTAAAAACTACTGAATGGATTTGAATGAAATTCGGCATACATATAGTTTATAGCCTGGATTAACACATAGGATACTTTTTATCCCGATATTCCCACGGGAACGGGAACCACGCGGGTGTAACCGCGAGCAGCCGCTAGTAAATCATAAATATTTATTGCACTTTCGTGTAGGTAGTTACATAGCTGTTATAAAAAGAAATTTCAGTCCTTACACGAACCCGGTTGAGCATGGCAACATTCATTTATAATTAATAAAACTTAAGAGGGTTTACGCATTTCGGTTTCCCATACAAACTTCCAAACCGAAATTTTTAAAAACCAATGAGCCAATTTTGATGGAACTTTGCATGCTGAAGTAAAACACAGGGGTCTAAATAGTTTGTTGAAAACATTTTTAAAAAACGTTTTTCTAGCTGAGTTATTGCAATTTAAAGTCCACTATAGAAGGTTAAAAATCGCAATAACTCAGTTAAATAAAACAAACAATTTAGATCCCTGTGTTTTACTTCAGCATGCAAAGTTCCATCAAAATTGGCTAATTGGTTTTTAAAAATTTCGACTTCGAAGTTTGTATGGGAAACCGAATGGCGTAAACCAACTTAAAACATATTAATTAAAAAGATTATAATAAATTAAAAATGCAAATAAATAAATTTCAACCATTAAATAATTCCTGCAGGGTGTAATTACATAGAAATAAGCGTTGTCTTCAATTTGTTTTTGAATTTAGCTATACTCTGTTTTCTTTTAACGACAATGGTAATTTATTGTATATTTTTACACACATTGCAAAGGGGTTAGCATGTACAAATTTTAAATTAGATCTTGGAATTTGATGAAGCAATGTCGACTAAAAACATAAGCATCAAGCACTGACAAATTTCGACGGGTGAAAACCGGACCTCGGTAGCCAAGTGGTTAAGGCAGCCGTCCGGAATGCGAAAGGTGCGTGGTTCGATTCCCGCCTGAGGTTGTCGTCTTTTTTCAGTGTTTAAAATTTTACTTAAGTATATTTAAGCGTTAATAAAACGCTAAAATATATAAAAAAACATTAACTTTTAAATTCCTCCAATTGATTGATATTGATCCTTATACCCTAGCGACAAAGTTCAAAATTTATTGAAGAAAGGCATTATGTGGTTGGTTGAAGTGATGGCGTCTATCCATAAATTTACAGGGCGTCCCACGGATATGCCACATGGAGGGAAAGTACCTTGAATATTGTAGATGGAACATTTTACTGAAAGAAGACATTATTTGAATTTAAAAAACAATTTAAACTGCATTCATAGATATTTAAATAATTACATGGTTGAACCGGAAAGCGAACCCGTTACATAAAAAAATAATCACCCTGTAGCTTTATCATACCGATTGAAAGGCTTCATCATAAGGATTATTTTTTACTGAATAACTTAGTGTCACAAATAAAAGGAAGATAATGAATTTTAACATTTGATGTAAAATTTTGTTCAGAAAAATGAAAAGCTGACATTGCCGTAAAGACATACAACTGACATTGAAATAAATACATACATAAATTGATTAATTTTGAATTAAAAATGTTAAAATTCATGGTCTTCCTTTTATTTGTGACACTATGTTATTTAGGAAAAAATAATCCTTATGATGAAGCCTTTCGATCGGTATGATAAAGCTACAGGGTGATTATTTTTCTCATATAACGGGTTCGATTCCCGGTTCAACCATGTAATTATTTAAATATCTATGAATGCAGTTTAAATTGTTTTTAAAATTCAAATAATGTCTTCTTTCAGTAAAATGTTCCATCTACAATATTCAAGGTACTTTCCCTCCATGTGGCATATCCGTGGGACGCCCTGTAAATTTATGGATAGACGCCATCACTTCAACCAACCACATAATGCCTTTCTTCAATAAATTTTGAACTTTGTCGCTAGGGTATAAGGATCAATATCAATCAATTGGAGGAATTTAATTATATATGTTAATATAATATTTATGATATATTACCTATAGTAGAGTCCTGCTCCTTCTGCTTACGAGCGAGGGCGCGTATGATTCTCTTGTAGTTCACCATCTGGCAAACGACAATCGCACTTCAAAATACAAAATATTTTTATTTTATTTATTTATTTATGTTTATTTTTATTCGAATAAACTTAATAATGAGCACTATTGAATCGTCCACAATTTTTTATGATGATGAAGCACTTGGTCTTGATTTCACCTGATTGCATGCTAGTAACATTGACTTTATGGCGACATATTTAGATAAGCAGGACAGTATGCGTATGCCAGCTGTTCTTACCTAACCTAATCTATACAGGGTGATCAATCTAAATGGGTCAGTAGGGAGAAATCAAAAACTATAAGAGATAGGGAAATCTGTTCTTAGGAACCATGGCGGCGATTTTAGGTTTGATGAAAATGGCATTAATTTTTTTTTTTACTTTTACATAACCGGGAATTGAACCTGGTCAATATCTCTGTAGACAATGTTATACAATTCTACAAGTATAATCATTGTTATTGTTAGTGGTGTGAATAATATAGTCGCAAGGAAAACAATTTTATAATGGAATCTTGTATAAGTAACTAAAAGAAAACCTAAAAATAAGATTATTATTTTATACATCATATAATCACGGCTTTTATTATATAGGGTTAGTAAGAGACTAAGCAATGAGGACAGCAAAAGCAGTCCTCTACCATAGGTCCACTTTTCACCAAATAGCGACTGCACATGTGCTCAGCGTCACAGGTGGTGAAGAGCCCATCGCCGCTCTATGCTCTATGCTCTAGGATGTAGATAGATAGATAGATAATACTTTTATTGTAACATAATAACACAAACATTTAGACATAAAAAAGCAAAAATACAAAGTTACAATTTGGCGGTCTTATCGCTTAAAAGCGATTTCTGCCAGACAACCAATCGGATGGAGAGAACTTATAAACTCTATGATCGGAGGTGCAAATATTTAAAACATAGTTAAGAACACAATAAAACGCAAAACTAAGAAAATAATTAAAATGAAATATTAATTATATTATAACATTTATTATAAAACTATGAAATAATTAAATATTAATAATATACATATTTACATATACATACTTAAACATAATAGTCTCAGGTAAGAAATAGGAGACAAAGACAGCTATGTAGCAGGATAGGGTTAAAGGGAAAGGTAGTAGTTTTTCACGAGTTCCTTGAATGCGTGAATGGTTTGAGCACGCCTGATCGCAACTGGAAGCGAGTTCCAGAGACGAACAGCTTCAACAGTGAAGGAACAATCGTAAAAGGTGGTGTTGTGAAGAGGGGTTCTAAGGCTAAGATTTTCTGATGACCGTAATGAGCGAGAGTTCGAACAATAAAGAAAACTGAAACGCTCCTTTAGATAGGAAGGATAGGTGGGATTTAACAATATGTTATATAGAAGCGAGAGGATGTGGGTATTCCGGCGAAGACGAATAGGAAGCCACTTGAGTTTAGCGCGGTACTCAGAAACATGATCATACTTGCGCAAGCCAAATATGAATCGAATACAAAGATTTTGAAGGCGCTCAAGTTTATTTAGCTGGTCCTCCGAGAGATCAAGATAGCAGGCGTCAGCATAGTCTAAAACGGGAAGAAGCAGCGAATGCGCTAGCGCAATTTTAGTGGCAGTGGGTAAAAAGTTACGCAATCTTCTTAAAGAAGCCGAGGACGCGTAAAGCTTGCGGCTGACAGCTTGCAGCTGCGGCCCCCAACTCAAGCAACTATCAACAATAACACCCAAGTTAGCAACTGATTTGCTAAAAGGGATATCCACTCCATCAAATATAACCTTGGGAAGGGTTTCCCAGTTTACCTTGGAAAGCAACCTGGAGCTGCCGACCATAATAGCCTGTGTTTTGCTTGGGTTGACTTTGAGTCCGTAGGCTCGGCTCCAATCAACAATTTGTTTTAAATTAACGTTGGTAGTTTCTATAGCTTCGGCGAAATTATTAAGTGGTGCCTGGCAATAAATTTGTAAATCGTCTGCATATAGGTGGTAGGAAGAAGAAAGGTTTTCAGAAAAAGAAGTTATAAATATAGCGAAGAGGAGAGGAGATAAAACGCCACCCTGCGGGACACCAGCCGTCGAGTCACACCACGTAGAGAATTTCTCTTCAAGGCGAACCCGCTGCCTGCGTCCGTGCAGGTAGCTGTGAAACCACTCAATTACCGTTGGAGATATGTTAAGTGAGCGCATCAAAGATAAAAGTATGT
This sequence comes from Scoparia ambigualis, assembly GCA_963921215.1. Taxonomy (NCBI): domain Eukaryota; kingdom Metazoa; phylum Arthropoda; class Insecta; order Lepidoptera; family Crambidae; genus Scoparia; species Scoparia ambigualis. The sequence goes on from OY992526.1 coordinate 20,086,179, forward strand.
CGAAGTCGACTGTATTGAAAGCATTGCTGAAGTCCAGCAAAGTTAGCAAAGTAAGGTGACCGTTTTCCATGCCGAGGCGGATGTCGTCAGTGATCTTGACTAAAGTAGTCACAGTGCTATGGCCAGGACGGAAACCGGATTGGAGTGGGTTTAGGAGATTATGATGGGACAGGAACTTACTGATTTGATTATGGACAAGACGCTCGAGGACTTTGGATAGGAAAGGGAGAATGGAAATAGGTCGATATTTAGCAAAGGATTTAGGATTACGTTTTTTAGGCAAAGGAATTATTTGAGCGTCTTTCCATGAGGATGGGAATACAGCATTAGAAATGGAGCTGTTAAAAATAAAAGTGAGGACTGGAAGGATGATATCTAGGATCGGTACTAACATATTACGGCTAATGCCGTCCCCACCTACCGCATTAGAAGTAATTGACAGCAAGCTCTTTTTAACATCACAATCCGATAATTGGTCAAATGCAAAGGGAGAAAGATTAGGGATTGATACAGTAGACAGTTTGTCTAATGTAGTCGCTTTATCAGCATCATTGATACATGATGAAGAAGAGAAATGGAGATTTAGTGAGTCAATATTAATATTGGGTAAAATAAAGTTTTGTTTTACTTTTCCAATTCCAAGCGACATAAGAAATTTCCACACTTTAGATAGATCTACATTTTCAACTGAATTATGGATGTGGCGGCGTAGCGCATCCCTACACGCCCTATTGCAGCGATTACGAACTTCGACGTACCTTGCCCTGTTGTGGTCATTAGGTCGAAGTTTAAATCGACTTTTCGCCGCTACTTTTTTATTCATTATCGTTTTTATGTCGTCTGTCAACCATGGCGCCGGTTGATACTTTATCTTAGTAGCTCGAAATGGTGCATGTTTGTCATACAATATTGTTACAAGGGAGTTAAAAACATCAACTTGTTCATTAACAGACTGAGCGAGAAAAACAGGAGTCCAATCGATTTTACAAGCGTCATCACGGAACGCATGTTGATGTATGTGGAGTCTTTAGTCCGTTAGTCGCCTTTTACGACACCCAAGGGACGAGAGGGGGTGGTATTATACTTTCACTGATACGCAAAACTGTTCATTTAAATTATTTAAAAAAAAAATATTTTATTTAAATGTCCAAAATATTAACCACTTTACTGGATGCAAAGATTGATTCTCTTGGGTAACGAATGCAATATTGCGTTACGTATTTTAAAGTTAAAGTTAAACTGTTGTTAGATCTGCTACAGTGGCTTTCATCTCTCTCAACCCCATGCGAAATAATCGAGTGGCATGATATCAGGCGATCACGCGGGCCATTTAATGGGGCCGTCTGTACTGCCCCCTTACTCTCGAAACCGATCGCTATCGGATCGGATCGTATTGTGGATTTTCATATTTTTAAGTTACGACACCAGCGCTAATTTGGATTCATATTGTGCGAACTAAATGGCATTGAGTTTTGTATTTTTTTCACTCAATATCCACGCAATATGAATATAGATTCATATTAGCTCTGGTGTTGTAACGTAGGAGTACGAAAATTAACAATACCAATCCGATCCAATAGCGAACGGTTTCAAGAGTGAGGGGGCTGATCCAGTTATGTTGAAAATTATCATTGATGAAGCTTTTGACAATTCGACTGTATGTGGGGCTACACAAGATATCTTAACAAAATTTGCCGCGTGGCGGTGAAAGAATACTACCACCCCCTCTCTTCCCTTGGGTGTCGTAAAAGGCGACTAACGGACTAAAGACTGCACATACATCGTAGAGCGTAGAGCGGCGATTGGCTCACCATCTGTCACGATAAGCACATGTGCAGTCGCTATTTGGTGAAAAGTGGACTGTGGCAGAGACTGCTTGCTGTTGCGGCCCTCATTGCCTAGTCTCCGACTAACCCTTCGGGGATAATAGTCGTGATATGTATGTATGCTCATAACATAAACAAATACATGATATTGCTAATAGGTTTTTATCAGGTTCGATTCTCGGTTATTTAAAAGTTAAAAAAAAAATTTAAAGCTTTTTTCATTTAATCTAAAATCGACGCCATGGTTCAAGAACAGATTTTCCTATCTCTTATAGGTAGTTTTTGACTTCTCCCTACCCTGTATAATAAATAGATACTTTACTCCATACTAAGTGCTAAACTCACACGTTTATAAAATCTCTTGTGTTGCGCAGTGACGAAATAAGAGAGCTTCGTGTTGAGAAGCAAGCGGCGGCGGATCAGAAGCAACTCCTGGACTGCGATTGGCGCCAACATGGCTGGAACAAAGTTATAGATACGATAAATATACTTTTCATACCCCCATCTCGGAAAGAGTATTTTTACTCTTCGTTAGTGCAAAAGCCGTTTTTATCAGCTAGAGGATAAAGTAAATTGAATTTAGAACACCGTGTGCACTAAGTTTGTGAATTCAAAACATCATTAAACCTATACTTCTTCCTGCATGGTTCCGAATTTATCACACAACAACCTTTTTTAATTTGTTAAAAACTCAAGACTCGGAACCTTTTTGGTATACTTTTTAATTTGCTTAGTCATTTCCTTACTGAGGCGAGATGAAAAGTTACGTGTTGCACTCGAGTGCAAAGATTTTCCACCTCGTGCTCTTTTGAATCCCTCGCTAATGCTCAGGATTCTATTTTTTTTAATCACTCGCTGCGCCCGTGATTCAATTTTAGAATCCGTCGCTTGCTCGGTCATTAAATTTGAGCACGCGCGCGGTTAAAAAGCAACTTTGCACTCTTGTCTAACAAATAACTGTAATGAGCTTGGGAACAGTATTTTTATTTATTTATTTTTGAAATATTTACATTTTAACTTAAAATATGACATTAAAAAATTTTCTGTAGCCCTTCAAAATAATTCATAATAATTTTTTAAAGATTCATACCTCGCGCTATTGTTTTTGTGGCCATCAAAATACGCGCGAAACCCGCGGCGTGACGTCATCGGATATGTAATCGGACACCCGCCGGGTGCGGGCGGCGAGAGCGGCGGTGGGGGCTATCGGATAAGATGACGTCACGTCACGTCAGTCGAGTCGAGTGCCAGCGAACTAAGCGAGGTAGTAGTGTTTTAACGAATTATTTATGTACAATAACTTTGTAAATACTTCTCGTATCAAAGTGAAATAAAAACTATTGGTTTTAGAATAACGACTTCTAAAATGGTATAAAGTTAAAATAAACTATTTTTTAAATTTTCCCAAGTCCATTGAACACCACAAGAAAAAGCATTATTTTTCCATGAAACATAAAATTACATAAAAGTACACACGACACGCCTGTAGATCGACCTATCCAAAACTGTCAAATTTCTCCAATCTATATACAGGGTTAATTTTGGACCCCCGCCAAATTTTTTACTATAGCAGCAGTACAGTAGTTACAATCACAAACGTAATAACAAAAAAAAAAAATTTTTACATTTTTGTCTAAACTTTGCCTTAAGGGGATCCTGCGCGAAATTGTGAAAATTTACGTATTTTTAAGTTACTTGTACTATGCGCTGAATTAATTAAATACATTAAAAGAACTTACGTAAGTTAGCCTGATTATTGCACAAGGTCGTGGCCTTGTTGAAATTTGAAAAAAAATTGTGTAAACAATAACAAATAATACATAAATCTAATGACTCCTAAAAACATTTTTCTTCGACAACTTTTTTAATTTTACGCATAAAACAATAATTTTTACATAAAAAAAATTGGTTGCCTGTAAAGTCGGTATACGGGCGAAAGTTTTACGTGACAACGACTTTGAGTGGTAAAATAATTTTAATGTGAATATTCATTCGTATAGTAGGAAGAAGGATGAAATAATATGGAAGGGACGCGTGCCTTTCACTTTTTATGTCTGTCTCTCTCGCTCTTAGGCGTGCTAACCATGCCCGAGTGGAAGGGACGCGTGCCTCTCACTCGCTCTCATTGTGAGCGCATAACGTGAGCGGAGCGTAACGCAGTTTCTTGAAGTGTCACCCGGCAAACCAATTTATAAGACGTTGTCACGTCAAAATATTTGTAAGTATTGATATTCCGCAGGTCGCCCCCATCTTAAAAAAGTAAATTTTAATTTTTAACACAAGCGCGTGATGGTTTTGTACATTTCGCAGAATAAAAACATTGCTCTAATCAAATTACAAGGTCTGAAACTTCAAAGCTGAATTATTCTAATTTTAAATATTAATATGATTGATTTTGCTTTGAAGTTCACTAGGAGACTATGTCAGTTTTTGCGATCGCGCGGCTCCGCGCGGTGCCCTCTTAAGATAATAAAAATGATTGTCACCTAGCGTGCGACCTACCGCGGTTATCAAAGCGCATGCGCGTGCCCGCTATATTCCCCCCGCGCACCAATCACAGCGCGCCGTCGCTTTGGCCGCGAGGGTGAGCGCACGCACTTAGAACTTTACTATAGGATATAAAAAGCATGCAAAAAATTGTACTTAAAGAAAAGAAATCATTCATTATTTTTACGTCAAACATCTTATTATTACTTTTTTTTAACTTCATATTTACTTTTGGCGGGGTGTCCTAAATTAATCCTGTACATAGATCCTTATGCTCTAGAAATAAAGTTCAAATTGCATTGAAGAAATTTGACATTTTGTGGTAGGTTGTTTGAAATGCTCGTGTACCTAAATACAAAAAATACGTTTTTTTTTTTTTTTTATAGCTGAAGGAGGCAAACGAGCAAGCGGGTCACCTGATGGAAAGTAATCACCGCCGCCCATGGACACCCGCAAAACCAGAGGAATCGCAGGCGCGTTGCCGGCCTTTAAGGAAGGAATAGGCTCGTTTCTTGAAGATCTCTAAGTCGTAACGGTCCGGAAATACCGCCGCCGAGAGCTGGTTCCACAACACTGTAGTTCGAGGCAAGAAATTTCTTGAAAAACGCACAGTAGTAGACCGCCATCCATCAAGGCGATGTGGATGGAATGACAGTCGATTGCGTGTAGTGCGGTGAAGGAAATTAGCGGCAGGGATCAAGCCGAACAATTCCTCAGAACACTCCCCATGATATATACGGTACAATATACAGAGAGACGCAACGTCTCTCCGAAGAGCCAGTGGATCGAGCCGACCTGAAATAACCACGTCGCCGACAATTCGAGCAGCTCTGCGTTGAAAGCGGTCAAATGGAAGGAGTTGGTATTGGGGTGCTCCAGCCCAGAGATGGGAGCAGTATTCCATATGCGGCCTGACCTGTGCTTTATACAGTTGTAAACGGTGGGCCGCCGTGAAATACGAGGGGCGTTCAAAATATTCTCGGTATGTGGATAAAAACAAACAAGTACGAAAAGTTTGATATTTTTATTTTTCAATATACTCCCCCCCTATGTTCATACACTTATAAGATCGATCAATTATTTTTTTTAATCCCTCATAAAAATATTTTTTATCTTTGGTGTAAAAATGCTCCTCCACGGCCGTCTTCAACGCTTCATCGTCAGAAAATTTATTTCCACGCAGATCCTTTTAAGATTGGGGAACAAAAAGAAGTCGCTTGGGGCTAACTCCGGACTATAGGGTGGATGAGTAACAGTTTCAAACCCACATTCAACAATAGCTGCCTTGGCAATATGAGCAGTATGGACAGGGGCGTTGTCATGCAGAAGCAGAACACCTTTGGTTAACTTTCCTCGCCTCGTTTCTTTGATCGCATCTCTTAATTGACGTATAACGTTAGCGTAGTACTGCCCTGTGATATTTACACCTTTTTCTTTATAATCGATAAGCAAAACTCCTTCACAATCCCAAAATATTGTGGCCATGACCTTGCCAGCTGACGGGATTACCTTGAACTTCTTGGGATGAGCTGAACCCTTAATGTGCCACTGCATGGACTCCTGTTTGCTCTCTGGGTCATAATGATGAACCCAGGTTTCATCTCCAGTAACTATTTTTTGCAGCACCTCATCGGGATTTTCACCACACAGGTCGATAAAATCTGAACAGCAAGCCACACGCATATCCTTTTGAAGAAGCGTCAGCATTCGCGTAACCCATCTTGCACTTACTTTTGACATATTAAGATGGTCATGTATAATGTCATGTACGGTACCAATAGAGAGATTGGTTACTTGAGCTATAGATTTTACCTTCACTCGGCCGTCTTCCAATATAAGTTTTTCCACTTTATCAATATTTTCTTGTGAGGTAGCCACTACAGGCCGGCCAGGTCTAGGGTCATCTTCAATACTCTCCCTTCCACGCTTAAATTCGCTTGACCATTTTTGAATAGTAGATAAAGAAGGAGCAGACTCACGGTAAACACAATCCATTTCCTCTTTTATGGTTTTTTGATTTTTACCCTGTTTTGTCAAGAATTTTATGACGGATCGGTGCTCTAATTTCGTTAAAATTGTTAATTCGCTCATGGTGTTCATGTTTGTTCGGCAATTGCAGAAAAACAAAAGAACATCTCGGTTCCAATTTTACTTTTTTTTAATGTCAATGGATGAATCTTAGCGGCCAGTAACAAATATATATATAAAAGAGGTTGTAACGTATCAATACCGAGAATATTTTGAACGCCCCTCGTACTAACCCGCTCTATTGAGCACACCCAGCTTTTTCGAAGCTAATTTAGCTTTACCTTCCAAATGACCACGAAACTGAACGTCACTCGAAATATCGACGCCAAGGATTCCAATAATCGGATTGGTATCAAGGGGAGCTCCCTCAAAGTTCAGAGGTACGACGAAGGGATGTTTTTTCGCGGTAAATGCGCAAACTTGTGTTTTGGAGGGGTTAAAGCGGACTAGGTTATGTCGGCCCCAATCCGAGACATGACTTAACATGTTCTCGGTGTCAGTCACAAGTTTATTCCGGCTCTCGATGACGCTTTCCAGAGAAATATTAGCTCGCCCGGTGTAGAGCGTATCCCCAGTACTGTCATCCGCATAGCAATGAATGCTGTTGTTATGCAGCATGTCATTGATATGCAGAAGAAACAAAGTAGGGGACAACACACACCCCTGCGGGACTCCAGCATTCACGGGCTTCATGTCGGAGCACGAACCGTCGACTGCGACTCTGATGCTACGCCCAGTAAGAAAGCTGGCAACCCATGAACACAATTTCTCAGGAAGCCCGTATGATGGAAGTTTAGAGAAAAGAGCCCTGTGCCATACCCTGTCAAAAGCTTTCGCTACGTCCAAGCTAACTGCCAGTGCCTCCCCTTTACTCTCGACTGCCTCCGCCCATCGGTGAGTAAGGTACACTAAAAGATCACCAGCCGATCGACCGCGACGAAAACCATACTGGCGATCACTTAGTAGCTGGTTCTCTTCTAGGTACCTTAAGAGCTGGCGGTTTATAATGGACTCCATTACTTTGGAGAGTAAAGAGGTAATAGCTATTGGCCTGTAGTTAAACGGATCTGACCGATCGCCTTTTTTTGGAATCGGTTGCACAAGGGCTGTCTTCCAAGAGCTCGGGACGACGCCAGTGGTGTAAGAGAGCTGGAAAAGGCGCGTTAGAACTGGTGCCAATTCAGGAGCACACGTCCGAAGCACAATGGGTGGAACGTTTAAAGTGATTTCTTCCAGACAACCTTTTTACGGACAAGATAGATTTAAATTCAAAGTGGAAGATATAAATAAATACACTGGCCAGTGCTGTGCTAGTAGCAGCTCATTAATAGAATACTACTGCCCCATCTCTTCCTTCCTTGGGTGTCGTAAAAGGCGACTAACGGACTAAAGACTCATCCAACAGCATAGAGCGGCAATATGCAAACCACCTGTCACGCTGAGCACATGTGCAGACACATACATCCAACATACAGCGGTAATGGGCTCAGCACATATCATGCTGGACATATGTGCAGTTATCATTTGACACGTGACGCCCTGCTAGGGCACTGCAATTAAGAGGGTTAACTATTATAAAAAGGTAATCACATAAAATAACGCCAGTTTGACTAGCGTGCCATACCTACAATACCACAATAATAACCAGAGGTCGGAATTAAGTAGTTTTTCTTAGTGCGATCAGCACATTTAGCCAGTGTCAAGTTTTTTAATTGTAAATATTTATTTTTTTCTTTACATTAAGTGGATGATAATGAGTGATAATGAACGTTTAATGGTAAATGATTTTTCCCCAAACCCCTCGAGTCTCAATAAAGCTGTGGGACTTTATTGAGGTCTCACACGGACTTCTTGAGAGAATTTAAAAAGTGATGTTGCACTGTTTTGTTTCATTTGCTAACACTCATGCACGTTCACGAACACTTAACAGTAAATAATCCACCATTATTTCATATTAATATTCGACAAAACACAAATTATAGAAAATAATACAAAACTGCAGACATGACGCTTCACTTTCCCGCCAAGAAGTCCTTAAATATCTAATACACGTCTAATGGATATCTAACGTCACGCGTGCAGTGGTTTAAATTGTGTAAAAGTAAATAACTTTTTTTATTTAATAAATCACGGGATTTTTCTGCTCTTTAAAATTAATCTCGGGATTTGAGGCATATCCACTTTATTCTTTCGCTGTATGAAATAAGTGTTAGTACATAAATAACTCTACCTAATTCCGACCTTTGATAATAACAATAGCAGTGCAGTAAAAGTACAGTTAATTAGAATAAATCATTTTTGAGCTTGAACTTAAAAGTGCCATACCATGCGCATTCCTCTGCGGCGCGGCGGCGGCGCCATCTTGCAGTTTCTTACGGAACGCGGGCGAGATCTTGTCGTCAAAGTGCTCTATTGCCATGCTGGATATGTCGCGGAGCTCTTGGAGCACCTCGTGGGCGCGCGGAGGGGTCTTGGACGTCTCCACTATTGTGAGCACTCGTCGCATTTCGTCTATCACCTGCGGAATGGTTACACAAAAGGCCTTCGATCATTGTAATCTAGACATCGCTACAATGGATGGGTAATCACGAAAAACTCGAGAAGAGAGGGGAAGTCTATCTACATACTTAAAATCTAGGTAATCTAGTCTAGGTACCATCCATTATCTGCAAGAGACGATTTAATAACAATAAAAAAAAGTGTCTAGCCGGCCACCAGTAGTTATTTAATAAAAATTAATATACTGCCGTAGGTCACGTGATCGGTTAGAAATTTAAGACAGTCGCGAAGCGCAGCGTAGCGACTGTCTCGAGTTTCGAGGTTTTTTTTTTATTAGACAACAGATATACTAGGTACTCTATTCCTGTAGGTCATATGTATTGTTATTGTTGTCTAATAAAAAATAACCTCGAAATTACAAAATACATATTCCAATGACTAATAAGTTGTGGAAGAATAGCTTTTTAAGTTAGTCTGCCGCTAATGAACTATTTCACTGCGCTGCCATAATGTATCAGTTCAGTTCAGCAGCTTACGTCATTAGAAAAAATAGACAATTAACAGATGTTGAAACTGCTAGGACTGTTTACTTTAGTTATTTTCACAGTGTCATGTCGTATGGCGTCCTTTTGTGGGGAACAGCGGCTGATATTAAAACTATATTTATTTTACAGAAACGAGCAATAAGAACCATTTATAGACTGGGATCACGAACTTCTCTGAGAAATATTTTTAAGGAAGTTGGTGTTCTTACTGTTGCATTGCAATATATTTATAATTGTATAGTTTTTGTGCGTTGCAATATTAACTCTTTTTCTAAACATGGTGATGTACACAATTTAATACTATTAATATTAGAAGTAAGTCAAAGCTAGTAATGCCACTGTTTAGGTTACAAAAGGTTCTCGGCTCTTTCTTGGGGCAAGGTATACACTATTATAATAAAATACCAAGTACTGTACAAGATTTACCTTTAGATAAGTTTAAGAATTATGTAAGATCTTGTTTACATAAGAAAGGTTATTATACAGTCAAAGAATATTTAAAAGACGAAACAGCCTGGTTATAATAATATTTTCACATTATATTTTCTTAGCAATTTTTTTTTTTTATTTATAATTTTTTTTATATAATTAATTTTACGCTGGTATGATAGCCTTTAACAGCAGTGTCTTACAAACAAAGGTACCCACTCAAAATTTATGTTGCGTTTAAAGTTTTCTTAAGAGGGTTTACGCCATTCGGTTTCCCATACAAACTTCCAAGTCGAAATTTTTAAAAACCAATGAGCCAATTTTGGTGAACCTTTGCAAGCTGAAGTAAAACACAGGGATCTTAATAGTTTGTTGAAAACATTTTTAAAAAACATTTTTCTAAGTCAAAGTCAAAGTCAAATTATTTATTCAATGTAAACCTTTACAGGCACTTATTGACGTTAATACTAATAATAATAAAAAAACAGTTAAGTAACTAACTTATAGTTAAGACTTAATAACTAATCTAACGAGCTATTATAGTCTGTGCCAGACAAATGCGCATTGCTACCCCCAGTACCACTGCACGCCGAAACAGAATCGCGTCGAACCGAAATATAAGCCGTGGTCATAGAATTGTGTAATATGATTTCCAATTATCGTATTGATACTGTGGTAAGTAATATAAATTGGAGTTATTGAAGTAAAATAAAGTAGCTGAAATGAGTTTTGGAAAACATTAGTACCTAACCAATAAGGTTGACATTTTTAATCATTCAAATATCTTTTTTTATAAAAAGTTAAGCATAAAAAAATGTCAAAAATTAATAAGCATAAACTTGTGTGTTTTAAAATTGTTTCGTTATTCGTCTTGGTACAAGCACAGAATAACTAATACTACTACCGTACAGAAGGTACTCCAACGACCCCCACGCGAAACTGAAACCTATCTCTAGCTGAGTTATTGGGATTTAAAGTCCACTATAGAAAGTTAAAAATCGCAATAACTCAGTTAAATAAACATTTTTTTTAAATGTTTTCAACAAACAATTTAGATCCCTGTGTTTTACTTCAGCATGCAAAGTTCCATCAAAATTGGCTAATTGGTTTTTAAAAATTTCGACTTAGAAGTTTGTATGGGAAACCGAATGGCGTAAATGTTTCTCTTGCTTTCGTTGGAGTTGCTCGAGTGTGTCATGCTCCTTAAAGTGTCTCTGCGTTGGGCATGTGCGTCGGGTCGTTACGTTCTCTATAACATGGTTGAGCGAAGCGATGGCTGATTCACATGTCATGCTCGTGAACGGGTACCGCCTGTGGAGACTGGTCTGCTCTTGCAATCTTATTTTTTTATTGGCAGTATTAAATAGTCTTTCTTTTTGTTTCAAAGATACTGTAAGACGTTGTTCGTTTTATTTTAAATCGAGCAATACCTGTTTTTTTTATTGAATATTCTTTTGTAACTATGTGTCTTGTAATCGTATTAATTGTTTTTTTTTTGTTGTAATGGAAAATGTCCTTCTATGACAGGGAGCCCTCCCTGTCATGTTCCAATTTGTATTGACGCTCATAATTTGTTTAATTGTATGTTTTGGTAACGACATGTTGTTTTGTAAATGTCGTTACTTCTATATTATTTTAAAGCTGTGGAGTTTCTTGCGCCCGTTCTTCTCCGCAGCTAAAAGACTTCCTGAATGGGCGGGGTGGGTGGGCGGGTGCCCATTTATCCATTAACTATTGACGATTCAAAATGCTTATTTTAAGTTTACTGAATAAAGTGATTTTGATTTTGATTTTTTTTTTGATTATATTTAAAATCAAACTTTATTAGCTTGCGTCAAGGAACAAATTGGAATACCTAATAACTTGCGGCAGAATAACATTATTTCTTAACTAACCACTAGTGGCAGTAAATTAATTTTTATTATATAACCACTGGTGACAGGCTAGACACTTCCTAAAAAAAATTGCATGTGCTTGTGTGCGTTAGTGCGTGCGTGCATGCATGCGTGTGTGAGTGCATGCGTGCAGATAATGTCTGTATGCGTGCGAAGAGTGAGAGCGTGCGTGCGTGCGGAGAGTGCGTGCGTGCGTGTGTGTGTTTGTAAAATAGACGAACCGTATAATAAACTATCTTTTTTGTATCTACTCGTATGTTCAGTGAGTTTGATTCCATAAAAACTAACAATTTGGAAGTGTTTTATTTTTATTCTACAACGGGTAAGCGCTTGGCCTTCATCTCACCTGCGGGTCTATCGGCTAAAAAATATGGATATGGACATGGGCTTCATTTGACATTTGAAGCCCATATTTTGTCTTTATATGGGCATATTATGGGCTTCAAATGTCAAATGAAGCCCATGTCCATATTCATATTTGTTAGCCGATAGGGTAGCTGATGGTAAGTGACGATAAGGCCGAAAGTGGAAGCGCGCTTCACCCGGTATCCTCAACCACTGAGGAACTGGCTATCATATCTCAAACTGTCGGAACACAACAATAGTGTAGTGAAATAAAAAGAACTAACCTTTCCAGGAATGAAGCAGCATATTTTGTGGTCAATAAACTTGGTGTACGTCATGTTGAGCATCGATATGCGGGTCTCCAGTGAAGTCAGGATGTCGCTGTGGCGGGATAGAGGGTGGTATCTGGGGACAAAACATACATACATAATCACGACTATTATCCCCAAAGGGTTAGTCAGAGACTAGGCAATGAGGACTGCAAAAGTAGTCCACTACCACAGTCCACGTTTCACCAAAATAACTGCACATCTGCTCAGCGTGACAGGTGGTGAGCCCATCGCCGCTATATGCGGTTGGATGTACGCACAGAGTCTTGCCATAATTTCTGTCCCAACTCAAATGAGGGTATTTTAAAATAAATAATATGACGGTAGTACTATTATTAGATATCATTATATTAAGTAGGTTTTATACTATTCATTTCGATCTAACACAGAGTTGCGTAAACATGGAGTGGGGTACCATAGATAACCGTGAGAGCCAAGATCCAAGAAGGCCCTGTCAGAATAATAAGCCATGTCAAATAACAGAGCTTCTGTGTCATTCTGAACATCCATGAATGACACAGCAGCTTATGCTGAGACAGGGCAACTTCACACTCTTTATTTATTTTTTAATACTCATCTGTTCTTTTTTTTTCTGTCCACTTGTATTATTTATTATTTTTATTTTTTTGTATAAATGACGTAAGCGTGTGTATGTTAATAAATGATTTTCTATTTATTCTATTCCATTCCAAGAAGTTAATGCAGAGACACGCAGACGGTGGCCGTCATATTATTTATTTTAAAATACCCTCATTTATGTTGGGATAGAACTTATGGCAAGACTAGGTACAGTCTTGGGTCTGTTAGTCGCCTTTTACGACACCCAAGGGAAGAGAAGGCGCAGTCGTAAATGAATGAGCTACCAGCACAGTACCAAAAACGGGCAATAAATAAAAAAAAGCCATTTCATAAACCGTTTGTTTCTTTGTTTCTGATATTTTGTTGTATTTTTTTTATTTTTGTTTCCTTATATATTTGTTAAGATACGTATTTTACTAGAACGTATTTATGATTCTTTATAATATCTTAATCATTATATATTTATTTACTAATAATTAGGTTTTTAGTCAAGTCTTTTTTTACAAGTTTATTTTCTCTGAACACCCTCACTGGTCGACTGGTAGAGAATGCCTCCAGGGCATTAACTCCGCCATTTGCTGTAATTTTGCAATAAGTACAGAATAAATAAATAAACCGACCTGCGCTCCGACTCTCTGCGTGGCAACTGCACCTTCACGGCTTTCAGGGCCAACGCGTGACGACGCTCTATCATCACGAAACCTCGGTTGAGCAGACGCATGCTGATCGCATTGAACCCCTTCGATACCTGATGGAAAAATAAACTGTTGAGCACAAGCATGCAGTCAAGGATGTTCCCGGCCGACAACTTTCCGGCGATATTCGGTTGTGCACGATACGCGCACGCTACTGTACGTACGCGCAAGGAATCGAACGCAAGCGAATATCGTCGACAACTGGTCGACCGCGAACTTTTGTTTTTATAATCTACTTATTTATTTATAAAAGAGTTTTTTCTCTGTACAAAAAAAGCCAGCCTCATAGGTGAATCATGATTGGTTACCTAATGCTAACTTAAATTACGTTCCCGATGAGTATAACTATTAAAGTCCATCTAAGATCGGCTTTACTTGAAGTTCAAAAAATGGGGACTTGCAGCAAATAGTTGTTTCGGTGGTGGATTTCTCTAGAATTGTTTTTATTTGTGATGTTAAGATTTGAATATGAATCAATATTTTATTTTTGTTTTAAATTTTTTATATAAATTCTATCTGTAGGTATATAAAAATTGTAACTGTATAAATTTTTGCAAGTTACTTTGAATGTTAATATTTTTATTTTGTTTATTATTGTAATGATGATTTAAATTGATTCTTTAAATTTTTATTGTCAAGTAATTTTAATGTGTGCATGTTTTTGGTGCAAATAAATCATTTATCTATCTATCTATATTTATATAATCTTGTAAAGAGCTCAGACCTCAGATGAGGGAACAGCCAGAACACTTTTGTCTAAAATTTCTAAAATTCTCATCTAATCTAATTTTTCTAAAAACTCACGGCTTGGTTACGAACACATTCCATGAGTATGTGCATCACAGACCGGGAATTTCCTCAACTGTACATACGATCACAACTATTATTAAGGGCCCCACACACAAACAGTTCGCCGGCAGATATAGGCCTGTCAGTTAAGGGCCCTACAGACGATCAGGTCACCGGCAGGTATCGGCCTGTCAGTAAGTAGTACAACGCACGGGCGGCGGCGGCGGCAGAACTGACAGGCTTCTACCTGCAGGCGCACATATCGTGTGTGGAGCCCGCCGGCAGGTATCAGCCAACTGACAGTCTTGAAGGTGTGCCGGCGAACAGATCGTGTGTGGGGCCCGCCGGCAGGTATCAGCCTGTCAGTTAGTACTAGCCGCCCGCCGCCGCCGCCGCCCGTGCGTTGTACTACTAACTGACAGGCCGATACTTGTCGGCGCCCTGATCGTCTGTGGGGCCCTTGTGTATTACAACGCACGGCGGCTGCGGCGGGGCGGCTATACTAACTGACAGGCTGAGACCTGCCGGCGAACTGATCGTATGTGAGGCCCTTTAGTCAGTGTCAGTCAGAGATGCAATGAGGACGGTAAAAGCAGTCCACTGCTACAGTTTACATTTTACCACAGAACAACCGCACATGAGCTCAGCGTGATAGGTGGTAAATCGTCCAGCCGTTAGTCTTTAGTCCGTTTGTCGCCTTCTACGACACCCAAGAGAAGAGGTGGGTTGATGGTATTCTTTTAATAATGACCCACCACCACTGAATGGCGGTTTTAAGCTCTTTTTAAGAAAGTAAAGTATTAGCTTACTGCGGTACTGAGACGTAAATTAAGTTTTAATGAAAATTAAACATCTTTCCTTAACTATTTAGCACTATTCATAAGAAAGTGACAGCAAGAGACTTAATTGTCATTAAAACTAAACTGACGTCTCTGAGTATGGCAGTTACCCTCTTAACTGCTTCTGTGGTTTAGTGATTAGACCATAGGTCTCAGATCCTGATGTCCCGGTTTGATTCACCCTGGTGGGTACATGTTTTAAGACTGGCTGGCTAGCTACCACCATTTTATTTAAATATGTAGCCGTATCAATGTTACTAGGATTGTTGTGTTATGACAGTTGGAGATAAGATTCGCCAGCTCGTCAGTAGTCGAGGAATCCTGGCATAGTGTGCTGCCAAAATGGACCCTATCATCTCTTTACATTAGATAAGATAAAGGGCAAGTGTTTATTGGGCTATTACATGTAACAAGTACAGAAGAGACAATAAAATCATACTAGATCGAGAGAGTTGGGTGGACAGGTGGTGGGAGGTGGGTTATAATGACGGTCTTGCACTTTGCTCGGCTGAGCGCTCGACCAAGCACTCTTCAAAATATCTTTATTGTTGATATTTTGCATTCACAATGCTATATAGATATAGGATAAGATGTTTATTAGAAAAAAACAACCAGTCTCAGGAAAGCTCGAACGGGATTCGAACCCGTGACCTTTGGATTGCCAGTCCACTGCTCCACTGCTGGCTTGCAGCGTATCAACTACTGGAAAAAATTCAACGAGTCCTCTGGGGTCTCGGTAGCTTAGCGGTTAGAGCAGTGGACCGGCAATCCAAAGGTCACGGGTTCGAATCCCGTTCGAGCTTTTCTGAGACTGGTTGTTTTTTTCTAGTAAACATTTTACTCTTCTAAATGTTTATATTATTATGTTCTGTGTACTAGTCTAATGGCACTGCCTTTCTACTGCACTTATTACGTTAAAAAAATACCCCTATAGTTCACACTGCAGGGCATAGGTCTCAAAAAAATAACCATTATGTTGGCAAAATCAAAACGGCACCTATGGCGGTAAGTGGATATTTCTGAATATTTTATTTATATACTTACTTCCAAATATTTTAATACAGCTTGTGCATGTCATCTCGGGTCTATTAATTTGAATGGCCATATTTTATCTTTTTTTTTTATTCTACAACGGGTAAGCACTTGGCCTTCATCTCACCTGATGGTAAGTGACGATAAGGCTGAAGGTGGAAGCGCACTTCACCAGGAATCCTCAACAACTGAGGAACTGGCTATCTTATCTCAAACTATCGGAACACAACAATGCTATAAACATCGTTGTTATGGCGACAGACTTAGATAAGATGGTGGTAGCTAGCCAGGCGGACTTAACAGCCCTACCACCTACCAAACCGAGCACACAAAGATGTAACCCCTGCTGGGAATCGAACCCGGGACCTCTGGGTCTGAAACTGGTGGCTTAGCCACTAGACCACAGAGGCGGTAAAACCTTAACTATTTTAACCACAGGGTATATGAAATATGCCTGCAGTTGTAGTTTATAAAAAGCTGACAATAAAGCTATTAATTTAAAATAAAAATAAGTTTGAAAACTTTTAGGTTGATTTAATTCATTAAAAAATTTTATACTTTTAATACTTAATAATAAGAAAAATGTATTGTTTTATTTGAGTTTGTAAGAGTATCATTGTTTTTGTTAGCTATTACAATATGTTTTACAGGTTTTTGTTGACTGTCCACTAAATAAATTATGTAAATTCTAATTGCACTAAATTTAACAAAAGATTTTATGCAATTGCTCTATAAGTTAGATAATGTCATTTGATTGTTTCGAAGAGTAGCAGGATAGTAGGATTACTACATTAGGTACGACACGCAAACCATACTTTAGGATGTAAGATACCTACCAGGCTAATATTTTTAATTACATCATACAAACAAGTACTTACTATTCTGAACTTGGCGATCTCGTCAAAACTGAGATACGAAAATATATTCTCCAATACCACCGCGGGGAACGCGAGTATATCCATTGTGTTCTCAGATTCAATAGAAGCCATCACAATAAACTCATTCCACACCCACGAAATGAACCGCTTTAATGTTTACTTTACTTACACTACAATGAAATGAATGTTACAAACAAATTACTAAAAGAAAGATGTAATTTTTTCGTTCCCGATGTTTCTTTCTTCCTGTCAGTCAATACTCAATAGTAGCCTCGCCGTGTTCTCTCTCGCTCGTTATGAAATTGTGGGCGCAAGACAGAGAAAGAGAACAGCTGACACTGAGCTGACATAATAGTACCGGAAACATTGAACGCGCTGCTGTGCGCAAGCGTCAGAGCCTACCTACCATAGATTATGTCATCATCGCTCGCTATTCATTCCTCAGAACATTATGCTTTAGTTATTGTACTGAGAATCAATCACTAGATACCATTGACGTATTATTATTACGTCCATGATCACTACAGTGACTGATTATGTTGGTTTTCCCCTTAGAGCATTTGGTTGAAGGCTCTAAGGTTTTCCCCTATGATAAACTAAAGTGGACCACATTACCACAGACATAGAATAATAATGCATAGAACGATAGTCTCGTATTAGAAAACTGTCATGGCGTGAGGCAAAAAAAAATGAATGTAGGAGTAAAGCCGGGTCTCCTGCGACACTGTTTTGTGTTTTCTAACACCTAACATCAAACATCTAACAAAATATGTCAAAATATGGACGTAGGCCACGCCTATATTTGTTAGATGTTTGATGTTAGATGTTCGGAACAAAATGGCCACTTACGGCTGGCAACCTTTTTTGTAGTTTTAATTTGTATTTGACAGACGACTGTCAATGTCAGTGTCGTGTGACACCTCAGAAAAAGGAATCCTATGGAAATGTTACAACAACATGTAGATACTTAGTTATGTTATAGTTTAAAAGACGTAATAATAAACATGATGGCGTCTTTGTCTAACGTATGCAATAAAAACCAGCCAACTCTATATACAACAATTTCGCTCTAATGGCAACATTTGTCATGACGTCAGGCCTGTGCCGGGTCCGCCATATTGTGACGCGCTGGTACTTACGACTTCGCTGTGTTTACAAAATTAATTTTATTAAATTAGTTTATTAGTATTAAATTAGTTTTATAAATTTCTAGGATTGTGCTGTGATTGTGGTAATATAAAGTTAAAAAACAGTACTGCATAATGCCTAATAAGTGCAGCATACTATATTGTGGTTCAACATTAAGCCGAAATCGGCCAAATTTAACATTTCACCGGTAAGCTATTTATCTGTGCTTTACTGTTGTTAGTAGCCTTGAAATTCTTTAGATAGGTGGTAAAAAAGCAGTTAATATTACTTTAAGTAAAGTATTCTGTATAACTTTCTTAAAAATGTTAGCATTTCAGTTTTGTGCAGATTCCATTTGTTTTGACTAGTGATGTTCTTGTTGTATCGCACAATTTATCGATTTCTTGCAGTCTTCAGTATTTTAGGCCATTTTTTTGTGTAAAACTTCTTGTTTCATATTAACAAAGAGTAAAGCCCCTTCTAAACATAGGAAATTTTAGAAAAAAAAGGTGATTTAATTGATGATATAATATAAGATTTTTTTTTTCCAGACTGCCACAAATAAACATAAAAAAAAGAATTTGGTTGGAGATCATTGGCAAGGAAAATATAAAATATGGTGATAGGGTGGTCATTATTCATACGGACCAGGAAAAGTGACTAGTTATGCAGTTTTAATTACATTGCCCAGTTGCTATGGGGCTTATGTACACCGGCCGGCCTTTATTCACAGTGACTAGATTTAAAAGTTGCCTTTAACAATATTGAAAAGCGAATTAATATAAATAAATAAATACAGGATGTACGATTATTTTTTTTGCAGTACCTATCCCAAACCATATCCTTCTCAATATCCCCATTTCACGGGTACCTGTGTACCATAATATGGTAATTATATATACAGTATGGCAGAAAATTATGGGCCCTGTAGGGAAACTGCCTTAAAATCCTTTAGCTAGATAATTTTACTCATCGGAAACATTATTTTATTTTAAAAAGATACAGAACTGCAATCAAAGATTTCCTAAAATTTTCTTTCATGTTTACATGTAGGTACTTCGTATGCAATTGAAGATAAAATAAATGTTAGCGTTCACCTTTCTTTTATTCCGAAGACTAAATTTTATTAGAGAAATATTATCCTGAAAAATAATGCTAACGATTAGTACAATAAATGGAGAGTTATTTTTTTATGTTTAGCCGGTTTGATTCCAGGGTAGGATGATCAAGCAAAATTTTAAAAAAATTGAAAGCAGTTTTCTTTCTTGTTAAAAATAAAGAAATGTTTCCTGTGAGTTGGGGCCCATCATTTCTTTTCACCATGTTATTTCGACTAATACTTCGATTAAATATTAAAACCTTAAAAACTTTTGTTTTAATCTAAAATTAAACATTTAAAACCCACTATGACTAAGGTAATGTCAAAGTAGACTTCAGTACGAAATCAATAAGCTTCATCGATGGTTTTATCGACAGATAATTGACGAAATCGATAAGTATACAACACTAAGCCGCCATGTTTAGACGCGGTAATACCTAATAGGTATACACGTTTTTTTCGTAGGTATGGAAAATCCATTTGATTATCTAATCTAAGTGTGACACACACTCACGTTGGATTCTTGGAGTTAGGTTAGGAACCTTGAACGCGGGGTCGTGTGAAATCAATTTGTACTTTGGTGTAATTTAATATGTGGGGCACATAGGTTCATTCGGGGGTCCGTAATAATTAAGTACAGTGTAGAACACATAAGTTTAGTTTGTAACCAGGGCGGCCTGAGTAAAATCAGTGATTTGTTGGTTGACCCGCACACGTGTCGTGGCGGGCTAAGTGATTGATGCAGTGGTACGTATTTCTCTGGGGTTTGAGAGCTCTCTTGGGGTAGCCAACGGGAAGTTAGGGCCTTTCCACCACCACAGCAGCCAGAGCAGTCGCCGGGGAGGCGAGCTACCACCACCACCACAGCAGCCCGAAGCCAGCCGGCGCGGCGGACTGAGGACCTCTAGGAGACGAAGCGGCGTCGGGGACGCAGTCACCGTCTTCATAGTACGTAAGTTAGTTTATATTTCTTATAATTCACGTTAGTTTTAAGTAAAAAGGTAGCAGAGCAACTATAATTAGGGAAGTCATTGATGTAGACTCTCTATATTAAACTCTCTCTATTTTAGAAAACACAAAACAGTGTCGCAGCGCAGGAGACCCGCCTTTAGTTACGCGTACTATCTCGGCGACACGCACACAAGTGTACAAGTAATGTTGCCAGAGGAATCAGATTTGCCCCAAAAGTAAGGAAATTGGAACTGTTGATAGATAGATAAGTTTAGATTATTAGTACCGACGCGGGCCGTTTCGGTACCAAGCCAGTATGGCTTGGATTTACTGGCTTCATTTATCGTGCGTGTTTTCGCTTTCTATGCGTTATTATTCTAAGACCACAGACGTTAAACGTCTGGGCTGCGTTCCGTCGCTTCACTCGCTCGAGTGCACTCGAGCGCACTCCGGCGCGCGCTTGGTGAAATTTTACTCTGATGGCTGTCAGAGCGTAGTTTCATCCGTTCTGTGGCTCAGAGAGCAGCAACCAAACAACCATCAAATCGGGTGGTTGTTTTCACTCTGACAGCTAGGTATTTGACGTTAAACTATTGTTATAAACTGTCAAAGTTTGCAATTTATGTCAAAACGTCTCGAAAAATTCCACCTGTTGTTTCGTATTGTTTTAATATTTAATAATTTTGTTAAATATGGTATAAAAGTGAAAAAAATGGAGACAGAAGAAGAATTTTCTCTCGTTTTGGACAGGAATATTTCAGAATAGGTTATAAAGACAACTCGATCGTTCCGTGGCTCGGTTGCAACTCAAACGAGTTAACCCATTAACGCCCATAGTGAAACCACGGTATATTTTCATAATATTTTTTATTATTGCAACTGAGTGGATTACAAGTAATCTATAAACACAAAAAAAAAATTTAAAAAATGAATAACTTTGAAAAAAAAACCCTGTACACAGGTGTGTACAGTGGGCGGATCAGGTGTGGAATTTCCCGAAGCAAGGTCGCTCTACGCAAAGCGTTTTCAAGCATTTAGAGCAACGCCAACGCCCCCTACTATGGCAAATAACGCACCGAAGAGGGTTTACAATACGTTCAGGGTTATGCCCTCCATTGCTTGACTGTAAATTTGATGTTGACGAGGATGGCCGCGTCTTTGTTTTATTGTTGGGTAAATACGATCTGGCTATAGATCGCCTAAAAGCCAACTGATCCAAGCACGTTGTGTTTTTGGTTTTTGCGGTGAGTACATGTAAGCGCCAAGCATTTGAGACCGCCATATCCACTAGATAAGTAAATATTACCCACCACCATTTCTTCCCTCTGATGCCAACACGGTAAAGGCTGGTCCATTTGATCCACACCTCCCATTCCTTTATTATAATTTTGAAAGAGGTGTGGAATATTCACGTCAACCTTTTGCTTGGAAGAAGAACCCCAGCGTTTGACTTTTCCCAAAGGTTCTACATTATCAAAATTGGTTCCAATAGTGCAAACACTGTTGTCTTTCCAGCGTACAAATAATACTTCATTTGTTTTATCAAAACGATAGTCGTAGTCGGCTCTAGGCTTTTTGTTCATTTCTTTCACCGAAGTCAGTGGGCATTTTTTTGTGCGGTTTTCTCGAACAGTACCCGTCGCTCTGTATCCTAAGACGCGCAAATCATGAAGTAAGCTGTAGTTTGTAAAAAAATTGTCGAAGTATACTTTGTGATCCCCAGGGTTAGTAATAGGCAACTTTTGAAGCAAGGACTTTACTACTCTAGCTCCTAGTGGATCATTTGAACTTTCCGCTGATTTTCCACAATATACGTCAAAACCATAGCAATATCCATCTGAGCTAGTGATGGCCCAGTTTTTGTAACCAAAGCGTACAGGTTTGCCCCTTATGAATTGCTTGGCTGGATGATGTCCGAAATTTTTTATCATTGATTCATCCACTGATAAATCTTCATGGAATACCCCCCACTGGCATGCTTTTTTTTCTAACAGATTACATAATGGTCTCAACATATACATTTTGTCATTACTACTTTGAGCTAAAGAATTATCAGCAAAGTGCAAGTTTCTTTTTATTTCTAGAAAACGGTTTCGAGACATGCAGTTATTCACTAAAGGAACGCCGAGATCTTCGTCAAGGCTCCAGTAAGCCCTTTCTGATGGTAATTTATGGTACCCTGAAAGCAGAAATGTTCCAAGAAAGCTTTTCATTTCCTGAATTGTAACTTCAAAAGTATGCCTATTGTTCTGTCCAGCGTATAATAGACTATTGCTTATAATCAAATCTAAAACTTCCGCATCAAAAAAATTTTCAAACAGCATTGTAGGGTTAAAAGTTTCCAGGGAATCTGTTATAGATTGTTGTCGTTCTTGAATAATTTGGGTGATTTCATGAGCAGTAGAATAAACTGGTAATATTTTTCTCCAAGTAGGATTTTCAGCAACTTCGTTACGAGCACGTTTTTGAGCCGGACCGAGGCTAGAAAGAGGTTCTTCATCGCTACTGTTCCACTCCGGCTCTTCATCTGAAGGTTGGTGGCGTAATAACTCGATAGTACCTGGTATATCTCGAGGAAATACCGAAGAAGCCAAATCATCCTCTGCACCTTCTTCTTCATCACTAACAGCAGCAGGATCAGGTGGTATGATGATCAAGTCGAGCTCCGTATCGTCATCTTCAGCTGCCATAATGGATTCGACGGCTTCCTCTAGCCTTAGAAACTCTTTTTGAGAAGATAAACGGTATCTATGTGACATCTTCAATGATCAACCAGGTTCTGCAAAAAAATGTTTTTCTTAGTATACATTCACCCACTATACACAAGCGTGTACACCAACATTCTTGAACACTTTTTGGTATGTTATATGTAAATATTTATTATTGTTTTAGCTTATTATAACAATTTACAATGTAAACTTACCTTGAAACGTAAAATTGAATCAAATTATGGCTAAAATATATTAAATCAGTATTATTTCACAACCGGCGTCAGTCACTTTAAGAAAAGGTCTGCAAAAATTGTTAATTTGACATTTATTTTCGCGCCACCCTCCAACTTTTTTTTATTTCTTACCTTGTATCGACATCTAGATTTAGTTTTATCAAGTAATTTGATTTGACATTTGAAGTTGCGTTCAGAAATAAAGTTTAAAGAAGTGTACACACGTGTGTACAGAGGGCGTTAATGGGTTAAACTTCAACCAAACAACTACACCCAAAACGACGGAACGCACTCCTGTGAGTGTGAAGTGAACTCTCACTAGGGATGCGCCGATCCGCTCCGATCCTTTAGAGGATCGGATCGGCAGGCATACGATCCAGCAATTTTCGGATCAGATCGAGGTCATACGATTTTTTGCCGGATCGACACAAAACTCGCAAGATCGGATCGCTTGGATCGTATGCATTAAAACGCTGTTTTTTGCTGTTTATTTGTTACGAACGTGTTCTATCATTGTTCAC
Source organism: Scoparia ambigualis (assembly GCA_963921215.1). Classification (NCBI taxonomy): domain Eukaryota; kingdom Metazoa; phylum Arthropoda; class Insecta; order Lepidoptera; family Crambidae; genus Scoparia; species Scoparia ambigualis. The sequence continues at coordinate 20,110,017 of OY992526.1, forward strand.
ATTTTGATTTTGGCGGCAAACTTTGCGGGTACATTGTTATAGCTGTTAAATTATTATAAAAGAATGTTGCGGGTAAGTATATAAGCATAAAATGTGTGTATCCAGTCACATGCATACTTCTTTACAAGGTTTACATTGGTTTACCTAATTAAGAACCAAAAATTAATTGTGTCTTACTTATTGGCATATGATCCGCATCGATTTTCTGAAGATCGGATCGACGGCATGCGATCCGTTCCGCGGAACGGATCGTGGCGTTACCATCCATTACGATCCGAAAAATCGGATCGTAATGGATCGTAACGCCACGATCGCATCCCTAACTCACTCACCCGTTGAGCTACATCTATGGAGGTTCCATGATTAGTGCCGTGCCGTGAAGCTACCTCCTAAACCAGGGCCCTGATTCTGTATCGCAATCTATAGATTCCACACCTAAACCTTACCGCGCACAAACGTCAAACGCATACGTTTTTGGGAAGATATCGTAACTTTTTAAGGAATTAACGTGGTTTTGAAACAAGTAATCGTTACATAATAAGGGCCCAGGCGTGAACGTGAATGTGGACGGTTTTCGCGAGGTTCACGCAGGCGTGATTCGTGATTGATAGAAGGGGGTGCGAACCCTTTGTAGCGGGACAAAATCTCGACTCTACGCGAGCGTTCACGATAAGATCGAGGAACAGGCGTGAACACGCAAGAACCCCGCGAAAACCGTCCACATTCACTTTCACGCCTGTTTACGGAGCTTCACGACAGTAATGTGGAGCCGCCAAAAGGAATCATGGCGTATGTTGGCCTGTGGTGTGCACACAATGGGCCAATGTTTAGTTCGTCACCGACTGCTGACCGGGATAGTGCACTTTTTTGTTACGTACTAACTATGTAGCAAACCAAGTAAACACTTGAAAATCGTTTTTCTGTGTAGTTGTGACTTATTATTAAAATACTAGTAACAACCCATGTCTTCCCTTGGGTGTCGTAAAAGGCGACTAACGGACTAAAGACTGTATATATATCCAACAACATAGATCGGCGATGGTCTCATCAAAATAAGATTACCAACCCCACTCTTCCCTTGGGTGTCGTAAAAGCGACTAACGGACTAAAGACTGCACATACCAACCTTCAACAGCATAGAGCGGCGATGAGCTCACCACCTGTCACGCTGAGAACATGTGCAGTCGCTATTTGGTGAAAAGTGGACTATGGCAGAGGACTGCTTTTTCGGTCCTCATTGACTAGGCTATGACTAGCCCTTTGGGGTCAAAAGACTTGATTTTAAGTATCTAAGTATGTATGTATTTTAAACTGAAGACTCAAACTTTTACTGTCGGGTTTTAAGATTTTAGTTTAATTTTATTTAATAAGATTATTTATCTTGCATACTGAAATAGGAACGGATGAAAACGTAGAGCGTGCCTTTGCCCAGCAGTGAGTGAGACACAATGGCTTCTAAAAAAAATTTTATAATGTAATTTGTAAAATGAAATACGAAAATAAGATTAGGCTCTATGGGCTGTCTACTTTTGCCTTGCAATTGTAGAAAAACAAAAAACCAGAAAAAAAATGTCAAAATAAAAAAGCCATTTTGATCATTCCGATAATTCAACATAAAATATTTATGAAAAATAATTAAAATTATTGATTTTAGCACAAAGGTTTCAGGTACAAAGTGATAGATAACATAAGACGACGCAGTGGGATTAATATGTGTGAAACAATGCCATAGTTAGTAACTTTACGTTGTGAATTTTGGTGAACAGTACCTACGTAAAGTTTAGAAGTAGGTAATAAATTGGTGAGTTTTATGACGTTTTTTAGTGTGATAATCTGTGACTAATTAATCTTCATTCAAGTCCATAATTTCATAATCTAGACATTGCAATTGTAAATATTTTATTTGATTAATAATTGAAACTTAAAAACTTTAGAAATGTGTATGTTATTATTGTAATTGAACACTAGTTATTCATTTACATTTTTTTAAATCGACATATTAATATTAACCTAATTCAAGCCCATTTCAAGCATCTCTAAATGCTGTGTACATTTCAGTGTCAACTCAAAACCTTAATTATAGGGAATATTAAATATTTTTTTATATGTAAACAACCATTTCAATCTGATTTGTAGTTAGCCAGAACTTAAGTCTTAGCATAGGTACTTTATCCAAATGTAAACTTAGGTCAATAACAAAAATTACAGTTGCCACCTTCTAAAGTATTTTTCATCCCCCCATCTCGGAAAGAGTATTTTTACTCTTCGATATCTGAGTGCAAAAGCCGTTTTTACCCGCTAGAGGACAAAGTAAATTGAATTTATAACATTGTGTGCACTTAGTATGTGTATTCAAAACATCATTAAACCTATTTTCATCTTCCTCCATGGTGCCAATTTATCATACGACCTTTTTAAATTGTTAAAAAATCAGACTCGGAACCTTTTTGGTGTACCTACTTTTTTAATTTGGTTGGTAATTTCCTCGTTGAGGTGGGATGAAAAGTTACGTGTTGCACTCGAGTGCAAAGATTTTTCACCTCGTGCTCTTTTGATTCCCTCGGTAACGCTCAGGATTCTAATTTTAGGATCCTTCGCTTGCTCGGTCATCAAAATTGAGCACGCGGTTAAAAAGCAAGTTTGCACTCTTGTATAACAAATAACTATTTTCATTTTGTTAGAACCAAAACAAAGTAGGTACCTACATAGCATAAAAAAGAGTATTAATTAAAAAAGTTAATAAAAGAGAAAAACTGCAACTATACTTTAGTGGTTAATACGCTCATTCGTTCGATCCGCTTATGTTGGTTCAATAGCACAGAGTAACTATGCGACAGTAACTTATTCTTACATTAGCGTGGTGAAATGAAATACAAGTTATACATATGTCTAGGTAGTAAACTTATACTCGGGTAGCTATTCTCGTGTAATTTTAATATTGGTGAAATCGGGTCTAAGTACAATAGGTACCTACACTCGGATAAACTCGACTCGAACTTACTGTCAGAAATTTATAAATTATTAGACATAGATATTCAACTAATTCAACAGTATTAAATTTAATGCATTGTCTTAAATATTACAGATTACACCAAACATTTATAAAGCTACTACAAACCATCAAATCTACAAGCATTGATTTGACTCAAAAAATGTAAAAAAATATATTTTTTGTTATTAAAAGAGTGATTCTTTCATTTTCAGATAATATCATGGTGTCAGTTAAACAAGAAATAGATTTAACGATTAAGAAAGAACATGATAATGATGCCATCAGTGGTCGTAAGGATCCAACCACGTTTCTACCAGAAGAGCTTATGTCCTATGAGATTAAACAGAAGAAGAAAAAAAAGAAAAAGAAAAAACAAGAAGACCCTTTTAAAGATATTGATGATAAAACTACGTTGTCAACCGTAATTGAAACGCTTGAGTTGAAATTGGATCCGGAAGTGTCTATCAAAGTAGAAAATATTGAAGTTGAATTGGATTTTAATGATGTTAGTATTTATAGGCGCACCTGTCTAGTCTAATCAGAAATTATGCAATGAGGACCGCAGAAGCAGTCCTCTGCCAACGTTTTGCCAATTTACAACTGCACATATTCTCAGCATGATAGGTGGCGTGCCTATCGCCGCTCTATGCTATTGAATGGTATTTACAGTTTTTAGTCCGTTAGTCGCCCTTTCGTCCATTCGTCGACACCCAAGGGCAGAGATGGATCGAGCCGCCACCCACCACACAGCTTTATTAATGTAGTATTATAAGCTATAATCGCATTTTAAATCTTGTCACCACACAAGTCAAACATAATCTAAGGACTCTAGGGTATGTTGGGCCAGTTGTCAGAATGTCCAAGGTGACATAATATCCGGATGTTTTAAAGACCCGTTGGTCAATATGTACAAGTGTCAGAATGTCCAAGAAGTCATAACGTCCAGATGTTATAATGACTGAACTGACCAACTTATCAAGACCGTCCAAGTGGCGACGGACTCCCTTCTCCAACGGATCCCCTCGGCCGAGATTGTGGTATTGGGAGACTTCAATGCCCATCACGTCGAATGGCTTGGTTCACGCACAACTGACCACCCGGGTAGAGCCGTTCATGACTTCGTTTTAGCCTACAGTCTGCCCCAATTGGTAACAGAGCCAACACGGGTTCCAGATGTGGAGGGCCATGCACCTTCTTTATTGGACCTTCTGCTGACTTCGCACCCAGACGGCTATCAAGTTTCTGTTGATGCACCACTAGGATCATCAGACCACTGTCTGATTCGCAGCACTGAGCCTCTCACAGAAACTTCAAAACCGCAACCGTCGAGTCTGGCATTATAGGTCAGCGGACTAGGATGGTATGCGAAGTTTCTATGCGTCCTACCCGTGGTGGCGAGTTTGCTTCTCGCTGGATGATCCTGATGTCGCCGCTGACTCTGTTGTGGATGTGATACTGCAGGGAATGGAACTTTTTATTCCAAACTCTGTGGTTCCCATTGGCGGCAAGTCCCAACCATGGTTTGGTCGTTGCTGCAAAATGGCGTCTCGCCAAAAGAGACAACATTACCAAGCCTGAGCTAACTCGGTGTCATCAAAGGATCCAAACACCAGTGCGCTCAGAAAGAAGTACAACTTTGCCGCCAGATCCTTTAAGAAGGTCATTGCCAAGGCGAAGTCATCATTCATAGGTAGAATTGGCGAGAGGCTAGTGCGCCTTCCTTCTGGGACGCGTGCGTTCTGGTCTCTCGCCAAAGCTATCTTAGGGAATTTTTGTCAGCCGTCCCTACCACCATTGCACAAGACCGATGACTGCCTGGCCTATACTGCAAAGGAGAAAGCCGATCTCTTGGACTCTATTTTCGCTTCAAACTCGACCTTGGACGATGGGGAAAACTCTCCACCAACCATACCGCATTGCGCTTGTACAATGCCAAACGTTCAGTTCCTGCAAAGGTCAGTTCGTAAGGCTCTTTTTTCCCTTGATATCCATAAGGCGAGTGGGCCTGATGCAGTTCCACCCATTGTGCTACGGACGTGTGCTCCTGAATTGGCACCAGTTCTAACGTGCCTTTTCCGGCTCTTTTACACTACTGGCGTCGTCCCGAGCTCTTGGAAGACAGCCCTTGTCCACCCGATTCCAAAAAAAGGCGATCGCTCAGATCCGTCCAACTACAGGCCAATGGCTATTACCTCTTTACTCTCCAAAGTAATGGAGTCCATTACAAACCGCCAGCTCTTAAAGTACCTAGAAGAGAACCAGCTACTAAGTGATCGCCAGTATGGTTTTCTTCGCGGTTGTTTGGCTGGTGATCTTTTAGTGTATCTTACTCACCGATGGGCGGAGGCAGTCGAGAGTAAAGGGGAGGCACTGGCAGTTAGCTTGGACGTAGCGAAAGCCTTCGACAGGGTATGGCACAGGGGTCTTCTCTCTAAACTTCCATCATACGGGCTTCCTGAGAAATTGTGTTCATGGGTTGCCAGCTTTCTTACTGGGCGTAGCATCAGAGTCGCAGTGGACGGTTCGTGCGTGTGAATGCTGGAGTCCCGCAGAGGTGTGTGTTGTCCCCTACTCTATTTCTTCTGCATATCAATGACATGCTGCATAACAACAGCATTCATTGCTATGCAGACGACAGTACTGGGGATACGCTCTACACCGGGCAAGCTAATATTCGTCTGGAAAGCGTCATCGAGAGCCAGAATAAACTTGTGACTGACACCGAGAACATGTTAAGTCATGTCTCGGATTGGGGCCGACATAACCTAGTCCGCTTTAACCCCTTCAAAACACAAGTTTGCGCATTTACCGCGAAAAAACATCCCTTCGTCGTACCTCTGAACTTTCAGGGAGCTCCCCTTGATACCAATCCGACTATTGGAATCCTTGGCGTCGATATTTCGAGTGACGTTCAGTTTCGTGGTCATTTGGAAGGTAAAGCTAAATTAGCTTCGAAAAAGCTGGGTGTGCTTAATAGAGCGGGTCAGTATTTCACGCCGGCCCACCGTTTACAGGTCAGGCCGCATATGGAATACTGCTCCCATCTCTGGGCTGGAGCACCCCAATACCAACTCCTTCCATTTGACCGCATTCAACGCAGAGCTGCTAGAATTGTCGACGACGTGGTTATTTCAGGACGGCTCGATCCACTGGCTCTTCGGAGAGGCGTTGCATCTCTCTGTATAATGTACCGTATATATCATGGGGAGTGTTCTGAGGAATTGTTCGGCTTGATCCCTGCCGCTGATTTCCTTCACCGCACTACACGCAATCGACTGTCATTCCATCCACATCACCTTGATGGATGGCGGTCTACTACTGTGCGTTTTTCAAGATATTTCTCGCCTCGAACTACAATGTTGTGGAACCAGCTCTCGGCGGCGGTATTTCCGGACCGTTACGACTTAGGGATCTTTAAGAAACGAGCTTATTCCTTCCTTAAAGGCCGGCAACGCGCCTGCGATTTCTCTGGTTTTGCGGGTGTCCATGGGCGGCGGTGATTACTTTCCATCAGGTGACCCGCTTGCTCGTTTGCCTCCTTCTGCTATAAAAAAAAGACCTTTGTTCAATATGTACAAGTCTCTGAATATCCAAGAAGTCATAACGTCCAGATGTTAAGTAATAACCCAAGTGGATGCTTATGACTAGCGTCATCCGCGACTGTATTCTAGTGGTTTAAACCACCTGTCTCGATTCCAGGTTCCGGACACCAGTCCCAGTTAGATTCCTAGTGGGGGTACATGTTTGTACTTGTTTTGGTTGATGGATCTTAGTAACATTATAAAATGAAATATATAAGTACAAGTAAGAGCTTAATTATGTTTCCTCTTGTCTAATGTCTAGACTAGAGGGTCTGTTTACTGTTATTGATTAATCTCTTTAAAATAGACCTAGCAATTCTGCAATTTTCGTCGAATACTTTCCTTACTTGTTACCTTTTGACTACACTGTAATGCCGCGACCGCACGTTTGCCACTTGCCACAAACTCCAACCTCTACAAACCCTAGGCAGGCGCTTGGCAAACCTCGACAAGCTGTCACAAATTCAAACGTGTGGATAGAACGTTTGGCTTGGTTTGCGTAGGTTTGCGTAGGTTTGCAAGCGCTTGTAGCCGATCCGTCGAGTGTCGGTTTTTTGTCACATATCAAAGGGAATTTGCCTCAAGCGCTTGCGAAGCGTTCCACATGTTTGCGCGCAATTCAGTCTCGTTAGTGCACTGGTGGCGAACAGACGTGCTAATTTATTTAGGTTTTAGTTTTACTCATGTGAAAAATGAGTGACTGGTCAAATAAAGAAAGTCGTATACTTCCTGGAATGTTACTAATGTTATGGAATGAGTGAATTTAATTTTGAGGAGGAGGAGGATATTCTCGAGGAGCTCGATGGCGCAGCGGCTAGCGCGTTCGGCTTGCGATCTTGCCTGCTATGCAACTTTCGCAATGACGAGTCGCTGGATGGGTGATCATATTAAAAACATCTCGAGCTCTTTCGTGCTTCGAAAGGCACGTTAAGCCGTTGGTCTCGGTTGTTGTCGTAAGATGACAGTCGTTAGAATCCACCAACCCGCATTGGGCCACCACGCTGGCCTAATGGGTCATGGCCCAATATCCCCACGTGCTGTTCTTCACGTGGGAGGCTTGTGCCCAGCAGTGGGACGTTTATAGGCTGATGATGATGATAATGAATTTTATTTTACATAAACCGATAACTTATTCGTAATCATTTAAATCTATGGGCAACACAGACCACGCCCCCACAGTCCACGCTTCAGCAAGAAACAACTGCACAGTCTGCACATGTGCTTAGGTGGTCAGCCATTATTAGCACGTAAGTCGCTTTTATGACATCGAAGGGAAGAGAGGGGTTGGTAGTATTATTTTGAGGAGTCCATCGCCGCTCTATGCTGTTGGATGTATGTGCAGTCTTTAGTCCGTTAATAGCCTTTTACGACACCGAAGAGAAGAGGGGGTTGGTAGTATTATTTTGATAAGCCCATCGCCGCTCTATGCTGTTGGATGTATGTGCAGTCTTTAGTCCGTTAGTCGCCTTTTACGATACCGGGGGGAAGAGAGGGGGTGGTAGTATTATTTTTATGAGCCCATCGCCGCTTTTGTACTCAATTGTTTTCCTGTCTTAAAACGAATCTGTCCTAAACAGAATCTGACGTAAACCTACGAGGGGCGTTCAAAATATTCTCGGTATGTGGATAAAAACAAACAAGTACGAAAAGTTTGATATTTTTATTTTTCAATATACTCCCCCCCTATGTTCATACACTTATAAGATCGATCAATTATTTTTTTTAATCCCTCATAAAAATATTTTTTATCTTTGGTGTAAAAATGCTCCTCCACGGCCGTCTTCAACGCTTCATCGTCAGAAAATTTAATTCCACGCAGATCCTTTTTAAGATTGGGGAACAAAAAGAAGTCGCTTGGGGCTAAGTCCGGACTATAGGGTGGATGAGTAACAGTTTCAAACCCACATTCAACAATAGCTGCCTTGGCAATATGAGCAGTATGGACAGGGGCGTTGTCATGCAGAAGCAGAACACCTTTGGTTAACTTTCCTCGCCTCTTTTCTTTGATCGCATCTCTTAATTGACGTATAACGTTAGCGTAGTACTGCCCTGTGATATTTACACCTTTTTCTTTATAATCGATAAGCAAAACTCCTTCACAATCCCAAAATATTGTGGCCATGACCTTGCCAGCTGACGGGATTACCTTGAACTTCTTGGGATGAGCTGAACCCTTAATGTGCCACTGCATGGACTCCTGTTTGCTCTCTGGGTCAAAATGATGAACCCAGGTTTCATCTCCAGTAACTATTTTTTGCAGCACCTCATCGGGATTTTCACCACACAGGTCGATAAAATCTGAACAGCAAGCCACACGCATATCCTTTTGAAGAAGCGTCAGCATTCGCGGAGCCCATCTTGCACTTACTTTTGACATATTAAGATGGTCATGTATAATGTCATGTACGGTACCAATAGAGAGATTGGTTACTTGAGCTATAGATTTTACCTTCACTCGGCCGTCTTCCAATATAAGTTTTTCCACTTTATCAATATTTTCTTGTGAGGTAGCCACTACAGGCCGGCCAGGTCTAGGGTCATCTTCAATACTCTCCCTTCCACGCTTAAATTCGCTTGACCATTTTTGAATAGTAGATAAAGAAGGAGCAGACTCACGGTAAACACAATCCATTTCCTCTTTTATGGTTTTTTGATTTTTACCCTGTTTTGTCAAGAATTTTATGACGGATCGGTGCTCTAATTTCGTTAAAATGGTTAATTCGCTCATGGTGTTCATGTTTGTTCGGCAATTGCAGAAAAACAAAAGAACATCTCGGTTCCAATTTTACTTTTTTTTAATGTCAATGGATGAATCTTAGCGGCCAGTAACAAATATATATATAAAAGAGGTTGTAACGTATCAATACCGAGAATATTTTGAACGCCCCTCGTAATCTGTCCCAAACAGAATCTGTCCTTAACCGAGCGATCGTTGGATATTTGTGCAGTCTTTAGTCCGTTAGTCGCCTATTACGACACCCAAGGGAAGAAAGGGGTTGGTAGTACTATTTTGATAATCTAATCAATTGTTAAATAAAACATATAAGTACCTTCCTATTCTAAAATAATTACTTAGTACGGTTTTTATGAATTTTTAACATCCACCATCTTTTTTGCCATATCATGCCACCAACATATTTGTAAACGTTTGTCGAGGTTTGGAGTTTGCGGCAAGTGGCAAGCGTGCGGACGAGGCTTGGATTTGTGACTGTCTTGCAAACCAAGCCAAACGCTCTATCCACACGTTTGAATTTGTGACAGCTTGCCGAGGTTTGGCAAGCGTGCGGTCGCGGCATAAAGTCTATCCAGCTCTTACTAAAATACTTACACGCCGATTATTTACTTACAGTTCGCTGACAACGCCGGTCTCATGGTACAAGGTCCTACCAGCGAAGACAGTCAAGAGCCAGACGTCAAAGTCGAGGAGCCGAATGGTGAAGCGGTGCTATTAACATTCGAGAGTATTATAAATACTGCTCAATCCGTCTTCAAACAAACGCAAGAGGAAGTGAGGCTTGCCCCCATGCATGTGTGCAAAGTGTGTCATCTAGTCTTTCAATCGCACAAAACTTTAAAAATGCACCAGAAACGGAAACATAAGTCCTTTAGAAGGTCTTTTAAACATGTCTGTGATTATTGTGGCATGTCGTACGATGTTAAAAACAGTTTAATAGCCCATATTAAGAGGAAACATGCGCCTGGGACGTCTCCCGATGATAATGAAGAGAAAACGTGTGATATATGTGCTCTAGTCTTTAAAGGTGTTGCCCGTTTGAGAATGCATATGAGGAGGAAACACGGCTCATTTGAGGAGTCGTTCAAACACGCCTGTCCTGACTGCGGACTGACGTACGACAAATATAGGAGCTTAATAGTGCATATGCAACGGAAACATTCCGGGGAACAGAAGCCTGCGCTCAACCAATGGTACAATTGTCCGTTTTGTCCGAAAATGTTCAATAGGAGGGAAACTTATTCGCGTCATGTGCAAAGGAAGCATAAAGTGGTTGATGAAGATGTAGGTAAAGAGTTACCGAACTGCTTAGAAACCTGTAGAAATGAGGAGACTGGTGAAATTACGTGTAAAGAGTGTCCTTTAGTGTTTTCTTCAATAAATTTTTTAAAACTTCATATGAGGAGAAAACATAACGCTTTAAAAGAAGATTTTAGACTTAAATGTAGGATTTGTAATTTGTCCTACGATAAAATAGAAAGCCTCAAAAGGCATATAAGGAGGAAACATAATAAGGGTTCACATTGTGAAGTGTGCAATAAAAGTTTTGATACGATGGAGTCATATGTAAACCATTCTCATATAAAGGTTATTAAGGAGTGCAGTCTTTGCGGGTTGATATTCGCGTCGCAAGGCGGTTTAGCGAAACACATGCGGTGTACGCACAAAATAGACTCGCCTAAAGTAGCTTTCTGCAATATTTGCAACGAAGGCTTTCACGACAAGAGACAGCTCAAACCGCATTTACTGAAGGTGCATTTAAAAGTTTCTTACACGTGTAGATACTGCAAGAAAGTGTTTAAAGCTAAAGAGAGTTATAGGAGGCACGTATTGTTCAAGCACCCCGTTAACAATCATATAATAAATCAAATGCAACAGTGTGACCAGTGTTCGGAGAAGTTTCCTGATGAATTTGAATTGTGTCGGCACATTAATTTAACTCATGGCAAGAAAACTGAGTCGGACATGCAAATGCCATGCTTTGACGTGAAAAAGGAGGAAGTCGACACAAAAGACGCGTTTCAATGCACAAAATGTACAGAAACATACTCGTGTTGGGATCAGTTGAAGTTGCATTTTGAGCAAAATCACCATTTCGGTCCGGAGACTCAGTGTCAAATCTGCGGTGAAATATTGCCAGGCAGTGATCTACAGAAACACATTAAAGCATCACACACAGTCTCCTTAAAATGTAAGTACTGTGAGTTCCAGACGACAAATAGGACTAGTATGACCCAACATGTGTTACGGCATAAGAATGCAACGACGTTGCATTGTGACTTCTCCGGTTGTAAGTATAAGAGTTATTATGAGGGTGCAATGGTGAAGCACAAGAAAAAACATGCAGAGCTCGGTGTCAAGTTGCAATGTAGCAAATGTCCGTTCCAAACGATGAATAAATACATTTTGAGATATCACGAGGAAGCTCATGTCACTGGCAAGAAACGTTATAGGTGTGACCAGTGCGATTATGCCACAATTCTACCAGCCAACTTAGTTCAGCACAAATATAAGCATTCTAGTGAGAAACGGTTCAAATGTGAGGTGTGTCCGTTCGCTACCAAGTACAATACGTCTTTGAGATTTCACGTCAAAAAGAAACACTGTGATCTACCTAGTTTTAGTTGAGTACGTACAATGTTATTGTTTTATTTTGTTTTTATTAAAATATTTGTTGTTATGATGGGTCTGTTTTAATTTTTTGTTTATTTTAAGAATAACAAATAGTAGAGTACTAGTCAACCCCTCTGGAGAATCTGAGGGTACGGGTTCGGTCACCCGGCTCGAGGTAAGTTTGTCGACGCCTCTAAACAGTCCGGTTGTCACTTACTTCGGCTGTGTACATCTGCCCCCTTACTCTTGAAACCTAGCGCTATTGGATCGGATTGGTATTGTGAATTTTCGTACTCCTAAGTTACGACACCAGAGCTAATATGGATTCATATTGCGTGTATATTGAGTGAAAAAAATACAAAACTCAATGCCATTTAATTCACCCAATATGAATCCAAATTAGCGCTGGTGTCGTAATTAAAAATACGAAAATTCACAATACCAATCCGATCCAATAGCGATCGGTTTCAAGAGTAAGGGGGTTGATAGGTGCTCCTCGGTTTGTAGGGGTCCGATGCGGGTGTGACTCGTAATAATAATAATGTGATTCACCAACTAGTTTATTTTAAATAAATACAGACAGAAGTTTATGAATAAAATCCTCAGCTGAACAAAATGGTAAACATGAAGAGAATCATGTTGAGAGTGTAGAACCACCAGTGGATATAAACTCCTTACATCCTGTTGCTGCCATTCAGGTGAATTTTCATTAGCTTATCTACTTTTTTCATTGCAATTCTTTGATCACATAAAACCTAGATGCACACTCAACACTCAACGTCTGATTTTATTTTATTAAGTACAAAAACAGATTGACAGAGAGGGAAAAAAAGGAACAGTAACAATATTAATACGAAAACTAATATCATTGACGAAAACAATAATCTTTTACAAAAATATGAAAAGTAATGAGGTTGAATGATGTAATGACACGCACCTTTACACGGTTACGCTGTAAATGCCATCTGCAGCCAACAGCAAGCTCTCTAAAAAAAGTTAAGTAATACTTTCGATATCAACCTACTAGATAAGTGATAATTTGGTAGCCAACAAAGAACCATTATCCACAAATGATGTGGTGGAATTTGCCTTGTGGTCCCACCAATTTTATCCCACTGGCGCCTTCCACTAAAAAAGGGTAATGAGCGGAAACTGAGCTAACAATCTGAGCGGGCCGGAGAAAATATGGTTGTGCACTTCCATTATGAAAGAGTTTCAGAATTTGCCTTCCACTGCCAGCGGGCTTCGCGGAGCGAGTGAGGTGGGAAATGAGAGGGGTCAGACGAGCGAGTTGTTTGCCTTCCATTGTCAGCGGCCATGAGCGAGGTGGCGCAGAAAAACAGACTAAAGCGGGCGAGGAAAGGGGCAGGGACGGCGAAGGAGGCGGAGGTGTAAGCAGCAGAGTTCAAAACTAGCGTGCGACGCCATGACGCAGTGGACCCATTTTAACTCGCTCAACCCGCTCCACTTACTCGCTCGCGGTGGAAGCATATCTATGAAATTTTGCGTTGCAAGTTGAGTTAAGTCATTAAGGAGTCCGTTAGAAATCCGCTGAACTCTGACCACTTTTGTAACTCTTTGTACTCTTTTGATCCGCTCCGCTTGCTCATTCACAGTGGATTCACTTCTTAGAAATGAAGATTGCCGTTGCGAGTTCAACGGAGTCCGTACGCGTCTCATCTCGTAATGCCAACTTCGCAAAATGACAACTTCTCAGAATGCCAACTTCTCGAAATTCCAATTTCTCACAATGCCAACTTCGCATAATGCCAACTTCTCAAAATGACAACTTTTGAAGGGGCAGACCGGCAAGCATAAAAAATGACTAAAAAATATCCCACACTTTATGTAGACAGTGTAAATGTATAATAAGCTAGCGGCCCGCCCCGGCTTCGCACAGGTGTACTTTTTTTTTTAATATAGCTTATGTTACTCAGCGCTAATGGAGCATTCTAATGGTGAAAGAATTTTTTAAATCGGTCCAGTTGTCCCGGCTTTTCACATATGTACTTTTGCTTTTTTTTTTGTTTGTTTTTGTTTTTAATATAGCCTATGTTACTCAGCACTAATGTAACATTCTAATGGTGAAAGAATTTTTTAAATCGGTCCAGTAGTCCCTGCTTCGCGTAGGTGTACTTTTTTTAATATAGCCCATGTTACTCAGCGCAAAAAACAAAAAAAAGTAAAAGTGCACCTGCACCCTAATTGTCTAACTTCAACATCTATCGCAATCGCTTTCAAGTAAAAGGAAATTCCTTCACTAGTTAGTTTATTTTAAATACATACATAATTATCTCGACTAATAACCCCAAAGGGTTGGTAAGAGACCGGCAATGAGGACAGCAAAAGCAGTCCTCTACCATAGTCCACTTTTCACCAATTAATAGCGACTGCACATGTGCTCAGTGTGACACGTGGTGAACCCATCGCCGCTCTATGCTGTTGGAAGTATGTGCAGTCTTTAGTCCGTTAGTCGCCTTTTACGAAACCCAAGGGAAGAGAGGATGGTAGTATTCCTTCACCGCTACGCTACACGGTTATATTAAAATTTGTTTTAAATAAGCAAACTAGCAAAGCCATGTACTTGTATTTACTTGAAAGGTATTGCCATAGGTGTTGAAGTTAGACAATGTCCTTTCACCATTAGTGGTTAAAACAACTGAATCTAAGAGTGAATCAAAGATGTTTGAATTTTATAGAGCGAATTACAATGAAATCAATAAATATATGAATGAAAATGTCTCTGTGGTTAACGAGGATAATTCAACGACAAATGAAATGTGGTATAATTTTGAAACCCATATACACCGTGCGATTGATAATTTCGTAAGTAAAAAGACGAAAAATAAGTACAGTAGGTGTCAAAAACCGTGGATAAACAAACAAATACTTAATTTAACAAAAAGAAAAAAAGAACTTTGGAAAATATACCTGATTAACCGACAGCAGGACTCATATGCTGACTACCGAAAAGTCAATAATACTATAATTAAATCAACCAGAAGTAGAAGGACTTGTTTGAGTCAAAAGTTGTGAGCGATGGTCATAAATCCTTTTATGGATATATTCGCAAGCAGCTTAATTCAAAAGTTTCTATACCTACTGTTCTAAGAGATGAAACAAATAACCTTGTGGTAGACTCGCAAAAAATATCAGAAGTGTTTGCAGATCAATTTGAACGAAGCTTTGTCAGGGAACCTGACGGCCAATCACCGAATATCAATTTGGGTAGGGTTGCCAACTCAATAGAAGAAATAACATACAATATAATAAGTAATACGGAAACATCTTTTGGCCCTTAAAGACACTACATCATCTGGTCCGGATGGTATACCATCGATTCTATTAAAAAAATGCTCACATACTCTCGCAGAAAGCGTAGCAAAAATAATGAGCAATTCATTGGAGGCTGGTCGCTTGCCAGATGATTGGAAAGATGCTGTTGTCGTACCGATATACAAGAAAGGTGACAAATTGCAAGCCGCTTACTATAGACCAATAAGTCTCACTAACATACTATGCAAAACCATGGAAAGAATCATAGTAGACAGCCTTAGAAAATTTCTATCTTCTGAACACATTATTATCGATGAACAGCATGGTTTCGTTCCTGGGCGTTCGTTTGAGACCAACCTTCTTAAATGTGTAAATAATTGGGTAAATAATCATGACTGCGGTAATCCTACAGATGTTATATATCTCGACTATGAAAAGGCCTTTGATCGTGTTCCAATACGTAGACTGATGTACAAACTTGAGCATCTTGGAATTCGAGGGAAGTTGTTGGGTTGGATCGGGGATTTTCTGTCCAACAGAACTTTTCGTGTGCGTATAGGCAATTTTATGTCCAAGCCACGATCTGTACTGTCCCGCAGGGCTCTGTTCTTGGGCCATTGATTTTTATCTAATACTTGACTGACCTTAAATCTACCTTGACTCTACCCTTTTCATTATTTGCTAATGATACAAAGTTTTTTGGAAATCCAATAACACAATGTGATGAAATACAAAAGGACTTAAATGCTATAGATAATTGGACCAAAGATTGGTTGCTCACACTTAATGTTTCGAAGTGTACTGTACTACACATAGGATCAAAGAACCCTCGCAGAGGATATTGTTTGGGCAACCATCAATTAGAACCAGTAACATCACAGAGGGACCTCGGTGTTACAATAACTAACAACTTGAAATGGGACGCCTATATTTCATGCTTAGTAAAGAGAGCCAATTCTATCTTGTATATTATTCGTAAAGCATTTAAGTGCCTCACAAAAAAGACATTTATTACACTATACAAGGCTTATGTGCGTCCACTTCTGGAATTTGGGTATGTGGTGTGGAGTCCTCACTTTAAGAAAGATATTGCACTGTTGGAGGGTGTGCAGAGAAGAGCTACCAAAATGGTTCGCGCATTACGTAATGAACCGTACGAACGGCGCCTCAAAGAACTTGAGCTGACTACTCTTGAGGCAAGGAGACAGAGGGGTAGTTTAATAGAGACATACAAAATACTCACTGGACACTATGACGTTTCTGATTTACAGCAGCTCTTCACGCTGAGTGTGAACAAGCATCTCCGTGATCACCAGCTGAAGCTATGCCGATCATTGGCAGATAGAGATCCTAAGAAGTTTTTCTTGCCTAACCGAATTGTCACGGACTGGAACAGGCTACCTGAAGAAGTCATTAACGCTCAGACCATAAATTCGTTTAAGTAACAGGCTGGATAAATTCTCCAAACCACAAGACACACACGCATCAGCTCATTGAGCTGCTAGTGTTTACCTCAAATAATAATAATAATAATAATAATGTTCAACAGTTCAACAGTAGTATTTCTATAACTTTTCCGCTCTTTAATATTCCGAGTTTTCGCTTCCCTTCTAATCATCAAGTAAGATGGAGACGAGGAGCTATCAAGTAGTACAGTACACGCCTGTAGATAAAACTTAAGTAAAATTTCAAACACTGAAAAAAAGACGACAACCTCAGGCGGGAATCGAACCACGCACCTTCCGCATTGCGGGCGGCTGCCTTAACCACTTGGCTACCGAGGTCTGGCTTTCACCCGTCGAAATTTGTCAGTGCTTGATGCTTATGTTTTTTAGTCAACATTGCTTCATCAAATCATAGAAGTTTTCACCTCTGAGATCCGAAAGAAATATTTTTACAAATATTGAACATTCGGTTAAGATGAAGCTGCGTTATAGATTAATGTTTTTGTATATTTTAGCGTTTAATTAACGCTTAAATATACTTAAGTAAAATTTTAAACACTAAAAAGACGACAACCTCAGGCGGGAATCGAACCACACACCTTCTGCATTCCGCGCGGCTGCCTTAACCACTTGGCTACCGAGATCTGGTTTTCACCCGTCGAAATTTGTCAGTGCTTGATGTTTGTTTTTTTTAGCGTTTATTAAACGCTTAAATATATAAAAAACTGTCAAATTTCTCCAATAGATATTGATCCTTATACCGCTATCGATAAGGTTCAAAATGTATTGAAGAAATTATACATTTTATAGTAGTTTAACCAATAAAAATGAGAAACTTAGTAGAGAGGTAGAAATAAAAACAAAGTATAATTTCACAATATTTTTAATTAAAGCTTTCTTACTTTAAGAGCTATGTACATATTTCATAGAAACATATTTTTTTATACTTAACATATTGTAAGTAAAACACTAAAGACATGACCTGTGCTATGCGAATTTGTAACATTACAAATAACTTGTTACATAAAGACTTAATTATTAAAATAGCATAATATAGCAAAGTGAACCCTAAAACGGGCACAGCATTTGAAATTTTTTATTTATTTTCGTCCTTGTTTTTGGAATAAAGTTCAAAGTATGATGTCCGATACAAGGGCTTGATAAAAGGTTAAAGAATGACTAGCGACCGCCCGCGACTTCGTCCGCGTAAACTTATCTATCCCGGCACTCAAATTATTGTAGGCTAAAATTAAAATCCCGTCACTATTTATAAAAAAAAAGTTTGGCTACGCCTGCCGCTTTTTCTTAGCAATGTAATACAATGGACTTGGGAAAAATGAAAAAAAAGTTCAATTTTACTTTATACCATTACAGAAGTCGTTATTCTAAAACCAATAGTATTTATTTCTCTTTGATACGAGAAGTATTTACAAAGTCATTGTACATAAATATTTGCATAAAACACTACTACCTCGCTTAGTTCGCTGGCACTCGACTGACGTGACGTGACGTCATCGTATCCGATATCCCCGCCGCCCGCACCCGGCGGGCGTCCGATTACATATTTGCACAATTCATTATTAAATAATCTGTGACACAACTGCACTAGTTCAGAGCAGACATATTAATAAAACGAAATCGCGCGAGTCGCGCCACCCGTGCGAGAGAATGGAATCCGATGACGTCACGCCTCGGGTTTCGCGCGTATTTTGATTGTCACAAAAACAATAGCGCGTGGTCATTTTTATGAATCTTTAAAAAATTATTGTGAAGTATTTTGAAGGGCTAGAGAAAAAAAATGAATGTCATATATTAAGTTAAAATGTAAATATTTAAAAAATAAATAAATAAAAATACTTTTCCCAAGCTCATTATGGCGGTAATATTACCATAGAGTACACTAAGTTGTAAGAAATGTAAGAAAACAAAAAAGCAAATATCATCTATAACACAATTAATTCGCGAAAATGTATTTTAATATTTTTTTTATTATTTTTAAAAGTAGGTCTGCGGTTTTGAGCTATTTTATAAACACGTTGTATAAATGTGTACATACAAAAGATGATTCTAACTAACAAACAGATGTTGTAGTAAATACATTTGACGAAGGGACATACTTTTACGTTGCCCACGCGAGTTGGTGATTCCCACATAACCAAAGTAATATTGCCCAAAAAAAATCTAAAAAAATATAATGAAGTGTTATAATGATTGATGAGTCAGCCTCCGCGTGGGCTAGTGGTCAAGCGCGATCCAGCCCACCTGCCCGCCGGGCAGCTGCACCTGTATGAGGCGCACCGTCTCGCCGTTTTCGTCGGTCACCATCTGCACAACGGGATATTATCTTAATATATCTTTTTTTTTTATAGCAGAAGTAGGCAAACGAGCAAGCGGGTCACCTGATGGAAAGTAATCACCGCCCATGGACACCCGCAAAACCAGAGGAATCGCAGGCGCGTTGCCGGCCTTTAAGGAAGGAATAGGCTCGTTTCATGAAGATCCCTAAGTCGTAACGGTCCGGAAATACCGCCGCCGAGAGCTGGTTCCACAACACTGTAGTTCGAGGCGAGAAATATCTTGAAAAACGCACAGTAGTAGACCGCCATCCATCAAGGTGATGTAGATGGATTGACAGTCGATTGCGTGTAGTGCGGTGAAGGAAATCAGCAGCAGGGATCAAGCCGAACAATTCCTCAGAACACTCCCCATGATATATACGGTACAATATACAAGAGAGAGAGAAGAGCCAGTGGATCGAGCCGACCTGAAATATCCACGTCGTCGATAATTCGAGCAGCTCTGCGTTGCATGCGGTCAAATGGAAAGAGTTGGTATTGGGGTGCTCCAGCCCAAAGATGGGAGCAGTATTCCATATGCGGCCTGACCTGTGCTTTATACTATTGAAAGGAGAATGACCAAAACCAGCCTATTCGATATCTATTGCGTTAAGACGCAATTTTACGCAGCATAAGTTAAGACGCAGCATTTATTTATCACTTGACTCTTAACGCGGCGTTCTATAGAAAACCTTTTTTAACAGTAATCATTATAACTTAAGAGAACACTTTTGATATGTGAATGATTAAGAGGGTTTCGCATTTCGGTTTCCCATACAAACTTCCAAGTCGAAATTTTTAAAAACCAATAAGCCTATTTTGATAAAACTTTGCATGCTAAAGTAATGCACAGGGATCTAAATAATTTGTTGAAAACATTTTTTAAAAACGTTTATTTAACTGAGTTATTGCGATTTTTAACTTTCTATAGTGGACTTAAAATCACAATAACTCAGCTAAATAAAAGTTTTTTAAAAATGTTTTCAACAAACTATTTAGATCCCTGTGTTTTACTTTAGCATGCAGTTTCATCAAAATTGGCTTATTGGTTTTTAAAAATGTCGACTTTGAAGTTTGTATGGAAAACCGAAATGCGTAAACCCTCTTAATCATTCACATATCAAAAGTATTATCTTAAGTTAATTGATGATTACTATTAAAAAAGGTTTTCTATAGAAGGCCGCGTAAAGAGTCAAGTGATAAATAAATGCTGAACTGAACTGATAGTCATACGATAACAGTTGTCATAACCTCAAAATACCTAAAAAGTCTTAAGCTAAAAACTAAGATAGCTTCAAACTCCCGCATGATATTGTAATGTAATTTTTTCTTCATAATTCAGAGCATTGCTGCTATTGATTACTATTTAATTACGCTACCTAGCTAAAAAACTAGCCTAACTCCCATAGTAAAAAGGTCATTCTCCTTTGCATTCACAATGCTATATGGATATGGAATAAAATTATTACTAGAAAAAAATCCGCAATACCGCTGGCTTGCAGTGTAAATCATCAACTACTAGAAAGAATTCAACGAGTTTCTGGGGTCTCTGTAGCTTAGCGGATAGAGTAGTGGGCCGGCAATCCAAAGGTCAGGGGTTTGTCGAATCCTATTCGAGCTTTTCTGAGATTGGTTGATTTTTTCTAGTAAACATTTTATCATATATACAGGATGTCCCAGAAATCAAAGTTAAGCCGAAAATGGGCAATAGGGCAAAAAAAATCTTGGTCATGTACTTCTCAAGACCAAGATTTTTTTTTCATATTTTTCTAATAACTAACACGACATGGCCTATTGCCCATTTTCGGCTTGACTTTGATTTCTGGGACATCCTGTATAATCACGACTATTATCTCCGAAGGGTTAGCCAAACACGACAGCAAAAGCAGTCCTACACCATAGTCCACACTCCACCAAATAGCGACTGCACATGTGCGCAGCGTGACAGGTGGTGAGCCCATCGCCGCTCAATGCTGTTGGAAATATGTTCAGTCTTTAGTCCGTTAGTCGCCTTTTTTGACACCCAAGGGAAGCGAGGGGGTGGTAGTATTGTTTCACCGCTACGCGATTATTGTACACACGGTAGTTCTTATATTTTGATTATTTTTCGTTGTTCTAAGAAAATTGTAAACCTTACCTGTATTTGCTCATCTACTTGTTTGTCGTCCTCCGCCTCTATTAAGCCGTTAAAGTTATCTGTGAATTAAACAATACAAAAATGTATCGAAATTCTTTTTTAATTAAATTAAATAACTTGCTACGCTCACACTAATTTAATTATCTAGGTTATCCATATTCATCATTCATACATATCCTTAGAATAGATAACGGATAAACATACATACACATAGAACAGAAATCAAATTCAGAAAACAGTTTTTTTCTAAATTGACTCGAATGTGAATTTAACCCGGGCCCTCAGAGATGGTGGTGCGACGCCAGAACCGCATGCGATAACTTTGACTCACTTAATTTAATTTCAACATCATTACTACGCTATACTAATATACTAATAATAATTAATTAAATTTAATATTATTATAATTTAGAATGTAATATGCATTATGAATTAATAAAGGCTTTTTCATTTTTATTATTTATTTATTTACTACGCTATACACATTGGTCCTTCGAGCTGGATCGAAACCAGCGACCTATGGATATCTATATACTCGTACCTATACGATATCTTACAGGGCCCTTATTCTGTAACGATTCCTTGTTTCAAAACCACGTTAATTCCTTAAAAAGTTACGATATCTTCCCAAAAACGTATGCGTTTGACGTTTGTGCGCGGTAAGGTTTAGGTGTGGAATCTATAGACTGCGATACAGAATCAGGGCCCAGGTGTACAAATACTATTTTAAGTCCAGCACAATGGCCAATACTTACGCAATGTCAAAAAAGTAGGCTCTTCCCCTTCTTGGACTAGATTGACAGTAGAATCTGAAATAAACATGTAAAGAGTTTATTGCACACATGCCTGCAGAACGACCTTTTCAAAACTATACAATTTCTCCAATCAATATTGATCCTTATACCCTTGTGGCAAAGTTCAAAATGTATTGAAGAAAGGAGACTGGTCAAATGACACCCAGGCCCGGCGCAAAAGAAAAGTATCTCATGTAATTGACTATTATGAGTTTATATTAAATATATATTTCAATATCATTGGCTATCATAGGAATATCCTTATGATTGGAAAAAATAATTATTGATCAGCTTGTTTCAGTATTTTTCTTATTTATTTACTATTTCGTTTTTTTTTGTATTTTTTTTAGTTCAGCATTGCCTCACTTAATTTTAGATATTGTCATTAAAATATCACATATTTTTTAAAAAAATATAATAGTTATGAGTATGCATTTTAGTCATAGAATAAAACCTTTGCTCTTGGTATGCCTATAACGCAGCCTAAGTCGCGTTATGCCTAAACGCTACCCCTATTTAGTGTTAACAAAGAAGTAAAATACTGATATAAATAAATCAAAAACTATTTTTTCAATTTGATATATGATAGCCACTGATATTGAAGCAAATAAATACATATTATCTTTTTACTCATAATAGTCAATTATTTGAGATATTTTTCTTTTGCGCCGGGCCTGCGTAAATTTTGTATGGGCCGTGACTAGTCTCCTTTAACATTTTGTGGTACCTAGCTTAAAGTGATAGCGTCTGTCCCTCAACAATGGAATAACTGAAGCATAAAAAAACATATACATACGAGGGCAGTTTGGCAACTCAATGACTTTAAAGTTGAATAAAACTTTATAAATATTTTTTTTTGTCTCATGTTTGGAAACTCATTACGAAGCGCATGCCGTTCTTTTTTTTAAATTTGGCGCGAAAACAAGCTTTTAAGAAACAAAAAAGTTAGGCGACTTCAAGTATTCTTTGAAAATGGAGAAAAGCTAGTTTCGAGTGCTAATTATACACTATTTTTTTACGTGGTAAAACTAAGCAGACCGAAGATAAATTGAAAAAGTATTATGGTGATTCTGCGCATTCTCATGGGATGGTACATAAGTGGTTCACTGAATTTCGTTGTGGACGTACTACAACTAATGACGCGAAGCGCCCCGGAAGTCCGATTGAAGTCACTACGGAGGGCGTGGTTTATAAAATACATGATATTGTTTTGGCAGACCGTCGAGTGAAGATACGCGAAATAAGTGATGCTGTGCACATCTCGACTGAACGAGTTTTTTATATTTTGCATGATATTCTGGGCATGAAAAAGCTTTCTGCAAGATGGGTGCCGCGTTTACTAACAGTCGACCAGAAATGAAATCGTGTAACAGCTTCTGAGAATGCCTAGCCATGTATAATCGCAATCCGAGTTAGTTTATGCGTCGGTACATAACAGTTGACGAAACGTGGGTCCATCATTATACACCAGAGACTAAGCAACAGTCGAAGCAATGGACTTCTACCGGGGAACGTTGCTCCAAAGAAGGCAAAAACTGTTTGCTCGGGTGGTAAAGTGATGGCCACAGTCTTTTGGGACAGCCAAGGGGTTATTTACATCGATTTTTTGGATAAAGGCAAGACAATAAGCGGAGCTTACTATATAAGATAGATTCAATAAAAAGTTGATCACGAAACGACCGCATTTTAGCAAAGAAAAAAATTCTATTTCATCAGGATTATGCGCCCGCCCACTCGTCTGCAACCGCGACATCAAAAATTGTCGAATTAGGATACGAATTATTGCCACACCCTCCGTATTAGCCAGATTTAGCCCCCTGTGACTTTTTCCTCTTCCCAAACATGAAGAAATGGCTTGGCGGGCAAAGATTTTCGTCAAACGAAGAGGTGGTAGCCGAAACTGAGGCCTATTTTTCAGGGTTTGACAAAAAAAGAATTTTGATGGATTGCAGAGGTTGGAACATCGCTGGAGTAAGTGCGTAGAGTTGAAAGGAGATTATGTAGGAAAATATAAAAATTTATATGTTAAAAGAGTGTTTCTTTCCAAAGTCATGGACTTATCAAACCGCCCTCGTGCACATAATCACGACTATTATCCCTGAAGGGTTAGTCAGAGACTAGGCGATGAGGATAGCAATAGCAGTTCTCTGCCACTAAATAGCGACTGTACATGTGCTCAGCGTGTCAGGTGGTGAGTCTTTAGTTCGTTAGTCGCCTTTTACGACACCCAAGGGAAGATGGTAGTATTCTTTCACCGCTACGCGACATGCTTAGATTAGACTAAATTTTAATAAATAAATAAATAAGAGTTACTCCGGTTTGGTAGAATCGGTCTAAAGGCAGTAATGTTATACTTTCTAGAACCTACCCCTTTTTTGAAGTCGGTTAAAAACATTTATATTTAGACCAAAAAAGTTAAAACAACGAATATGAAAAAATTTACATTATGAATAGGTATTACAGTGAATTACAAACCTTTCTTTTCTTGTACTAAATATAGTTTTGCGCTGTCATCTTCGGAAACCGCTGAAATTAAAATAAAAGGGTAATTAATGATATAAAATCTAGAAACCTCATAGGCTGGTCAGGTACATTGTTTTAACCATGGCAAAAATGACAAAAAAAGGATTTTGTGTTTTTTTTCATTTTTAATTAAAGAATTCGTTTTGTGAATTTTAATTGGATAGTCTTTGAGTATTTAATTTATTTTAAAGCAATAACAATAATAAAAGAAAAATAAATTAAAAACAATTAAAAATAACGATTATTTACAACGCGCGGGCAACGGCCGCCGGCCGGCCGTTGCCCCGCCAACGTAGGTATGAACGCGTACGGGTCAACCCCTCGCCCGCGCGTTGTAAATAATAGTTATTTTTAATTGTTTAATAGTAAAAATCCTTAAAAAATAACTATACTTAAACATAAAAAGACGTCGTGCAATATAGATATTAAATATTAATTGGTTGCTAAAAACTTTTTGTAGTTTTCTTACTTCTTCCTCGCGACATTTATCTTTTTCCTGTCAGTTGAATTGATAGTGATGTGCCGAGTCGCTATTTTGGTGGATCGAGTCGACTCGAGTCCGTTTATACGGTATTCGAATCATCACTCGATTCCGCGTTTCGAGCCCAGTACTCGAGTTCTATGTTTGGTATTCGAATCATGACTCGATTCCGCGATTCGAGTCCAGGACTCGAGTCTGGAAATTCAAGTCCAGAACTTGAGTCTAGAAATTAAAGTCCAGAACTCGAGTCTAGAAATTCGAGTCCAGAAATTGAGACCCTTACCCATTTTAGAGTGAAAAGGAAAATTCGAAAGTAGTAAACTTAAAATAGCATGTAGGTAGGTAGGTAGGTTTTGCTTATTGATAATAAATCAATAATTTTTAATGATTTTTTTAAACATTACCTACAGAACATACTAGGAGGTATTTAGCTATGAATCTGAAATGAGATCAAGTTTTATTTGTTTTATTACCCACCTATAACAAAAAGAGAACCTTTTAGAACCTATTCAGATTTGTGCTATGAAATTTTTATAAACTTCTCATTTCACTTTTTTCGGCGCCATTTTGTAATATACCTAGTTAATTACATTAAAATCACTTCACCTAAACATTCACTCACATTAGGTTACTGACACAAAACCAATAAATACATCAAAGTGCCTACCATCAGTGGCTATTTAATAAAAAATAATATACTGCCGTAGGTCACGTGATAGGTTAGAAATTTAAGACAATCGCGAAGCGCAGCGTAGCGATTGTCTTGAATTTCGAGGTTATTTTTTTATTAGACAACAGAAATATTAGCTGCGATATTCCTGTAGGTCATATGTATTGTTATTGTTCTCTAATATAAAAAATAACCTCGAAATTACAAAATACATATTGCAAATTTGCAATGACTAATAAGTTGTGGCAGAATTGCTTTTTATGTTAGTCTGCCGCTTATGAACTATTTCACTACGCTACCATAATGCATATTTAAAATTAAACTTTATTAGCTTGCGTTAAGGAACAAATACCTAATAACTTACGGCAGAATAACATTATTATTTCTTAACTTACCACTAGTGGCAGTACATTAACTTTTAATAAGTAACCATTGATGGCAGGCTAGGCTAGACACTTCCTAAATACATTAAAATAAAAGTTGCAGGTTCAAACTTGTAATTTTAGGCGTCAATCGAGTACGAGAGAGTCAACCTTATTCGAATACTAGCCTCGAGTCAGTTGGACTCGCATAAAGAATCGAGTCAGCTAGAAGATAACTGATTCTTTCTGACTCGAGTACCGGAATCGAGTCCGGTGTACTCGAATCAAAATAAATTGGTATTCGAGTAGGCGAGTCCAAAGCAGGAATCGAGTCTGACTCGAGTCAAGCCGTACTCGGCACATCACTTGTCATTGTGATTTTGACAGGACGTCTGTAGTATCTACTAGTCTTAAATAAATAAATAAGAATTACTCCGGTTTAGTAGAATCGGTCTAAAGGCAGTATTGTTATACTTTCTGGAGATATTGAGATATAAAAAAACACTTACCAACTGTGCTTATCTGGGTCTCTTCAGATTCCAATTCTTCGGCTTCGAATATTTGAAACTAGACGGAAAAAAACACGCAATTAATTTTTTTATTGCAATCTATAACCACATAGGCGAATGAGAGTTTGCAAAATTGCAAAATTCTAGGTGACTATACTCACCCTGGAAGGAAGGAGTTATATGTCACTGGGTGAGCATAGTCACCATGGACAAGAGAGTGGTTATGCAATTGCCACGACTGTTTAGACGCGCGCGTATACAGATTTTTGTTTTATCAGTGCGCATAATCTTTTAAATTATAGAGTAACTTAATCTAGAGCTACAGATTTAATGTTTTTTTTTTTTAAGTGAAAAATAAAGAAACTAAAAGAAGAATGGGCGTTTTTGTATGAAACCCGTCCCACCCCTTGTAAGTTCCCACTTATGGTAAGTTTCGAAATAAATAGTGATTTTGTTGCATGGACAGCAAATATAGACGAGCGAATTAATGAATGGAAAAAAAGGGAAAATTAAAAAAAAATTAAAAATAGGCCTCATTTTTCATTTTATTTTTATTTTATACGACTCATATAAATCAAAGGAATCTGCGAGGGAGGAGTTTAAATTCAAGAAAAAAATCTTGACTTCAATTTTATATTATCATTTATTATTTTAATTTTCTACTTCTCAATAACTTTTTTCTCCAATACCTAACAGATTTGCTGTCATACAATAAAAATGCTTCACTTTTCAAGTACTTTTATTTGATGCATAGATGTAAGTGTTACAAGGAGGGCGTTTTGCTCATTCTTCTTTATCAAACATATCCACAAAAATGCCCTTGATCACGGTAAATCGACCGGTACCGCGAAATTGAACTCTAACACATTACGATACCAGGCGGCCGGGCGGGTCAATGCACTTGCACCGACACGTGACCTTTCGTTCGGCCGGTATCCAAGAGTTATTTTTTATTGTGCCGGACAAATTAAATAAATAATGAATAATAAATAAATTAAAAAAAAAAATGTAGTCTATTAACGTTACTGAATTATATAAAAAAATCCTGTATTTGGTTAACTCTTTATTGTTATATAAAGTTAAGTCGCCGTTTTCCTTTACGATCAGAAGTTCTAAGCAGCAAAACGTCCAACGAGCAGTAAGCCTAATTCGGAAAAGGTCCATGTAGCAAACGTCAAACTCTCAGATGGTCTGTATATTTTTTTATCGTTTATCCGTGCGGTGACGGAGAAAGAATACCAATCGCCGCCCCTCTCTCCGTCCGGTGGGTGTCGTAAGAAGCGACTAACGGACTCTTTCGAGCGATGATCTGCTCCACTGGTGGTAGGGCTTGACCCGTCTGGTTGGTGACCACCGTACGCATGGTGTAAAACCCGTCAAGTGACTGCTTGTCGGTCGCGTTTCGGGATCAGCCAGCGTATAACCAGAGCTCTCGAGATAGACTTCATTATAGCGGATAAGAAGCATATATTCAGAGATGTTTCAGTGATCAATAGGTTTAATACCGGCAGCGATCACCGAATGGTACGAGGCACTCTGAATATCAATTTTAAGCTTGAACGCGTCCGCTTGATGAAGTCTAAGCTCCGACCAAACTTACTCCAAACCGCTGTGAACTCAGAGAAGTTCCAACTTCAGCTCGAAAATCGATTCGCTGCCTTGGAAACTACCGATGACGTAGATCAGGACCTACACAATGTGGTAAACATCCTCAGGGAAGAGGGCACGAAATTTTGCTCGGTAAGGCGTACGGGCAAAAAGTCTAAGTACTCGGACGAGACTCTCCGGCTAATGGAAAAGCGACGCCAGACACCACTCACCCCTACTACGCTGTCAGAACACACGGCTCTTAACAAGTGCATTGCTAAGCGCATACGCTACGACCTCCGTCGCTCCAATACGCTTCGTATTGAACGAGCAATTGAGCAAAATCGGGGGTCCAAAGTGTTTGTGCAGCAACTTGGTGGGAGCCATCTGACGCAGCTCACGACATCTAGGGGTGATACCGTCGTTTCCAAGCCGGAGATTCTGGCTGAGATCGAAGACTTTTATGGCCGATTGTACGCCTCGCAAGTTTCGTGTCCGGGATCCAGTAATGAGGATGTTAGAGCCACATTAACCCGCCACTACACCGAAGATCTCCCAGAGATCAGCCTAGACGAAATCGAAGTGGCTCTGAGACAGTTAAAAAATGGAAAAGCCCCAGGGGAAGACGGAATCACGTCGGAACTCCTAAAGGCAGGTAGTTCACCAGTCCTGAGGGAGGTCCAACGTGTTTTTCAATCCGTCCTGGACCATGGGAGAACTCCAAAGGCATGGAGCAAGAGTGTGGTTATCATGTTTTTCAAGAAGGGCAATAAAGCTTTATTGAAAAACTACAGACCGATTTCACTCTTGAGCCATGTCTACAAACTGTTTTCCAGAGTTATTTCGAACCGTCTTGCGCGAAGACTTGATGAGTTCCAAACCCCAGAGCAGGCTGGGTTTCGCAGAGGATTTGGCACCATAGACCACATTCACACAATGCGACAGATTATACAGAAGTCCGAAGAGTATAATCAGCCATTGTGCCTAGCGTTTGTGGACTATGAGAAAGCCTTTGACTCTGTTGAAACCTGGGCTGTTCTGCAATCTCTGCAGCGATGCCAGGTTGATTGGCGATACATCGAAGTGTTGAGATGCCTATACGATGATGCCACTATGTCTGTCCAAGTCCAGAACCAGCAGTCTAAACCTATCCAGCTGCGCCGCGGAGTAAGACAAGGAGATGTCATATCTCCCAAATTGTTTACGAGCGCGCTGGAAGATCTGTTTAAGACGCTGAGTTGGAATGGAATGGGCATTAACATCAATGGCGAGTATATCTTACACTTGCGATTTGCTGACGATATCGTCATATTGGCAGAATCGTTGCAGGATTTACAGCAGATGCTGAACAGTCTTGCTGATTCCTCACGACGGATTGGCCTGGGCATGAACTTAGATAAAACAAAGATCATGATTAATGATCGTATTACCCCAGAGCCAATCACCGTTGCCGGAATGCCTCTCGAAGTTGTGCAGGAGTATGTCTACCTCGGGCAGACGCTGCGGTTAGGTAGACACAACTTCGAGAGAGAGCTAAACCGGAGAATACAGCTGGGCTGGGCTGCGTTTGGGAAACTTCGTCAAGTCTTCTCGTCCTCCATCCCTCAATGTCTGAAAACGAAAGTTTTCAACCAGTGTGTCCTACCTGTTATGACCTATGCTGCTGAAACGTGGACGCTGACAGTGGGGCTGGTCCACAAGCTGAAAGTCGCTCAGCGCGCTATGGAGAGAGCTATGCTCGGAATTTCCTTGAGAGATCGAATCCGGAATGATGTTATTCGTCAGAAAACTAAGGTGTTCGACATAGCTCAAAGGATTAGCAAACTGAAGTGGCAGTGGGCCGGCCATGTTTGCCGAAGAACCGACAACCGTTGGAGCAAACGGATACTGGAGTGGAGACCGCGTTTAGGCAAGCGTAGTGTAGGACGCCCTCCGGCGAGATGGAGCGACGATCTACGGAATGTAGCTGGCAAAAACTGGATGAGAAGAGCCGAAGACCGGGCTCAGTGGCGCGTCTTGGGAGAGACCTACGTCCAGCAGTGGACTGATATAGGTTGATGATGATGATGATGATGATGATAACCAGAGCTCGAGAAGATGATGCTGCGATGTATTTGGTCTGTGGAGGCTTCCGCCAAACCAGTGCCAGGAGGACTTCGTTAACCTGCCGACCAGGGAGACCCGTAGAAACGGTTGTCCCGCTGGCCGCCCGTGGCACAGTACAGGGGCCCAAGCGAGCCTAACCAGCTCGTGAGGCTGCCTCACCATGCCACGCATAATCTCGGGGTGGTCCGTCGTGCCGGTTGGTGACCGGAAGGTGGGGTCCCGGCGGCCATTCCCGGGGGGGTTCGGGGGCCCTTCCGTTCGGCAGGTTAATAATACTCGTCTGTGGGCAAATTCCTAGGGAAACAGGCCACACTTTGACCATTCGCATCGCGGCATCATTTTCTCGATTCACGCCTCTCTCTTTCCACTCCTAAAATGACAGCGCCTAACAACAAAACTAGTACTGCAGCGGTGCACATCCCCACCACAACCTTACCGTTTGAGGTGGAGTTCGCTAACATCCGCGGACTCCATGCAAACCTCAATGCCGTCCACCACCATCTTGAGACGGCACGGCCAGCAATGTTGTTCCTAACGGAGACGCAAATAATCCGCCCAGCTGACACCACCTACCTGAACTATCCCGGCTTTGTGCTTGAAGAATCCTTCAAAGCCAAAGCCGGAGTTTGCTTATTCGTTCGGGCGGATGTTTGCTGTCGCCGTCTGCGCTGTCTGGAGGACCCTTCCTTCTCCCTCCTAGTGGTACACGTCGACTTAGGCTCTCATTGCCGTGTCTACGTCTGCGTCTACCGATCCCATAACGGCGACATGGAGACAACTCGACTAATTGAACATCTTAGTCGGGTAGCAGATGATGCGCAGGAGCGGTTTCCATCGGCGGAACTGGTGTTTTTGGGGGACTTCAACGCCTACCATGAGTTGTGGTTAGGTTCCTCCAAAACAGACCATGCTGGTAGAACTGCCCACGCATTCGCTCTCACGCACGACCTGACGCAACTGGTGAACCAGCCCACCAGGATCCCAGACATAGTTGGCCATGCGCCCTCCTTACTCGACCTTCTGCTGACGAGTCGCCCAGCTGGATACCGGGTGGAGATTCGAGCTCCTTTAGGTTCCTCGGATCACTGCTTGATATCCAGCACAGTGCCCTTGGCATCGCGCCCGCCAACAGCGGTTTCGAAACGCCAGATTTGGCACTACGCGTCGGCAGACTGGGACGGTATGCGGGAGTATTTTGCATCCGTCCCTTGGAGGCAGCGCTGCTTTAGTGGGAAGGACCCGACCGCTAGCGCCACTGCCGTTGCTGATGAGATAGTATTAGGAATGGAATACTATATTCCACACTCCTATGTCATCAGCAAAGGCAGTCGCAACCGCTGGTTCAATCGCGAGTGTGCCAGCGCTGTTGAGAGCAAACAGACGGCATACCGCGCTTGGATCAGAGGTAAAGCTCATGGGGATCCCGAAACTCGCTCGCTAAAAGCAGCCTATAATAATGCCACCAAGTCGTGTAAGAGGGCCTACATTAGAGCGGATGCCCAGCGCATTGCACGAGTAGGCCAAGAACTCCTGACGCATCCTACGGGCAGCCGTAGCTACTGGCGTCTGGCCAAAGCCGTGCAATCCAACTTCTGCCAACCCTCGCTGCCACCACTAAGATGTCTTGACGGAACTTTAGCTCACAAGCCGCAGGAAAAGGTCGATCTCCTGGCCAAACTCTTTGCGACTAACTCCCGGATCGGTGACTGTGATGCACAGCCACCCTCAGTTCCTCACTGTGGCCACACAATGTCTGATATTAAAATCAGGCAGTGTGATGTCCGTGCGGAGCTGCAGTCAATCGATGTCCGGAAAGCTAACGGTCCTGATGGCATCCCAGCAATAGTTCTGAAAATGTGTGCAGCGGAGTTGTCCCCTGTGTTAACGCATATGTACCGTCTCTCGCTCTCTTCGGGTTGTGTGCCGGAATCTTGGAGAGAAGCTAATGTGCAACCGATGTCTAAAAAAGGAGATCGGTCAGATCCGACTAATTACCGCCCTATAGCCGTAACTTCAGTGTTGTCTAAGATCCTAGAACGAATATTGAACAAACAGTTTATTCGATACCTAGAAGATCACTCCCTAATTCACGATCGTCAATATGGGTTTCGGCCAAACCGGTCAACGGGTGATCTTCTAGCGTACGTCACACATCTCTGGGGTGAGGCTATTGACAAGCGTGGCGAGTCACTGGCAGTTAGCCTTGACATAGCCAAGGCTTTTGATCGGGTCTGGCACAAAGCTCTTCTCTCCAAGCTCCCGGCATACGGTTTGCCCGCTCAGTTCTGTACTTGGATTGCTAGCTTCCTGCATGAGCGTAGAATCCGTGTCCTTTCGGATGGATGCGCTTCGCGGTTCATGTCAGTGAACGCTGGTGTTCCTCAAGGCTCCGTTCTATCCCCCACGCTGTTCCTTCTGCATATCAATGACATGCTTCCTCTTGGAAGCATTCATTGCTATGCAGATGATAGCACAGTGCATGGGGGATATGACGGGCACCCAACGGCTGGGCGGGTAGACACCGAAATGAAGCGAGCAAATCTTGTCATTGAGCTCGATCGGGTGTTGGACCTCATTTCTAAATGGGGCTCCGATAATCTGGTGGAGTTCAATGCCAAGAAAACACAGGTGTGCGCATTGACAGCGAAAAAGTCGCCATTCCTTCCCCTTCCCTCTCTTCAGGGTACATCTCTAGGCCTGCAGAGCAGTATTAACATGCTCGGTATGGATATCCGCTGCGATCTGAACCAAAAGGACTACATCGAAACCGTGATTAAAAATGCCTCACGTAAACTCGGTGTCCTGAACAAGGTGCGGCGATTCTTCACGCCTAATCAGTTGTGTCTATTATACAAGACAAGGTGAGGTCTTGCGTGGAGTATTGCTCTCACCTTTGGGACGGCTCCGCAAAGTACCTTCTTGATGCCTTGGACAGATTGCAGCGCCGCGCTGTGCGCATTATCGGCAATGCGGAGGTCACTAAAACTCTCAAGCCTTTGCAATTGCGTAGAGATATTGCGTCACTCAGCGTCTTTTACCGTTTATACCATGGCGAGTGCTCTGAAGAACTCTTTGACCTCATCCCTCCTTCTCCCTTCCTCCATAGGAGTACGCGTGCTGTTCTCCGGAGTCACCAGCTTACAGTCTCTAACATTCCATCACGCACAAAGAAATTTGGTGACTCGTTTCTTTGCCGCACTTCCAAAAGATGGAATAGTCTACCAGCACACGTATTCCCTCCTACCTATGACATAGGGTCCTTCAAACGAGGCGTGAAGAAGCACTTTGTGGGCCGGCAGAGTGAGGATGACTGATGCTACGTCTCTTACGCTGCACCAGTTGTCCTCGCGCCTGGACCGCATTTCCACTTAACATCAGGTGGAGTGAGGTCATTTGCCGGGCTTAGTATTAAAAAAAATAATTTAAAAAAATAGCAGAACGTCTATTTCGCAAAAATGTGAACACTCGTGATAGAAAATAGTTTGTAAAGTACCTACTTAAAAATTTGTTAAAAAGCACTAGCTTTTAAAATATTATTAGGATGCTATAGGCGCACAAATTCCTTTAAATTTATGCACGTAATATTTAAAGGGATTAACTTTTTTACCCTCAAGCTTTTGCAGCTCTCTTTTGTATTTGGCATTAAACATTATATCGATGTTTCTTCGCTTATTTCCTTCAAATAACATATTTTTGAATTTGCGATCTTGCCACAAGGCTTCTTTTCTGAGAACTTTGAGGAATAGTAGGTGGCCTTGATTTTATAATCGTGTTGAGCCGCCTGTGCTAACCTTCTAGATCATTGTTTGTGCGAAAATTAGAATATCTTAGCTTTTGTGTGCCTAGGTATCCACACATTTTGAGAATGTGACGATTTGCGAAATAGACGTTCTGCTGTACAGACCATCTGAGAGTTGGACGTTTTGCTACATGGACCTTTTCCTAATTAGGCTTACAGTACCCCAAGCACGAACCATTATGGTACTAGTTAAGGTAATCGTAATCGTATTATTTTGTATGAAAACCATAAAGTTACTGAATCTTTTTAATCGTCTCTGTGGTCTAGTGGCTAAGCCACCGGTTTCAGGCCCAGAGGTCCCGGGTTCGAATCCCAGCGGGGGGCACATCATTGTGTGCTCGGTTTGGTTGGTGGTAGGGCTGTTAAGTCCGCCTGGCTAGCTACCACCATCTTAACTAAGTCTGTCGCCATAACAACGATGTTTATAGCATTGTTGTGTTCCGACAGTTTAAGATAAGATAGCCAATTCCTCAGTGGTTGAGGATTCCGGGTGAAGCGCGCTTCCACCGTCAGCCTTATCGTCACTTAGCATCAGGTGAGATGAAGGCCAAGCGCTTACCCGTTGTTGAATAAAAATAAAAAAAATAATAAAAAATACAAAATAATACGATTACCTTAACTAGTACCATAATGGTTCGTGCTTGGGGTACTACTCATTAGACGTTTCGCGCTGTTGGACGTTTTGCTGCTTAGACCTTCTGATCGTAAAGGGCTTCCTCTGTCTGTGGCACCGCACTAATTCTCCTAAACCACGCAATGGATTTTAATGCGGTTTTCACTAAAAGATAGAGCGTTAACTGAGGATGGTTTTTGTTTATATTTTGTAGATATATTTATTTAAATGGCTGAACTATGGCGGTCTTTCTAAGTTAGCGTGGACGGAGGCGCGGGCGGGCCGCTAGTATACCAATAAGATTCAATTACGTTAACAAAATTATATTGGTCACCCTTCACCCTGTGGAGTATATATACCACTTGAAAAATTCTTGCATGTACGAACAGCAATGCGACGTTTGCAGGCTGATGATGGTTACGATTTTCGATCAACAATACCAACTAGATAACGCGTCACGTACAAAATCAAAGCTAAATTCTGTCCACGTGAATAAATACTTTTTCAAAGCAATAAATTACTCCTGTCACTTAAACAAGAAAAGACGTCAATAACATTTAGTGGTGAAATCAACCTTAAGAGGCAACAAATAAAGTACTTTTTCCTGTTATTGCCTTGCGACAAAATAAACGCTCACTTCTCAAGTGCGCGTTTATTTACCGAGACACATTTTTAGCGCCGACCTGACATCTAGTTGTATTGTTAATCGAAGGTTATGATAATAAAAAAAACACATTACACATACTCACGACCATTACCCCCAAGGGTTGGTCAGAGACTAGGCAACAGG
This sequence comes from Scoparia ambigualis, assembly GCA_963921215.1. Lineage (NCBI taxonomy): Eukaryota > Metazoa > Arthropoda > Insecta > Lepidoptera > Crambidae > Scoparia > Scoparia ambigualis. Next base: position 20,145,365 of record OY992526.1, read on the forward strand.
ACCGCAAAAGCACTCCTCTGCCATAGCCTACGTTTCTCCAAATAACAACTGCACATGTGCTCAGCGTGACAGGTGGCGAGCCCATCGCCGCTCTATGCTGTTGGATATGTGCAGTCTTTAGTCCGTGAGTCGCCTTTTACGACCCCCAAGGGAAGTGTGTCGGAAGTATTTTTGAACGCTTTGACTGGTACAACCTCAAATATTTTTCATTGATTTTCTATTCTATTGCAACTGAGTAAGGTTTTAATTATGATGGCATCTGTATTGCCATTAAAAGCTAAAGGGTTAATAGCGCCCACCACACAGATCGCCAAAAACATACATACATAATCATGAAAGACAAAAAGCAGTCCTCTACCATAGTCTGTCTTTCACCATATAGCGACTGCACATGTGCTCAGCGTGACAGGTGGTGAGCCCATCGCCGCTCCATCCTATTCGTTAGTCCGTTAGTCGCCTTTACGACACCCAAGGGAAGAGAGGGGGGTGGTAGTATTCTTTCACCGCTACGTGACACGGTAAAAACTTATTAACATAAAAAAACTTACACTATTATCCTGTGTGAATTTGTCCGCCTTCATTTGTATCGCGTTCACGTCAATGAGAGGTATAGTGCCCTATAATAAAATAAAAATAATAATAAATAAAATGGATAGGGAATCATTCATTAACAAAGGAGAACCGGCACTTTCCATAGAAAAAAATGCTTAATTTGTATACAATAGAATTTGGTCATAAAGTAAAGCGAATATTATTTGATACCTAAACCAAGTTTTGTCTTATTTTTATCGAATCGCGGATAAGAAATTATTTAATTATTAATATTTTTGATATGGAAACACTGAGTCTTCAAAAACAGACAGGTTACTTTAAAAATGTCTAACGTGGCTGCATAAACCATAATTCATTTGCTTTTAAAAAAAGGAAATGTCAACAATGCCGTCGCGTCATGTTTGATTTGACAGTTATCGGCTGTATTGTCATTTGTTGACAGATAGATATTAAATTAGAGTACAAAAAATTAAAAAAGTATACAACAGCATAAAATGCCGGGTCTCCTTTATCAACATTAACCGTTTCGATGTAGGCATTATTCAAGGCATTTTACACAACCCAAATTCGGATGTTGCTATAACTCTGTGTAATTTAGTGAAGTTTTGTGGTGAGTGACTCTTTCTTCCCTCGAATTTTAATAGGTTTAAGAGTAGTGTAGTTTTAATAGGATTGTCATGTAAAAATCAAAAATCCCCAAAACTAATAAAGATTTTGAAAAAATGTTTACACTCACACCAATTATCTAGACTCGACCAAGATAAGTATTCTTTTGAAACTCGTTATAATATGGTAAGATAACGGAGAAATATATGTCGCAGGGATATGATAAAAACAGAGATTTGGTCAATTCCCTAAGTGATTTGATCAAATCACGAGGATGTTAAAATAACAACACGATTTTATAATTTCCCTAAACAAATCTAGGGATTTGAACAAATACCAGAACTGGTTCCGTGAAATGACCAAAAACATGTGACCTACAGAAGTAGGGCAGCAAGTATTTCTGATGTCTAATAAAAAAATAACCTTGAAAACTTAGGATAATAACATATAGAAGGTAAGTCCGCGCGCCCATTTTGAAGTTCTTTTTTTGGAGCCAGATATGGCTCCAAACGCCGGGTTTTCAATGTACACTACGGAGTTACAAGGGTACGTGTGCGTGTCGCCGAGCGCAAGCAAGTAATCGTCACGAAAGTGTGAATCGGATTAGTGCTTCACTTTTGACAGAGCGCTTGTATGAAGACTATCTTTCTATACGTTATTATTCTAAGCTTGAAAATAAATTTGTAACCTATCACGTGACCTACAGGAGTAGGGCAATTTATGTTCTAGTAATGTTCAAATCCCTAGATTTGTTTAGGGAAATGATAAAATCGTGTTGTTATTTTAACATCCTCCGTGATTTGATTAAATCACTAAGGGTGGATTCGACCAAACTGGAATAAGAATTACTCCGAGATTAGTCTATACAAATTCGGCGTTTAATCTAGGTATATAAGACCTTATTCCAGTTTGGTCGAATCCACGCTAAGGGAATTGACCAAATCTCTGTTTTTATCATATGACTGGGACATAAACATAAGAATAGAAAAAACACCCAGACCCGAAATCAATTTAGAAAAACAGTTTTTCTCTAAATTTACCCGACCGGGAATTGAACCCGGGACCTCAGAGATGGCGACACTATGATAACCGGTGTACAAACCACTCGACTTAGGAGGTCGTGAAATGAATTTTGTTTGCAAATAAAACAACAAATAACTGAAACTCACTTCCCCGGTAGTTTTGATCACTCTCGGCTGATTGACCACTATCGATTCTGCCACGTGACCCTGTGAAAGTAACAATAAGAAAACATTTATTTTAGAGATGATACAAATTTGGTCATCATCTATTTTGAGGTCTTTTGAATATTTTTTATACAAGCCATATGTAGAAGCTGGTCTCCAAATTGAACTATCAACCAAAATGTACTCTTGTCATACGTAAGATCTTGCTATTTCCCTGAGTACATGATAGCTTAAGAATAGAATATAATAATTTATTTGCATTAAAAGTGGTTGTTACAGTTACAGTTATTGATGGTTATACATATTCATTTTTGAATCTCAGTTTTAGTCTTTTCAAAGATGTAAAACTAATTTAATTAAAGGCAATGCATATTGGTTATAAATTTTAAATTACAAATAATTATAATAATTATTATAAGATTATTATAAGAAGGTCAAATGTCAGTTAATTATTTATAATAATGTCAACTAATTAGATATACACTCGGCGTCAAAAAAATCGCACCTCTTAGAAAATCACTTTCAAATGTCATTTACTCTTGATATGCACATGCAGTCGCATTAATTATGATTTTATTTACAAGGTTACTTAATTAACTTAATAAAAAACATTACTTTTCATTATCAAATAAAACCTAATGCAACAAATAAAGTGTCACAAAAATTCGATGCAAATTTTGCTACCCGTGAGAGTTGCTAGTTGCGCATCCTTTGTGGGTATAAAACGGTCAACACGGGTTCAATGTGGGTCATTCGCTATTCAACCGTTGAAGAGGACACACGCACAGATTTTGATGGATACCACAGCTGATAAAGCCGCTCAAGTGGTTGCACTACTGCAATCAGGGGTGCGGCAGTGTGATGTCGCCCGGCAACTGAACCTGAGCCGTTATTCCGTTCGAAGAGTGTACCAGCGCTTCATAGAGACCGGTGGCTATATCCGCAGACACGGTTCGGGTAGACGTCGCTGCACTTCGGAAAGAGACGACCAGTTCGTTGTGTCGAACTCTTTGAGAAATCGTTTCTCCAACGCTGTTGAGTTGCAACAGCAGCTCCAGGCAGTTCGCAGACGCACCGTAAGCGTATCTACGGTTAGAAGAAGATTGAAGGAGAAGAAGATAGCGGCCCACAGAGCTGCTACGGGTCCAAAATTGACTGCAGCGCATCGGCGAGCCCGCTTGCAGTTTGCTCGTGACCACGTCGATTGGACCCTTGAGCAGTGGAGAGCTGTTCTCTTCTCAGACGAGACGCGAGTGTGTCTTTTCTGCAACGACCGACGGAGAAGAGTATACCGGAGGCAGGGTGAACGTTTCGCCCAAGCCTGCATCCAGGAGACGGTGGAATATGGTGGCGGATCCTGCATGTTCTGGGGCGGTATGTCTGCTGCCGGCAAAACCGACCTTGTCTGCGTCTCCCGGACTGGAGGTGCTCGCGGACAAGGGTCGCTGACTGCTCGCCGCTATGTCACTGAGGTCCTGGAAGTGCATGTGGTCCCCTTTGCCGAATCTTTTGGCGAGGGGTTCACATTAATGCACGACAACGCTCGCGCTCACACTGCAGGCATCGTGAGCGACTTCTTGCAGAGGTCCCAAATCTCTGTGATGCAGTGGCCAGCGCGAAGTCCGGATCTGAATCCTATAGAGCACCTCTGGGACCATCTTAAACGTAAGGTTCGATCTCGGGATCCAGCTCCTTCGACTCTACAGGAGCTCCAAGACGCGGTGATTGAAGAATGGGGGCTTATCCCTCAAGAAGAGCTCCTGAAGTTGGTGAGGTCCATGAGGGACCGTATGGAAGCCGTGATCAGGGCAAGGGGGGGTAACACTAGATTTTAAGTTAATTTTAAGACACTTTTTGTACATTTTTCTTTGTAAATTATCTGTTGTTAATTAGGACTTAATTAAGGATTTTTATTATTTTATTAATTTTAATGTTGTTTGTATAATTATAATTAAACAGAAAGTTAAATTTAATTGTTTTTTGATACTCCTTTTTGTTACCTTTCTAATGATACCCAACACTATCCTCTACATAAGGTTTAAGAATTTTTAAAGATGATTTTTAAAAGGTGCGATTTTTTTGACGCCGAGTGTTGCTGATGCCATGCTGATTCCAATTTACAAAATAAAATAATAAAAAATAATAATATAAGCATGTTACATCATTCCAATTACAGCATCAATTAATAAATGAATATGAAAATATAAAAAACATCGATTGTATGTAATCGTTATTTTTAATTGTTTTTCATTTTATTTTTCTTATGTTAGATAAATTAGATACTCAAAGACTAACTTATGAAGATTCACAAAATGAATTATTTAATTAAAACTTAAAAAAAACACCAATTTCTTATTTGTTATTTTTGTCATGTTTATCAAAACACTTGAGCTGAGCAGCCCTTGAAGTTTGTTGCGGTTTCTAGCAGTCGCCTTATATATGTATTTATGTGCTCACCGTAGTGTTCATGTGCGCGTAGAGCAGCCGCTTCCTCATGTAGCCGGCGCCGCAGGTGAGGCACTCGTACGGCTTCTTGTTGCTGTGGACGAAGCGGTGCATGTTGCGGTTGTCACGCGAGTTGAAGGTTTTGCCGCATACCTGGGTGTAAAAAGCAAACAATATAATGTCATTATAATATATATATATATATATATATATATATATATATATATATATATATATATATATATATATATATATATATATATATACAGTCGTGGTCAACTAATTAGGGACAATCTCTAGTTAAGCCAAATTGTGAATTTGTTTTTTATTTTCCAACGAGTCTTAACAATATTCCATATCTTGTACACGTAAGTATAATTAGTCATTGATGTGCCCGATTATACAAACAATAACAACTTCTTAAACATTAAACCTCTTTACAGTATAGCTGATAGATTATCAGTGTGCTATTTGTTCAAAGAATGCTGGCTGGCCATTTAATTAGGGACACTGAGATATTGCGTTCTATTTTCAAAATTTGAATCTCAATACTTTTTTATTTCTTCTTTTATTGTTTTGTGGTAGTTTTGGCGGCAATCCAGATTTTTAATTTTAAGTTTTGAGAATTATTTTGAAGAAATATGGGCAAAAATAAAAGTTGCGATCCAACACTACGAACAATTATCATGAAGTTTGTCGAGCGTGGTTGGTCATACCGAGGGATAGCAGAACATTTAAATTGTTCAAAAACTATGGTATGCAATGCAGTGCAACATTTCAGGCGCAATAACACAGCTTTAAATGTGCCCAGGACAAAAAGATCGAGAAAAACAACTCCGCAAGAAGATAGAATGATAACCAGGTTAGCTAAGAAAGATCCGTTTCTAGGCTCTATTTTAATTAAACACGAAGTGTTTGGGGCAGACGAAAGAGCCGGTGTATCAGCGAGGACCGTTCGACGACGTCTGGTAGAAGCAGGGTTGTTCGGAAGAGTGGCTCGCAAAGTACCGTTGTTGAAGAAAGAACATAGAAATGCTCGTTTGGCGTTTGCACGTAAATATGGACATTGGACCTACGCCCAATGGCAACATGTATTATTCTCTGACGAGACCAAGATTAATTTAATTTCTTCAGATGGAAGGCAATACGTACGGCGTCCTGTAAAAGCGGAAATGAATCCAAGATTCACAAAAAAGCAGGTGAAACATGGCGGTGGAAACATTAAAATTTGGGGTTCATTTTCTGGACGTGGAGTGGGACCTGTGAGAAAAGTTCAGGGTAACTTAGACCAACATCAATACAAAACAATATTGGAGGAAACTATGCTTCCCTATGCTGAGGAGCATCTCCCTATTATATGGACGTTTCAGCATGATAACGACCCGAAACATACCGCCCGTTCAGTCAAGTCGTTTCTTACCAGTCAGTCAGTATCGGTGCTAGATTGGCCAGCAAATAGCCCGGACCTCAACCCAATTGAGCACCTTTGGCACGAAATCAAGAAAAAAGTTTCAACTTATCGTACCACAACTTTAGATCAACTTAATCAAGCTTTTTGTGAGGCATGGGCAAACATTCCTATCGAAACATGTCAGAAACTGATAATGTCTATGCCACATCGGTGTCAAGCGGTAATTACTAACAAAGGTTTTGCTACTGGGTACTGATTTTACACGTAATAAAATGGAGCTTTTAAAAATATTATAATACTGGAGATTATTCGTTTTGTTTAACTCTATTCATCATTATACTTTACTGTCCTTAATTAAATGTCCAGCTACATAATTATACCTTAAAATTTAATACATGTTCAACCTTTGATATTAAATACTTTTTTCTATTTAATTATTCTCTTATTTACAGCCATTTATAGTATAGTAATCGGACCAAATTATGCAAATAATAGGTGCTGAAAAATCAATAGGGTTTTATATTTATATGTACATAACCGGTTATTGCTCTTCACTATCTTGAATGTCCCTAATTAGTTGACCACGACTGTATATATATATATATTTACATCCAGCTACGCATTTGGCGTCATGCATGCTGTGCATCATTACGACGTCCTCCAGTTCAGCTTACAATTTAGATCATCTCTCTGCGAATGTTTCTTAGTTTTTTGATGCCTTTCTCCATAGGATATTTTATTTTGCGATTATTTTAATTGTGGCAATATTCTTCTTGCAGTCATGCCCAAACATTTATGAACTCCATTTCATGGTAATAAATTTTTGGCTTCCTGGATATACTGATTATCATTTACTTAATGCGCTGACATTTTAACGTCCTCCTGATTTTGTAAAAGCGACGTTGCCAGCAATGCGTTACCTATCTCTTTCTTTCACCGAATATTTCAATGTTGGGTCCAATTTGACAGATGTCTTTAAAATTGTTAATCAAAGTTTTTTTTTATTTAAGAGGGTTTACACATTTCGGTTTCCCATACAATCTTCCAAGTCGAAATTTTTAAAGACCATTAAGCCATATTTTATGAAACTTTGCATGCTAAAGTAAAACACAGGGATCCAATCGTTTATTTGGCTGAGTTATTGAGATTTAAAATCGCAATAACTCAGTTAAATAAAGGTTTTTTAAAAATGTTTTCAACAAACTATTTAGATCTCTATATTTTACCTCAGCATGCCGAGTTTCTTAATTAAATTTTTTGCGGAAGGTGCGTAGTTCGATTCCCGCCTGAGGTTGTCGTCTTTTTTCAATGTTTAAAATTTTACTTAAGTATATTTAAGTGTTAATAAAACGCTAAAACATAAAAACATTAATCTATAAACGCAGCTTCATCTTAACCGAATGTTCAAATATTTGTAAAAATATTTCTTTCGAATCTCAGAGGTGAAAACTTCTAAGATTTGATGAAGCAATGTTGACTAAAAACATAAGCATCAAGCACTGACAAATGTCGACGTTTGAAAGCCAGACCTCGGTAGCCAAGTGGTTAAGTCAGTCGCCCGGAATGCGGAAGGTGCGTGGTTCGATTCCCGCCTGAGGTTGTCGTCTTTTTTCAGTGTTTAAAATTTTACTTAAGTATATTTAAGCGTTAATAAAACGCTAAAATATAAAAACATTAATGCCGAGTTTCATCAAAAATGGCCTAATGGTTTTTAAAAATTGATCTCGATCTAAGATCAAACCTTAAGGCATCACATTGATGAACCCAAAACTGATGTCAGTTTCTTTAATGAAGTTAAGAGCGTTATCGCATTTCAGTTTCCCATACAAATTTTCAAGTTGAAATTTTTAAAAACCATTAGGCCATTTTTGATGAAACTCGGCATTAATGTAATAATTAAAAGTGCAGCGGCCATCATAAATAGCCGCTGCACTGAAGTACACAATTTATTATTTAGCTATAAGGATAATATCGATTCGAGAAAATTGACAGTTTTGGGTAAGTGGTTCTGCTTGCATTCCTTGGGTTCTGATTTCCTAAATAAGTACTTATATTCTCTTTTTCCTTTAAAGATGATGTTCTACTAACTATCCAAGCCCTAAGCTGAGGAGCTACCGTACGCCCGTATATTGATATCTGGCGTCCGTTGTTGGCATATGGCATCCGTATATTCATTTTTGGCGTCCGTATATTGGATATCTGGCGTCCGTATATTGCTATTTGACATTTCACGCCAGCTCTAATAACATCTTGAGCATAATATGTGACAAATCGGACAGTCCTATTTACAAATTCATATTGCGTAAATGCCTCGGGTTCTGGCTTCCTAACTTAATTATCTTTATAGTTTGAAATACCTAGGCCCTTTGTTGAGGAGCTACCTTGCGTCTGTATATTGTTATCTGGCGTCCGTATATTGACATGTGGCGTCCGTATATTGATGTCTGGCGTCCGTATATTGCTATTTGACATTTTGACGCCAGCTCTAACAAACATCCTGAGCATAATTATGTAACAAGAGAAAAAAAGACAAAAACCGTACCGAAATGCTGGAAGCTTGGCAATGTGCAGCCAGTACCCTAAAAGGGAAGTCTCATGCTGACCCATGCAACTACCGACCGATCGCTATCAATTCCATACTCTGTAAGGTCATGGAAAGAGTTCTAAACAGTAAGTTGGTATGAGGAGCTGAGGAGGTCATTAACTTATAGGTATGTACTTATAAGTTAATGACCTCCTCAGTGACTGTCAATATGGCTTCCGCTGAGGAAGCCGGGGATTTCGACTGGGGATCTTCTAGTTTATGTGACGCACTACTGGGGTGGGGCCCTCGAGATGCACGGCGAAGCACTTGCCGTATCACTGGACATCTCGAAGGCTTTTGAAAGGGTCTGGCACGCAAGTCTGCTGCGCAAGCTTCCTGCGTATGGTGTCCCCGCTGTAGATATTATTATATGTACTTTTGTAGTTGGATAGCTGATTTTCTGACGGCACGATCGATCAGAGTGGTCATCGATGGCTGGTCCTCTGACTCAGTGGCTATTGATGCCGGAGTTCCTCAGGGGTCTCTCTGCGACGCTTTTCCTGTTGCACATCAATGACCTGTTGATACCAGGAATTGTTGGGTATGCAGATGACAGAACTGTCGTAGAGAGATACCTTTCGGATGCAAACTGCAGTCAAAAAGCTGGGCGTCCTAAATAAGGTCAAGTGATATTTCACGCCGGGATAGCTTTAAACTCTCTTTAAAGCTGAAGTCCGATCTTGTATGGAATATTGCAGTCACCTATGGGACGGCTCAGCGAAATACTACTTGTACTTTGCATCTGTGTATATTGATAGTGACAGTAAAGCGTCTCAAAATTATGAAATTAGTGATTTTTTGAAAAACAAAGATTACTACAGTGAACATCTATCGCTGATCGAATCGATCTATCGTGAATATTTGTATTTCTTGTTACTTTTTTAGATTATTATTGTTTAAAAATTATTATCCTAAACTTGAAAGAGTCCTAACATATTGTATTTACCTGTAAGTGTTTGTTACACTTAAATAATGTTACAAACTTAATTAAGTAATTTAATGTATCAGTGTAAACAAACGTTGGTGAATTATATAAAAAAAAATACCAACTAACTGCACTGGACACGATTCAACGCAGAGTTAAGAGGCTAATTGGCGACAAAGAACTGGTGAAGAGCAAGTTTCACACCCTAGCTCACCGCCGCAAAGTTGCCTTTCTGTCGGTCTTTTACAGACCTGGAGCTCCATGAGCTCATACCGCCATCCCCTTTCTTCCATCGGACATCCAGACGCACTGCGGGCTACCACCCTTTCTTGGAGGATATTTCTAAATGTCGCACAAAGCGCTACTCAACATCGTTTATACTGTGCACAGAAAAAGAGTTGAACTCCCTCCCTGCGTCTGTGTTTCCGAGTACTTATCTTAAGTATCTTCAAAGCAAGAGTGAATAGACACCTTCTGGGTTAGCTCGCTCCATCGTGAATCGGCTTGATTGGGATCAAGAGCAAACCCATTTACAGAAAAAAAAACTAGTCGGACAGTCCGATTTACGTATTCATATTGCGTAAATGCCTTGGGTTCTGGCTTCCTAACTTAATTGTCCTTATAGTTTGAAAGGCCTAGGCCCTTTTTTACCGTGCGTCTGTCTATTGTTATCTGGAGTCCGTATATTGATAACTGGCATCCGTATATTGACATCTGGCGTCCGTATATTGACATCTGGCGTCCGTATATTGATGACTGGCGTCCGTATATCGG